>JBAIZL010000001.1:113517849-113920349 GCA_036971475.1 Prosapia bicincta | reverse complement strand
GAAACGTAAAACATAAAATAAATAACTGGATATAGTGTCAAATAGTAGAAAAGCCAAACAGCAATAATTTTCAGATTCATATTGATAATTGGAAACTTACCCACAGTCAAGTTCATCTACACTTTCATCAGCCATATTCACTGCATTCAACGTGTCACCAGAAGAATTCAAAATCTGAGGTCGAATCAATCCCATGAACCTCACTTCTCACTCTTTTGTTACTAGAAAAAATATATATCTCTGTAACATAAATACAAACATTTTTTTGGTACAGTTTCTTTCAGTAGTTCCTAGCATTGTCAAACTATTATTATTATTATTGATTACAAATTTTTAATTGCTTACTTCGATCAGAACTAAAGATGACAAAAATGTGAGCCACTAAAAAAATTCAAGCAAAAATTTAATTTTTCAGAAAACCAGTAAGTAATTATCAAACAATTTGTAATTATTTATTGTTTTAAAAATATTATAATTGACACAGATCAATCAATATTTGTTACAGATAACATTTTAATCTATCACATAACTTAGCTAATAATAAATACACACACAAAATATAGAAAGTGTTTCTATGCAAATCAGTTAATAATTGTGAATAATTGACTAATTAAATTTAAAATATATAAATGGTGATAAAGTGATGAGGGGATTAATTATTAATCATTGAGTATTTATTGGAGCGGCTAAAGTGAGGTTTGAAGACCCATGGATTGGAGGCTGACAGGAGATCTACACTGATATCAAGAAGCAACGAGGAATTATCCTCAGCCTTGCAAAGGACTAACTCTATAATTATTAGATATTTATTATAAGGAAATTTTAAAATGATTGAAAGACTTTTATTCAAAATGTTATAAAGTATTATAATGATTAATAAACTAAATAAATAATCGTTATAAATTTATCAGTTGGTAATCAATAATTAAATTCCAGTTAACGAAAGATAAAGAGGCAAGTACCTCCATCCTCACACAGAGGCCTGAGATACAAATTTAACTAAAATCACTTTAATAAATTAAATAATTTTTCACAAACTAATATTAAGGTGGCATAAGGGTTCTCAAAAGCTCTCATCTAGGCCGAAATATTAGTTTAAATCAATATTATAAGAAAATATTTCTGACAATAATTGACACAATCGTTTACATATTTATATTATCCCTCCAAGTCAAAATATATTCTGTTTTATGGGAGTTGTTCTTCCTGTTTTTTTTTCTTAATTTTAGACTTTGTTTGATTTAAAAATAAATACTAATAATCAATGAATGTCTTACTCAATAACAACAGTGAAAGCAAAACTAGATATAAGAATTACTATACAGGGTTATTAGAATGAAATATGTAGTATGTTTTTAACCTCTCTTGTATATTAAAATATTGTCTCAAATAAAACCAAATAATTTGACTTATTTTAAATATTATAAAATTAAATATAAAACATTTCAACATGTTACAAATTAAATTATTTCAAGCTATTGTGCTATAGTTTTGTAAAAGAAAATAATAAAAAAGTATACTTTGATAGTTACTCTGATACCAACTTTAAAACAGTGTCTTAAGTTATCGAACAAAAAACAATACGAGGAAATATTACTAATTAACAAAATGTAATGGCTCTAAAACTCACTGTTGTAAGATCCCTCAGTCAACTATTTTATCAACCATTCTAAAATCTTGTCGTTTGTAACAAAATATGGGAGTAATTTCTTGCTAATAGTAAATGTAGGCTAAAATTGTAACACCTGTTATCAAAGTTCTAGGGTGTGCTTATCTCCAGTGATTCACAACATGAAGCTCAGATAACATGGTTATATCCAGTCTCTCAGTTAACTTAGAATAATCAATAAATTACCTTCTCTCAAAGAGATTATAACGAATGATAATTATGCAGGTAATATGTTCAAAATAATCTTATTAGGGAAATGAGAAATTAAAACTGTTTACATGACCAATGTAAGCAAGTTTTATTTATTATATTTATTTTATTGAACTGTTAAACCGGCAGAGGTCGCGTGAAAAATAAAACGTGAGGGGTCGCACACGGTGGATTCTACCAAGTCATTTTATTAATATAAAAAAAATAACTGAACATTATTTTATTTTAAAAATACAAACTTCATAATTAAGTATAATGTATTTACTTAAGTTCTATTGGTTTTATTTGTAACGTTATTGTATTAAATAATTTTAAATAATATTTTAAGATTTAACAAATTTATTTTTTGAAAAAAATACAAGACTTTAGATAAGTTGTCATAACATAAGGACTCTTTTACATAGACTTATGTTTATTGATATATTCTGAAAGAAAACTAAATTCTGAACAAGAAAATGTACTGCATGTTTAAAATAACTGTTAAATAAAAGAACCAATTTTGAATCAAAATGTGTTGAATGTTTAAGTAAATTTATCATAATATTACAATTATAGTGATGAAATGAAACCGTAAACATTTAAGATTTTAAACAAAAAATTACATACAATATATCTAAGCACATGAGAGTTATAGCAATGAAATTCTTTACAGTTCCTCATCGATTGATGCCCTTGGGTGGCGCAGTCTTGACAAGAAGGTACAGTGTGTTCCCTGCAGATGAATCTACGACAGCTGTTGAACCGAGTTTTTTATTTCCTGTTTTGTCTCTAGTTGCATAGACCGCATCATCCTTCATGTGCATCTTCTGCAATATTTCTACCCTGCGGCTGTAGGTCCAGCATCTCTTCAATGTTTCTTTTCACGAAAAAGTTGTCTTCTAACACTACCAGGATTTTCAATCCTTTCTTCCTCAAGCCTTTCTTCCCTTCCACACTATCTAACAGTCTGGCAAGTCTTTCGCCCTCTGGACGATTCATATTGCGTTGTAACACAATAAATATAACACACAACGTACTAAACGATCAATAACACAAAAATGAAATAAAAATTATGTCACACTTTAGCACATGTGAGGGGTCGCGCACAGTGGTTTCCACACTGACTTTTCTTTAGGCTGCTACACTAAGACACTCGTTGGTGATAGCGAAAATACAAACACAGCATTCGCCAGTGGATGAGTCTATGTGAAGGGACTGAGGCAGTGGGAACTTTCAAAAATCGGCAGTTCGAGATATTGAGAAAATGGTGAAGGCCCGGTGGAAAAGACCGTGACGAGACCTCTGCCGGGTTAAACTTCTATTCAGTCAAATGAAAATACCTTACAAATTCTGTTTATTAAATTCCAACTTGCACATTTATTGCTTAGATACTTTTTTTGTATTAAAAAAAATTTGAACAAAGATTTTAAATTCATGATGCTTGTTAAAATCATCTTGAATTTAGTGAATAAATCATAAGTAATTATTTGAGGAAGTAAGTGTAAACTATTAACTTACTTACTGATGCGTTATGAAATCGTCATTTCATTGACAAAGCTAACCCCCTTCTGCTTCAAACATCTGGATTAGCTTCATCAATGAAACAAAGTTTTTGAAACATGTCAGTAAGTAAGATATTAGTTTTCAAATCTTGTTGCTGTTCATGACTGGTTGTTAATTACTTATTATACTTTTGCTGTTACTTGCGACCAGACTTTTTGTTAACTAAAGGTTGTTAAATTAACTTACACTTGGAGAAAATGTTTCCTCAAAGTGTAAGTTAACAATTTAACAACTTTTAGTTAACAAAAGGTCTGGTCGCAAGTAATAGCAAAAGTGTAATAAGTAATTAGTTTTTTCTTTTAGTTCCTTAAATAACTACTATGATTTAAATTCACTTAAGTCAGTTAAGGAGAAAACAAAAACTCAGCTTCCGTTTTTCAAATGAATTTGTATAATTTTTATAAATAAGCTATTCTTTACTATCTAAGTGATTACAAAAAAAGTAATTGGCTTCATATTTTGTATTTAAGGCACTGTAATGATTGCCATGTAGAAAATTATCTACTAAATTCGGAATAATTTATTAAAAATGTTTTAAAATTTCAATCTTATTTGAAACAATATTTTAAAAATAACATATCTGGTTTCTAAAGTAATAAAAAAAAAATAATAATAAAAGGAAAATGGAAGTTAAAGAAGTAAAACAAAAACTATAAAAAGTATAGGAGTAACACAATTAAAAAGAATTCTAATATATTAATTGAAAGACCACCTGTTTTTAGTTATTTTATTCATCTTGTCAATATATTGGCTTAATGTTCTAATTTAAAATACACTAACGGTCTTTATGAAGACTAAAAGTCTACTAAATATATTGTAAATCCTAAAATAACTTTAGGTTTCATAATTATTACCTTTTTAGTTATAGCAAGGGCCATGAGAATACTGTGAATGACAAAAAAGTGGTCAAGAAGAATAAAATGGCTATTTAGAAAAATGGTGACATTCAATTATATTTCTGTAGTTTATTATAGTTTTACAAAGCATTATAACCTTATTATTAATAGATGAAATTAGGAATCAGATTGACAGAAAGAATGGATCAGGACCAACATTTACTGATTGAGTGTTTTAGGTGGAGGTTATTTTACTTCTCCTTGTATTTAAGCAATATTATTTAAAAAACTTAAGGACTTAAATTTTGTTATTTGTTTTTTATTTTCATATGAATATAACTATTATTAATTTTGACAAAACTTCAGTTCCCCAACATTCTCATACATGAGTAATTTTCAACTCAAACTCAAGAGCTATCATCTAGGTGAATATTGCCTGATAAAAAAGTCTTGATTGAACTATTGTAAATAGTCCTAAAATGAATATTTATTACACTTAATTTTTAAAAATATCTGTCCCTAGCAAATCATGCTTAGAAGTCAAAGATAAATTGAAAGAACGAACAACCCTGATTCAAAATTTGGTTTACGCCAGCTTGATTCCAGTTGAAAGGATCACAGTTGAGGCTCCTTTTTCAGAGGATGATATCAATAGGCCCTTAATGTGTGTGATAGAAAAAGAGCAGACAGCAATTTTCAAAGAGTCGATGTGAAATTAAGTTTAGAACTTTAACCCTCAAATCTTCCTCTGATACTAACACAAGTATACACAATTGGTATAACAGTCTGAAATAGCTTTTACCAAATAGAATCAGTTTTACTTAATGTACTGAAGCAAGTTTAATTATTTATATAAATGAAAGTATATATACATATACCTAAGTACGTAGGTCTATATAGTCTCTACAAATAAAAAAGTGGAGTTCAATTTAAATTAAAATAAACAAATACATGTATAAAATAAACTTTATATTGTATTTCATATAAATTAAAGGCAATAAGAAGTCATTATAGAAGTAGTTTCAGGCATTTTTTTATTAAGAAAATGTGTTCATGTTCAATAAATCCAGCTTTCCCAT
This sequence comes from Prosapia bicincta, assembly GCA_036971475.1. Lineage (NCBI taxonomy): Eukaryota > Metazoa > Arthropoda > Insecta > Hemiptera > Cercopidae > Prosapia > Prosapia bicincta. The sequence continues at coordinate 113,915,013 of JBAIZL010000001.1, read as the reverse complement.
TGCAATTGACATAAAATAAAACATCACATGCTCCAGATATAAGTTACAGGATTTAATACACACATATTTGGTTGGCCTGTTTTTTTTTAGTCATGGAAATAGCACCTCCTTCTGCACTTTCAAGCACAGTTTTTGGTTCTGCTAGTCATTCTCTTTCAACCCTTAGAACTTCAGATAGATTTATTTTTATTGAAGTTGGTACACTCTTACTTGCAAAAAATCTTGCAGTTTTCATTTGGGTGGTGTTTTCACAAATTTACTTTTGTTCAAATTTGATGACTTGTTTTATTTGTACACATCAGCAAGTAGAAAGGATATGAAAAAATTGAATATAAGCCTCACAATATTCAACAATGCAAAGAAAAATACAAATGTCCACCTTCTTGTAATTGTAGCCTGCAAAACTACTCATTATGTAAACTTCATTTAGTCTACTTTATCAACACTAACTTAGTTAAATTATTAATCACTTAAACAATAGTTTATGACTATCCCAACTTTGATTTAGTTAAATTGTTAAATGGTATGATTTCAGGCTGATTTATATCTTTTTCAGGAATGTCTTGAACTTTACAGTCTTCAAGATGAAGTGTGAAAAAGGCTAACTGATTTCTGTTTTTCCTATGTTTGAAGAAAGCAAGAGTTAAATTACAAGTATAAATACTACAATCAATTGAGTCTTTTGAAAGTTACGTAAAAGCAATAAAACAATTTCAAGGTGCTTCTAATGGCTCCACAAGTTAGTTTATCATTGTGCAGGAGATCCTGTGCCAACAATATGTAGCCACTGGTGACATTTAGTGCACTGTACAATCTCTTGACAATACTAAATGGATCACTTTGATATGCATAAAGGCCATCATGTTGTATTCGACAATTTATTTTAACGTTGTTTGTATGGAACGTTTTAGCATCACATAGTCATAGTGTGAAGATTTCAAACACACATTTAACAGGCTACTGAGGTTGTCTTGTAAAAAATTACATCTACCCCTAAAAAACTTAGTCATCTTGTCAATATTTACCATTTCTGATATATAGTAACCTTTTTTGCAACTATTTTTGAAAAAGGCTGACTAATACCTGACAGTAGCCCATTTGTTTGGTGATTTTCTGTCATTTCTAATTCTACTATTAAATTGCATCTAAGTGAAAATCTGAATCTCTTTTGTCACCATAGTTAAGCTAAAGTAATCAACTCTGGTTTCATCTAGTTTCATAAATTTTTAAGGTCAGTATGGGACATTTTCATAATTCCTCAAAAGAAGAACAAACCAAGACATGCCTGGAGTTCTACTTGTATGATCTAGGCAGTATACCTGTGCAATAATGACAGTATAGTTAAACTTATAGATTAAATATACATATTTGTACACCTGCTTTAAAAATGCCCTCAGCAAAAAAAAAAAAAAAAAAATGCATCAGCGTTCACAGGTGTATCAGCACTTCTTGATTCATTTAAGATGCCAGAAAGGTGATAAATCATACCTTTGAGACCTGGTTTGGTCATGACAGTACAAAGGCTAGCTTTTGTCTTTAAGAATTACATATACCTTGTGGGGTTCAGCTGTATCCATTACAATCTCTTTCTCTTCTTCGGTAATCTTTAGCAAATCAGGTAATATCTGAACACCCAGAAGAACAGGATTTTGGACATCTTTATTTTCATGATCAGATATACTGCTCACTATTCATGATGTGGTAAATTTCCTTTGCTATGTCTACTGTGATGTACAAACAATAATTTTACAACCCTTTGAAGATTATCCATATCACTTATGTCCAGTTTCAAGAAAAAATTATGGACTAAGTTCAATAAATAAATATAGCAAAAATGTGTTACTAGTTTTCTCTGTTTACATCGATAGATATTAGGAAGACAGTATCTTCAGATTGAAACAAACATAAAAATCAGAAACACTAACACATGCTATAAAAGACCGCCAAGCTGGTTATAAAGTCAGCTGAAGCCCTACAAACTTTTCTTCTTATAAATAAAATGTACTTTATAAAGGTGAAGAATTTATGATCATCAATCAACAAAGATTATAAATATGTAGTGGTTTGTAATGTAAAAGTATATATGTTCTCAGGACCATCCTGAAGATTTGGGTCCACCTTTCCTAAAACAGTCTTGTTCTCGATCTATGGATCATTACATAGTAAAATGTTTTAAAATCCAATTTATTTACACTTAACACTCAGAGTTACGGTCTGAGTTGACAATGGGACACATCTCCCAAAATGGCCATCCTCAACAAATAGGTAAGTGCTACTATAGGCAAGTTTGTAAATATTTACAAGTGTTTAGTGAAAACTAGTAGCTCATGTGAAGATGGAATCAACAAATATATATATATATATAGACCCCTATATATATATATATATATATATATATATATATATATATATATATTTATATATATATATATATATATATATATATATATATATATATATATATATATATATTTACACTTTTACTGAAATTCAAAATTTTTTAATCAAATTAGATGAACAAACACTATCAGATATTTCGGGTTTAAAAGATTCTATAGTTACTTTAAATAATATTATGGTATGAAGAATATTATGGTATGCTTTTTCTCTTTTTTTAACTTTATCATTTACATGCAGAAGAAAAATTCATAAAAAAACTTTCCTTCAAAACTAGGATATAAACCTGAAATGTAATAAAACAAACAAACATCTCATTACTTATTAATGAAACACATTATCACTTATATTTGAAGAGATTATACAATGCTCTAAAATATTCTGTTATTATACATTTGTAAATGTCTTTGGAGTGATTTAAATACACCTAAAGTCTTCAGCAGTGATATATTACAGTTTTTGTAGTAAATTGAGACCTTGTGAGTAGTAAAATTCATTGTTGATAATTTCTGTACAAAGTGTAGAAATAGTATGAAATTTTTGATATAATTTTAAAGAGAGAGCTAAAGAAGGTGAGGGAGATAGAGAGAGAGAGCTGACAGCTAGAGTAAAACCTGAGAAAAGTTGTAAAAAATCAAACTAAACCTTATGAATAATTGATTAGGTTTTACAAGGAGATCTAATGACCTACATATTTTACCTTATCTTACATACCATGCAGAATTTGTTTAACTGACTAGCTTTTGAACAAAATTGTTGTATTTTTGAAAGAAATCTTATAATTTGATGAAAGTTTGAAAAAATATAATCTATAGTAAGTTGTGTATTATATAGGGCAATAGAAATAATTCAAATTAAATAAACAAGGTATACATTTGGCACCTAAATATTTATACTTAATAGAAATGAAAGTTAAGTTGTAATTGATAATCTGGTTTCAGATTTAAGTCATATTAAAATAAAATAATTATTCTAACATATATATATATATATATATATATATATATATATATATATATATATATATATATATATATATATATGCATATTTATACATATGTATATATTATTAAATTAATAAAATTAAAAAAAACTCCATTGGAAAACTAAAATGTTTTTATAAATAAAAAATCTTCTAAAATTGTAATTTAAAACATTTTAAACAAAATTTTCATACTAATGAAACCGCTTTCAAACTTAATAAATTATCTGATATTATTTTTTTTAAAATTTAAGTAATCATAAGGGTTATCTTGACTTTTTTAAAGATGGGGAAATTTTTAATTTCTTTGTAGAATACAAAAGAATGAACAAAAAATATTTCATTATGATTATTTAATCTTGTTTATACAAAAAGGAGTACATGAATTTTTGTTATTTTTTTAATAGCCCCTATATTATACCATAATTAGGTATAATAAAATATTATTATATTATACTCAGTAATAAAATAGAAAATGTCCAAGTAAAAGTTTATACAAATAATTGTTTGAATAGTAATTAAATAAAAACTAATTGATTATAATTTATTCTACATGGGATAAAATATTATTATATTATACTCAGTAATAATATAGAAAATGTCCAAGTAAAAGTTTATACAAATAATTGTTTGAATAGTAATTAAATAAAAACTAATTGATTATAATTTATTCTACATGGGATAAAATATTATTATATTATACTCAGTAATAAAATAGAAAATGTCCAAGTAAAAGTTTATACAAATAATTGTTTGAATAGTAATTAAATAAAAACTAATTGATTATAATTTATTCTACATGGGATAAAAAATTACTAGCAAGTTAAACAGAAGAGACTAAATACTGGGTAATTAAAGCTTGTTGCATATAGTTATTAACTGAAAACCCTTTTACTTTTTATATCACTCTTGAATTTTGTAGTCCATTACGTTCGTGGAATCTTCATCAATAACTTCAACACAAGTTTATGACTATCGAAACTTTAAATTTTAAAAATTTACAAAATACAAGTAAGTATTTACAAATTTACAAAATTTAAGTTTGGATAGTCATAAACTAATGTTAAAGTGATTAATTTTTATATAAGTTTAACTATATGTTAATATTACATTGAAACAGAATTTTGTTTTTATTCTTATTAATCAACATGTAATAAAATATTGTTCGTGAGAAAAACTAATGAGAAATATAACGAATTACAATAAAAAAGATTTTTTTTCTAATTATTAACTAGTGTGTATTTATTTTTCCATTTTAAAATCTAGTAGGCTGGTTTTCTCTCAAAACATTTAAAAATATACTGAACTAGTGTAAATCATTTGTCGAGAAATTTCAGTAAATTGGTGGTGCTACTTTAAAGATTTAAGCAAGTTTGTAGAAACAAAACTAGTGAATATGGAAATCACCAAATGAAAAAGCAAATAATAAAATCTTATTTTATTATAATATTTATTAAACATATCAAACAAATATAATAAATAAAAAATTTAAAAATATAAGAATATAATTAATGAAGTAAATTAATTGGGTATATATGTGTGTGTGTGTGTATGCATATGTATGTGTGTGTGTGTGTGTGTGTGTGTGTTTACATATTATTAGACTTGTGTGGTTTCTTTTATAAAGTAACTAAAATTATACAAATCTATGAATATACAAATTTACTTCAAACTAAATATACCAAGGAGTTAGACATTCACGAAACATGTAATGTAGTTATTAAAATGAATTATTACACTTACCTGTTGGTTCCATTCTCACTGTATTGGGTGTGTTGTAGTAGACCTAGTTTCTACACATAGTCACACTGACACACTCATACTGACTTTCTCAAGGTCTTGTAACACTGGCCTAAACAACTTTCCCTCTCTCTTCTCTGTTAAGAGTAAAATTATCAAACAATCAGTATGATAGCATGCTCCACAATAATAAAATACAATTCTACTACCTTGCATTATACAGTTTTATTTTTGATCATTGTTTGGGCTACTTTAGTGTAGAATACTGACACACTTTAAAATAGTTTTTAATAAACATGAAACAAGAAAATAGGTTTATTTAGTTTTAACGTAGTACCTACAATGTGTATATCATAATTATTACATCTAGATATAGTGAGTTTTGTTATTCTTATTTTTCACAACCTTTTATTCCAAACTTATATTTTATATTTATATTACGGCGAATAATTTTGCTTTATTTTAAAGAGTCTTATTTAATTAAGAATTTATTTCAGACAAATAAATTATTCAAATTTATTGAGGCTAGGAACAGATTTTATTGTTCATATAAAATATTTGAACTAAAGAAGGATACTATAGGATTGCATCTATTAATTTAACTACTTTGACATTAAATATATAAGCTTAAATTACTTTAAATATTCTAAAACCGAGTTAAAAATAGTTTGGCTTAATTTATTTACAGACAAAAATCAAATATTTGTTATTAAACCCATCGAGTGATTGTTGAAAGATATTTTAAAATTTCTAGGGAAGGTTTTTTGTTAATTTCCTTCCTTTTTATTAACAACAAATACAAAAATAAAAACATTTGTTGATTCCATCTTCGCGTGAGCGTGAGACCGTTGAGTTACTGTCTGAGTTGACAAAGGGACACATCTCCCGAAACGGCCGTCCTCAACAAACAAAGTAAGTGCTACTATAGGCAAGTTAAAACATTTTTTAAAAAGTGTAAGTGACAAAATAAAACCTAAAAACATTTGTTCATATGTTTGTATGTTATACTCCCCAATAGTAGCACTTAATGTTTTGCTTATTGAGAACGGTTGTTTCCATATATGTGTCCCATGAGACCATTGGCCACATCTCCTGAAATGGCAGTCCTCAACAATCAAAATAGAAAATGCTACTATGTATAGGAGAGTCTAACATATTAACTTAGATAGGAGAGTCTAACAATAACCATTGTTTTAGAACAATTGTTTCTAGATAAAAACTAATAGTTCAAGTGAAGAAGGAATCAGATAATTAAAATAACATTTTTATAATTTTTGCTGGAAAATAGGCTTTTTATGGGCAGAACCAATGCCTCTAGTATCTGAGAATAAGTAGTGATGCAACTGATGATGATACTAGTTACTACAGAAGAATTATTCTCCACCACTGACAGAGTAATTTAAAAAATATGACAATAGTTTAGTTAAGAAAATAGCAACATAGAAAGAGCTTCTATCAGTTGTTCTCTTAATAGAAATGGAAAAAGGGAAGATTTAGGATATTAAGTAACATCAGAGTTATAAGATTAAGTAAACAAGTACACATTTTTTTATGGCTGTGTATGAACAAAAGTAACATTTCTCGAAGTGAAAAACCAATTATTACATTTATATTGGTACATGAATTGTTCTGAAAATCATCAAATAATGTTTTCCTGATTCTGGGAAATTGTTTTCATTGGGAAATGAAATTTTTGAGTATAACTAAATATGGGGTGTACATAATATTTCGATATTTACTAGATGATGGAATTTTTTAAAGAAGTATAAAAAAACAAAAATTTTTGAAAAGTTAAATGTCCCCTAAAAGCCCAAAAAATCCATTACTTCCGGGTAGCAGAAAAATATTAGTTTATTATTTTTTATTAGTTTATTTCAAAATAAAAATACATTTTTTCTTCTTCTTCCATGACGCTAAAGTTTGATGGGAATCTTGGCCTCCTCAATAAGCCAGGTAGTTTGATCCTGTGCTGCTGGTTTTTACAAATTAAAAGAATATGTGGGACATATTATATAATTAGACAAATTGAAGCCATTGTTATAACAGTAGTTTATTAGCTGTATTACCTTTTTTATATTGTTCAGAGGTAGTTTTCTTATTTTTAGACCTGTTTCAGTGTTTACAATCACATGATTTAATAATCAATGCTTATATAACTTACTTGACATATTTACAGATTTGGTTGATGAATATGCATTGTAATTTCCTTTAAAACAAGTTAAACATTATTAAAAATTACTTGAAGTTTTGAATTTTACCATTCAAATTAGAAAAAAAATTTAAGAAATGTTCAAAAGCATAAACATATATATATATATATATATATATATATATATATTTAAGATTAAATAATATACACTAATTACAGGAATAATTTATTGAATAATACACTCAAAGCTTTTCGTTGGTTGACATACCAACATCCTCAGGAATTACAATACTAAGAATGATATATTAGGATACTAAGAATACTAAGAATCATTCTTAGTATTGTAATTCCTGAGGATGTTGGTAATGTCAACCAACGAAAAGCTTTGAGTGTATTATTCAATAAATTATTCCTGTAATTAGTGTATATTATTTAATCTTAAAAATAATTCTAACAGGAAAACATATTTGATATTCTACATATATATATACACATATATATTTCTAGTTATATACATTACATATAGCAATATATAAACACTTATTGTTTTTATAGCTAAGGATGGCAGTGTTGGGAGTAGATGCTTTCTATGTGCTTACAAGTCTTTACCTATCTGTATAATTGTATTCTAACTACCATATCAAGTTGGAGATAGAAACAAATAATTTGCATTAATTCGTTTAAAAATTTGTTTATATCCTCTTAAATGTATCGGAATTGTTTTTAAAACAATTTTGTGTATGTACCACATTTGTATGTATTTTTAATTGGATATAACAAATGAACAATATTAGATGTTTCCAACTTCATGTGAGCTACTAGTTTATAACTAAAAACACTTGTAAATATGTTACACTTGCCTATAGTAGCACTTACTTTTACAGTTGTTGAGCATGGCCATTTCGGGAGATGTATCCCATTTTCAACTCACACCAATATTAGTAGAATACTAAATTAACAGTTTTTTAAATCTCATATTAGAAAAAAGTCACACAAAATATACACCACAATAAATAAGAAAAATAACCCTAAAAGTTACTATAAAAGTGAACAAAACAATTATACACTTGTAAAGTAATTCTACACATTTCTCAAAGAGGTATATTCAGTGCATTAAAACCACCTTATAGTACAGAAAATTTCTTTTACCTAGGATTAATGTTGACTCAATCGAGTAATTAAGATTAAAAAAAAGAAAGTTGATTGTTGTAAAAGTGAATCCATTTGAGTTCATTGATTATATTCAAATATAATTGCTTCAAACTGGGAGAAAAAACAATAGCAACTTACTATATTAGTATGATGATGTGTTTTAAAGTCATCGTTTTATTAAGAAAATCTAATGGTTTGTTATTAATTACCAAGGCATTTGTGGTGGTAGGTACACATTGCAAGGGCGGTGTTGTTCTCTTTGTTCATAGCATTTGACCTTCAGTTGATAAAATGGAGCTATGGTCACTAGATTACAGCTATATACATATTATAGCTAATGACTGTTGTTTAGTGAAATTTTCGCTATCTGTTAACATTGTCATGGTAAATTTGTTTCTTACCCCCGAGTTATAAAACAGGGCAATCGTTTAAAAACATGTTGTTCGAGCAGGATGGAGGAACACAAAGTGAGAGTAACACTGGATATCCTCTATAGCTTGTTTTCAGATAAAATCATTTTAAGATTTAAGGAGATTTCTTGTCCTCGCTGACATGAGTAGTTATTTTTTCTTCTACGTGAGTCTGAAATAATATGTGTACTTATTGGAAGAATATTGTGATAAACTGTGTTTATTGGAAGAACTTATTCTATCAGTACATCATACAGGTTAATCCAGGCTGACTGTAAAGAGTGGAGGGCAATTACAGTGAAAGACTGCAACAATGAGTTGTTGAAAGTGGACATCACTTGCCAGACATAATTTTTCTCATTTAAATTTTTACAAATACTTTGATTTAATCTTTAACAATAAATGTTTTTCAAGGGACAATTTGATTTTGCATGTTTATTTTAAAAAAATCCAATTTCTGTGAGCCAGCTTGTATATGAAAATGAATTAATTTTATTGATGATGGAAGATATTTAATCATTATGTATGCAATATTATAACAACTCGTTTTAGAATCCTACATAAACATGAAAACTGATTCTAGTTTAAGATAATAATATATTTAAAAAAGAATCACCAGATGTAACAATGTTAAATGAATTGATTCTTGTGTAGTTTTACAGAATTGAACAATTTTTATCTATACAATGACAAACCGAAAATTGCCAAATGATGAGCCCAGAAGTTTAGCATTTTCTCATAGCCTGTTTCATAATTCTCATTTAGTTATTTAAGTACTATTTAAGGTAATAGTAATTACCTGTTATGGAATGGAATTACTACAAATGTATCTTAGTTTTTCCTGTGCATTAAATGAGGTTTTCTTGATATTGTACTTAACTACAGTGTCAAAGATTTTCATCTTCTACAACTAAAAATCACACTACAGCTGTACCACAATAGTTAAAAAATCCAGGTTTTCAATCACTTCTCTAGGTTTTTACTTATAGGATTTTTGTTGAGTTTTCTCAAATCTTACTGTAAATGGGGAATTTAATTGAAATCACCTTGAAAAGGAAAGCAGTTAATAACCAAGGAAGTGCATTTATTGTCACTATGGAAAAGCCAGTTATGATGATATAATGATGACAGGTAATTCAACATTTTGTTTTTATATGTGTTACTAGAACCATCGATTGAGTCAGATAATCAATTTAAAGTCTGGCAATAAAAGGTCTTTTGCTAGACTTTACCAATTAACTTTTTTCAGAATACAATGAAGATGTTGAATATAACAGTTTGTGGACTTACATAAATAAAATTTGATATCATAGTATATAAAAGGTATACATCAAAGATTTGTTGTATAAATCAGACAATTTCTATATTTTGTGTATAACTTATTACACTTTGATATTACTTGCAACCAGTATTTTTGTTAACTAAACGTTGTTAAATTGTTAACTTGCACTTGGAGGAAACGTTTTTGTCTTACAACTTCTTCAGCCTCGTATTTTTGCCGCCGCTAGGATTTCTGCAGTTGTGCTTCTTTGGTACCAATTTTTGAAAGTTAGAAGTGATGTGATTGAAGAAGAGTATGTGTGATATGTGTCGTGTTTGTTCATTTAGGATGTCATTTTTATGTGTGTTGACATCCTAAATGAACAAACACGATACAGATCACACATACTCTTCAATCACATCACTTCTAACTTTCAAAAATTGGTACCAAAGAAACACAACTGCAGCAATCATAGCGGCAAAATACAAGGCTGAAGAAGTCGTAAGATGAAAACGTTTCCTCCTGTAAGTTAACAATCTTTAGTTAACAGAAAGTCTGGTTGCAAGTAATATCAAAGTGTAATAAGTAATTAACGGCCAGCTTATCATGAACAGCAACAGGATTTTGATATTTGGTGTATAAATCAGGCAAGATTGAATGTTGAATCTTATAGTAAAAATGGGACTGCAAAGTGGCAAATCAATATCTCTCCATACACTTCTAGATATTGATAAATGATTCTAAGATTCTTCATTTAGGAGTTATAAACCCAAATCCCCATAAATATGAGTTCATTGTCATACTAAGGACATCTGCATTAAAAGAAATATCTTACTTGGATCATGATCTTTGTTTGAATAATGAATATCTACCCTAATATTTTAACATTACTTGTAGAGGTCTAGCTCTATTCCTTCAGTTTCTAGAGGTCTAGCTCTATTTCTTCAGTTTCTATCACCTTGACAACATGATTGTAGAATATTTGCAGTAATGTGGTATATGAGGAAAACCTTGTCTGACTGTCTCTTTTTATTTTGAAATTACATCAGCCTATTTTGTTCCTGTCTTGACACTAAATTATATTTTAAAATTAAGTCAATTTGTTGCTAGTCAAAATAGTTTATAATATAAATCATAGAACAATTTATTTAGTCTTAGCATTGCTGATTTGAATAATTACTTTTAAAGAAATAATTCCTTTTTAATTTCTGTAAAATATTTGTTGATTCCATCTTCACGTGAGCTACTAGTTTTCACTAAACACTTTTAAATGTTTATAAACTTGCCTATAGTAGCACTTATTTATGTTTGTTGAGGACAGCTGTTCGGGAGATGTGTCCCATTGTCAACTCAGACCGTAACTTGAGTCCAGTAAATAATATTATTCCTACAGAAGCAATAGTAATAAATTGTTTAAGGATAAGTATAAATTGATTGGTACAATCTGAAAAAGCCCTAGAAATAACTTACCTGTTTTGTTACATCAATTTTTCAATTCAGTTGACGGTTAACTTAGTGGTAACAGGAGTGTTATAGGTGTTTGCATATTTATTAAGTATTATGTTAGTTTACCCATATATCAGAAGCAATAGAGATTTCTCACCAACGGTATAAATTTAAAAAATTGAAACCATGATGAGATTTGTATACTTTAGCATGTACTTACTACAAAACAAAATATTTCCAAATGCTCCCATATGTTAAAATGTAAAGATCAACATTAGTATAGTGAGATATCCTTTATAATTAAATTTTACAACAGGAACTGTTAAATGACTTTAAAAACTATTTCAGATCTCCACCTTATTACTACTATTAATATTTTAATAAACATAATATCTTTTTGTATAAACGTAATAAAATGATTTCACATATAAAGCAATTAATTTTTCTAAGACAATAAAGTTAGGATAGGTATTTTAGATTCTTCAAACAATTTTAAACAGAAATAGTTTAGAAATTTTTTTACCCAAATAACTTTTTTGAATCTATAATACTAGTTTTACAGCATACTCAATTTAGAGATAAATGCTCTAAAGAACTCAGTGCTATAAAAAAACCAAAAGTTTATAATTTTTGCTATAAATTGGGCAAATACATCATTTGCTTTAATTGTTTTCAGTAAATCTAACAGAATCTTGGTTCAGTTGTCATAAATTATATGTAAAAGAGTTATGCGTATACTTTGTGGTTGGAATATCATAGTTTAAATAACTGAAACCAAAAGATATACAGAAAAGGGTAACACATAAAAATTAAATACATTGTTTAGAGAGAAAATTCGCAAGCTAGTATAATTATTATATCTTCATTATAAGAAATATTTAGGGAGTATAGTTTTTATAATACTTGAGATGCAGAAAAACATAAATTGATAAAATTTGTATCTGTTATTTATAATAATTTTACAATAAATGATGTCTGTAATGATTCAGCTGCAAAGCGATTTATCGGGAGTTGACTTTGAAATGCAGAGATGACAGATAAGGAAGAGTAGAAACACCTTGAATACAGGAAATATTTCCTTCGGCGAGTCAGTACATTCACATGTTACCTTCAGAGCTGCATTAAGGAACGAGATTCCAGGTTTTATAAGTTGGTTCAATCGGGTTTGGAAAGAATGTTTTACAAGTATAATTAATTTTTGGTTGAAAAATAGTTCTGTCAAACCAACTGGTCTCTCATATCTCTAACATAAATTTGATATCATTTTTATATACAAATACCATCACTCAAAACATGATATTAAAAACAAAAGGAGGTTGGGAAAAATATGTTAATGTAAAAATCCAAAACACCATATGGTCACAGTTAATATATTAACAAGCTAATTTGGTGTATATATCACTTCTGGAACAATTAGAAGATACATTAGGTTATAATATTATTTATCTCCAAACAGAAGACACTGATGAAGATCGCCACATAGCGATCGAAAAAGTTCTGTTTTGGTAAGTTTTAACAAATTTACAAAATTTAAAGTTCCGATAGTCATAAACTATTATTTATGTGATTAATCTTATTTAGTTAATTATTTAGATTAACTGAATTTGTAATTTCTACTACAATTGACTATGCACAGGCTGTAGTGCTTGATAGTTTTATTTCACAAATAGCGATAGTTGAAAAATAGCTTAGAAGCTGGGTTTGTCAACCTGTTTTCATAGCTAGTCTGATTTTTATGACACATGTTATATGTACAATTTTTATCACATTTTATATGAATACATTATTTGATTCCTAGTTTCTGTCTATTAAAATGACTATTTTTTATATAGTTGTTAATAGAACCTGGAAACAAACAATTTTTATAGGATTTAACCCAGGAGCACTCGCGCTGTGGAAATTCCCGTCACTACTTGCGATGTTAGGGCAAATCTAACAATCACGATAATTGTTATTATGTGTTTTAAATTATAAATTTCAATTGTATGCATTACATTAAGCTTTAAACTTCTTCATTCATATAAAAACAATCTATTAAATACATTTATGGCATATTTATATGTAAAATTACAAATAGAAAAACTAGAGTATTAAAAGTATCTGATTTGTAATAATAGCAATCAAAGTAGCAAAATATGTTTACAATTCTGATGTGAAAACAAAATTGTGTGTGTGTATCCACTGTAATGTTTTTTAAATATAAAAATATTCAATATTATGAAGCAATTCATAACATTATATATTTAAATGAAATATGTGTTTTTGAATTACTCCTGAAATAAAATACTTACTACCTATTTATGTTAGACACCAAATTTACCTACCTTAAATAATTTTCACTTACTTTAATATTTCAGTCTCAGTAACTTGCCATCATGCGTTATTTGTTTGCCATGAAATAATTTGAAACTCATTTGAATATTTAAAATATAAAATAAAGACAGGTATGTACAATAAATTAAAATACTCTATAGAAACTTGTGTGTTTTTTTTATCATGTAATGGTTAAGTATTTTGTTACAGTATATAAACAATATTTGTTTTTTTTTGTTTAAAAAAATCCTCCTTAGTTAAGTTAATTGAGATCAGAAAAATATATGATTAAAACTAGTAGTGGAGAAATTGTAGAATTTTTCAACAAAAGCATTAAAAAACAATGAGTATTCACTTGTCTGCTAAAAGTGACTTTTGAAAAGCAAACATTTGGAAACTGTTGGAAATACTAACATTTTAGGCAATCAAGTTTTTATTACTCAAATTGGATTTAAAATGGAAAATAAATTAAGAATAGAGATTATTATTAGCATTGATAACTGCATGAACCTTCTACCTTCACAATAAATATTTAAGAAAAAACCATTTGCATTGCTGTATAAAGTAAAAAAAAGAAAAAGAATTAAAAAATGTCCCTCAGAGCAGATACCAAAAAGCAAAAAAACCTTTTCTTATTCCAGATACTCTGTTAAATCATGGTCTAAACATCATATCTTATTCTAGTCCTACTGTGTGAAACAAATTTCTATTATTTATTTTATTTGACATTTTTCTTATCTTATTATTATTATTAAATATTAAATTTCTTCTATTAACTCATACTCTTCTAATATATATATATATATATATATATATATATATATATATATATATATATATATATATATATATATATATATATATATACACTTTATTCATCCAGTCAAGCACAACAAAAATATTCATCAAATATATTTTTTTAACCTGTAGTGCATGCCAATTGGTGTTAGTACAGTTTTTCCAAATATTTGTTCAAAAATTAAAATGTGAAAATTTGGATGGTTTAGGTTGGATTCGAACTGAGTATCTTCATGTTCTAAGTCTAGCCCTTTTTGGAACTTATCCAAATTTCCATAGCTAGAAATGAACTTCTCAAAGATCTATATGAAAAACCTTCATTGTATAAGCTTACCACAATGTTGCCATGGTTATCACACAATACCAGAAATAATGTTCTAGGATTAAAAATACATGAAAAGAATAAAATAAACGAAGAAACTGGATAAACGGTATCTAACCTTGCCTTATAAACGGACAATGCGAAAAGAAATTACAACACAATGAAAGTGATGAAGAAAAATAGAGAGTAATAAAGATAATAGTTTAATACAATACATAGAAAGGAAAAGGGAAAATTGCAAGGAAATATGTTTTATATTTTACCACTTAATATGTTGTTATTCTGACATATGTATATACATATTTATACTAATTGTAATTATAAAATAAAAGGAAACTAAAATAAAATTTTCATTGTTGATTTAAGTAGGAATTAAGTTTAAAAAAATTTATATTATTTGTTTTATTTATAATATTTTAAAACCTTTACATCTAAAATGGTTTTATTTTTATTTTGGTTTTATATATTTTTAATTTGCAAAAAATGTAATTTTTTCCTTAAAAAAATACAAGGAAAAAAGTGTTTGCAGACACACAAACACATTATATATTGTTTATTAAATACTTTACGTAGTTGTATATGGATTAGAAGTCGTAAGTAATAATTAATTAGTTACTCAAATAATTATTCATGATTTATTCAGTGAACGCAAGATGATTAATAAGCAACTTTAATTATTAGCTATTATTAATATATTGTGTATATGCTATTATAATTACTGCCATAATGTTTTCACTTATGCTCTATAATTATATACCCATGAAGACTAACCATAGCCACAGATAACGATAAAAAAATACACTTTAATTTCCTATTACTTTTTACCCAAGGCAATTTTATGTAACAGTAAATGTTTTAAATTAAGAAAAAATGAAAAATAACTATTATCATTAATTTTAAAAACTATAATCTAAAGTAAGTAATTATTTCTTGATGCTTTGGCAGTCAAAAAGATATTTTCTACAGTGAATGGTGCATCTGAAATTGAAAATATTTGTTATTATTTCATATTATAATTACATTTAGTTACCATTTATGAAAGTCAGTATTTTTCAAAATTAAAGTTAAGATCGACTGTAATAATTGTAACCTCTATTACACACATGATACATTTAAAAATCTTGACTATATTTTTCTTCCATCATATTCTTTTTTATTAATGCTAAATGAGAAAAAAAAAATTCTTTGGTTCAAATATACACTCACTCACACACACACACACACACTGCTATCTTGATTGCAATAAATGTTTTTATAATTTATTGCAACATGGCTTCCTTGTTCACTATTTAAGCGTTTAGTACAAGGTTATGAAATGCTCTTTATCAAATCATTAGATGTTTTTCAAAAATTGTTTTTATTAGCTACTAAATGTACGTTTGTTTTTTTATGTAAGATAATGTATCATTTATGATTAAAAATACTGTAATTATAAATAAAATTCTTACTGAAAGAAGGAATCCAAATATCAGGTAATCCCCTGTCTTTTCTTGCTGATTGGACTGCATAACGTATGGCAGATAGTACTGATAGCGACATGCACAAAGGTGGTTCTCCTATAGCTATAATAGGAAAGTAATATATTTCATATTGAATAATGCTTTCAGAGTTAGTTTTTTTATTCATTTACCTTTATTCAGTTTTATGTAACTAGGCCTCTAACTTGCCATTTTAAAAAAAATATTGCTATATAGTCTTTTAAATAAAGTACAATTCCATTATTGCATTTATCACCAACCAAAGAGAGAAAACCGCCTAAGCAACATACAATATAGTTACAAAAATCTATAGATTTAGTTTTAACACAGCTATTTACTGGTAGCTACTTGTGTAACAAATATCCAACTTACAATAATATTAAAATTGTAATTATGTTTTTCTGAATTTAATAAATTCTGTTTAGGAAGAAAAAATAAGCCTTTTATCAATTTTATCAAAACCAATTTTGTTAATTATAATTAGACGCCTAATATCCTAATATTGTGAATATTTTGTCAAGGTAAGCATTTATTTAAATAAATTCCTGTGTGCCAGTTAGCTTAGAACTTGATAAATTAAATTTGAAATTTTGGACGATGCCGAAAATTTAGTTACCGGGTTAACTTAATTTACTAGGTATTAATTAATCTTATTTAGTCTTTTATTTGTTTCCAGCTATAAGCAGCTAATAAGTAGTTATATATGCTAATTAAAAAGTATTTCTTGATCAAAAATGTTAACAAAACCAAAAATTTAGTTTCTCACATAATTTCCTAGATACTCTAAAACCTCTTCTAACAGTTTGAAATCTTGAGTATTCCATGTTCATAAAACTTTTGATAGGGAGTCATTGAGTGGTTACAAACATGGTTCTCAACGTTTTAAAATAAATCAGTACAAGATTTGTTATTGATGTTCCAAGAGACAAATAATAACTGAAAGAAGATAGTCCAGTGTTCCCCACAGTATTTTCCAATTTTTTCCTTGACAGAGAAGCATTGTGAGGTCCAGTGTTGTTATGGGGAATTATGATATCATTGGCACACATACTTCAGTTTTTTTTAATGTTTTTATTTCTCCAGGAATTTCTGGCATTTATTGATTCTAGCAAATAGCATTATTGGTATAATTTATTATTTAGAGAAGATCAATGAGTCATATACTGCTTGAATGAAAAGAAATATTGAAAGAACTTTTCTGGTTAGTATATTGATATCACTTCTAGCTTATTGATATCACTTAAAAAAACTGTACTTAACAAAATGTTTTGCTATATTTTGACGATATAAGAGAAAAGTGATAAGCCAATAATTTTGTAACAGTTTGTTAACTACCACACATCTGTTTTTCAGTGAAATAAACAGGTAAAAACAATCTATCAAAAATATGACATAGACTCAATATTTAATTCAAAATATAATGAAACCCTGCATGGTTGAAAGTAACACATTAAGGAGCATAGGCTACCCCTGTAGCTCAATCTGTTTTGATAAATAAATGTACTAATTATATATATTTTTTGTAATTTTTGGGCCATTTTATTTTACATTTTTGAAAACAAATTTTTAAAAGTTTGAAACTAATAATATCCTGAATATTCTATTTTTTACTATGTGAAATTTCAAACTTCATCTACTAAAAATTAAAAAAGGCGTAGGATACTATAAATTATAATAATTTATCTATAACAAGTATTTATTAGAAATATTATTAACAAAAGAAACGTTTAAAAAAAGAAATTAAAGAATATTTTAAAATAAAATTTTGTGAAATGTTCATAAAAGCTTGCAATGACATTATTGCTTTTAAGGACGTTCCAATAGTCTTTTTCAATATTTTGTTGTTGGATACTTTCTATACAAAAATCACAATCTAGTAGGTAACAGTCGAGGCAAATCTTGCGTCCACACATGTTGGATCGGTTTCAGGTGGATATATCCCTCTCTCTCTTACAATTGTAGTAACGCCCTGTGCTGTTATCTACATTTACATATCTACATCTAACATCTCTTTTTTAGTGAAAATTACACTTTA
Source organism: Prosapia bicincta (assembly GCA_036971475.1). Lineage (NCBI taxonomy): Eukaryota > Metazoa > Arthropoda > Insecta > Hemiptera > Cercopidae > Prosapia > Prosapia bicincta. The sequence continues at coordinate 113,896,530 of JBAIZL010000001.1, read as the reverse complement.
CAAAATTTATGGAGTGATTGTGCCAGATAATAATACTTATAATTTTACTACCAATAAATAGATTGAAATATTCAAACTCAGTTTTGGCGTTCCTGCTTTCAGATAATTGTAAAAAAATGTTTCTCCTGTTGTGCATACATTTAGACAATCACTTGACCTTTTTTTTAACTTTACACATTTTTAAAACTAATCATTATTAATATTAGGGATGGGCCAATTCCAATTCTCGATTCCAAGAATCATCGATTCTAATGGTATCAAGAAATCACTGATACTCGATTCTCCATTGATTAAAGATTAGATTCCGATTCTCATTTTTCAACAGCTAAAATATGTGTGTGGTGTAATTTATTGGAAATATAATCTGTTATCGATTATGTTTTTATTATGTATTAGTTGCTTTGAATGAATTAAATGATTAAAGCAAATGCCGATTTGAGGTAAAGAAAATATTATTATTATTATTATTTATGGTGCAACAACAAAGATGATTGGAACATTGGTTCGTTTGTTTGTCACCGCTCTTTTCACTCTGCTGTCTCACTCTATCTCAGGCAGGCTTGAATCTCTCTCCCCCCATCTCTGCCCTGGCCGCCACTTCTATAGTTGTCCAAACAAAACACAAAGAAAATGTACTTCCAATTTATCTAGTTACACAAATTGAAAAGGTTATTACTGAAGGTATATTATAATTGTGAACTGAAGTTCACATTTGCAATATCAAATCATTCATTACTGTTATCCAATGTATATGTCACCCTTTCAGAAATTCTTATTCATAAATCAGGTTAAATTTTAAGAGTTGCCTATTGCATTACAACAGAACTTTTAAAAAGCTTCACCATATGACCAAGATGTTGAGTAAATAATTATTAGAGAATATCATGTAGGCCTATATAACTTACAAGAATTGAGAATTGACTTAAGAATCAAGAATCGAAAGAAAAATGTAGTTTCAAAATCGAAAATTTTAGTCACCGGCCCATCCCTAATTAAAATATAATCACCAAAGGCTCATCAAAGTCGTTGTCTTCATTGATGACCATTGAATCCATTGTATGATAAAATTTGCATTCTCTTCCATGCATCTGTGTGGAGTTGAATATTCTTTCTCTCTATTACCACTGCTGTTTTCAATAAATTCATTTTTATCCAAAGAATTATTCCAAATAAGTTAAGACAAAATATCAACATTAATTACCTGGACACTTTATAAGTGAGGTAACCCAAATAATTTTAATTGTAAACACACTTTCTCAGTAAGAACATCAACTACGTATGGTGTGAAGATCATAAACAACAGCTAATAAAGTGGTCAATTCACTACCCTTTCTAGTAATTGAGTAATAGGCAAAACAAAACACTGACCAACACCTCACCCTCCCTTACCTTAACAGGAGTTAAGACACTGCTGTTTATTATGCTCTCCTTTGTAATATGACTTTAGAAGATGTCCAATAAAAGTACATTCCTTAATTCCTTCATTTATTGATGTCTAAATCATATGTAAAATTGTCTTTTTGAATACATTTTGATCTATAAATGTAAAATCAAGTTTAATGCAAGAAATTGAAAGAGTTTTGTTCACAAAAGGGGAAAGGCTATATTTTAGCTAGCATATTAACTGACCCAGTAGTCTGTTACTATACATTATTTAAAAGTTTAATGGCTATATTTTAGCTAGCATTTTAACTGACTCAGTAGTCTGTTACTATACATTATTTAAACCTATTCCTGTCTAATAGGCAACCATTTTAGTATGTAGTTTTGATTTTTAAAAATCTTGAAAAGCACAAGGATTTCACTCTATTAAAAAAAAAATCAGATATCCAAAATACATTATAAAATTAAATAAGTTTTATTAATTAAATTTTGAACTACTATATAGAGCACCACACATAATTATGTACCCAAATTTGTTATTTTGATTGCTGGATAAAATTTAAATACAAAGGTAGGGTGAAACGTTCTCAGCCTGACAATGGAGGAACGTGATTTTCAGTTTAAAAAGAATTTATTTTTCTACTTCTTCCTTGACTTCAACACACTTGGTCCAACATTTCTCGAATATCAGTATTTATTCCTGGAAGTGAGAGTCTGGAAGGATGTTAAAACATTCATCAACTTCTTCATTGGATGGAAGTACTTTCCAGATTTGTTCAGGTTTGGGAAGTTGGAAGTCAGAGGGTGCCAAATTCGGGGATTAAGGGGCATGGCTGAATAAATCTAACTGAAATCTTGCAATTTCTTCATTGCCAACATATTTCTGTAAGCAGGTTCGTTGTCTTGATAAAGATGACTTTTTACTTTTTCAAGCCAGGGCTCTTTTTGTGTATTTTGACATCCAGCAGGTCAAGAAGGTTTAAGTAATATTCGTCCACAATTGTTCTGCCCTTTTCAAAGTAATCAATTAACAAGATTCCATTTGACATCCCAAAACACACTAGCCCATGACCTTTCCATCAGATGCATTCGGCTTTGCTTTCTTTGGTGCTGAATCACCTGCTTACACCCTCTGTTTCTACTGTTGTTTAGTTTAGGGCATGCAGTGGTGGACCCATGTCTCATCCATGGTGTCAAATCCCTGCACAAAATAAGTCGGATCTTTTTGAATCAGTCCAAACATTGCTGTGAATATCATTTGCGAATTGACTTTTGATTTGCATTCGGCTAATGTGGCACTGACCTTGTGTAGAACTTTTGTATTGGTAATTCTTTATGCAAGATGTTTCGCACCCTTTCTTCTAATGTCCCTACAGCCTCAGCTATTTCACACTCCTTTACTCTCCTATCATTCAACACTATATCATGCACTTTTCGATAGTTCCTGGTGTTTTTGCAGTTTTTGGCCATTCTTCACATGGGTCACCTTCCAACGACATGCAACCACTTTTTAATTCAGATGCTCACTTTCCAACTGTTGACATTGAAAGAGCAGAGTTTTTGTATACTTTGGTCAACTTCGGATGAATTTCCTTAGGAACTATTCCATCCAAAACAAAAAAACTTATTGTAAACAAACTACTTGAGAAAACAAGTTAAAGCTTATCATATGAACTAATGACATGTGCGAGTAAGCAGGAAAGATAAATTTTCACTGACTGGAATGCCATCTCCGGGACAGCCTACCATAGTTGTAAGTACTATTGAATTATTTTTGAAAATTCTAACTTTAATATTTGACCTACATAATTTATTTTTCATATATTTACCTTTGGATCTTAAGACACCAAGAGGGTTACTAGAGTTTTTCAATAAATAAACTCTAAAATCTGTGGGAATGTCTTTGGCTCCAGGAACTTTATAATTCTGTAAACAGACAATCAAATAAAAGTATGAACAAGCAAAACATTTTAGAATCCAACAAATTATCATAATAACTCTCTTGTAGGTGAACTGTGATAGTCTGGCTCTCATAATCTTAATGTATTAAAATATAATTTAAATATCTAGATTTTATATCCTAGAAATTTTAATCATATTGTAATAAAATATAAACCCAAAAATATAAACATAGAAAAATTATAATTAATAAACATCAAATTTTAAAATTTGTAGACAGAGATGTTATTGTTTATTAATTATAAAAATATGAGTCATATGGACCAGTTGAATTATGTAGCCCAAACTGAATCTTCAATTGACGCATTTTGAACAGGAAATAAAATAGTAAGAGAGAAATAGGTCTTTAAAAGTTTTGAGCCAGAAATTATTTTGCAACAATTGTATGATTTAACATGAGGCTTATTTTTCATCAAGCAAATATATGTAAAAGATTGTCAACCATAATGTATTAGGATGAAAAATGGCATTACAAAAAATATTAGAGAATCAGGTAATTTTCATCCCTAATGAATGAAAAACGAAATTAACCAAGTATCATGAATAATAGTTTATTTAAGGCCCCAACTCCCTCAAATTAGTAAAATAAAATTTGACAAAATTGAGATGAATGATATGACATCTAGAAAGATATTCAGTACAATGATTTCATCATTCGAATCAGTTTAGATTTTCAAACGGTTTTATCAAAGGAAAAATTGTTGCATCATTAATGGCGATAGAAGTAAGTTGAGAGTTTTTAACTTAATGAAAGAGCTTTGGAGCACAAACTGTAGTTTATCATTTTTTAAATCATACTCTTGAACTTACTGTTTGACATATCATAAGAAATATGTTTTTATCCTAAATAAATCATTCAAAGTTTTCCTAGACAAACTCTATTCAATATATCATCCATGCCAGAAAACTGAAGAAGCATAACCCTTGGTAATGTACCAAGTCGATTTTGCGTAGATTTTATAACATATTTATACAAATGACAGAGATCTCTTCATTTCTGTTTTTTTGTATGTAGTTATAATTTAGTTATTAGTTTTATTACACTGTTCATATTTGTGTTAATTCATTATTAAGAAAGCTAGATACATTGTATTAGAGCAATAATTATTCAACATCCTATTAGAAAATTTTTAAACTAAAACCCTTACAAATTTTGTTGCTAGTAATTACCATATTGTAAATCAATTAGATACACTTGCCCAGTTTTTCCTCAATGGCATTAGAAAACTAATAATTTGAATAAAATTTACTTTTGTCATACTGAAACAGATGTCTTCTTTACCCTTCAAGGGGGCGCATAGATTTTCAACCAGGAGAGGGCGCTTGCGGAGGTTTATTACACACAAAAAAGGGTTTAAATTTAAATGGTTTTTGTTTTTATATTTGAGTGACTTTATAATTAAATACCATATAAATACATTGTAAACAATTTCAGAAATAATTATTGCACAATTTTGAATTTCTAAACGTCATATTTCTAAAAATATCTTGAATTGTTAAAATGTGTATGCATTGTACAGTAGACCATTGTCTTCATTATTCTTACTATTATTAAGAATTTTGCATACAGTTTGATTACTTTTATTGTGATATCTGAAACCAGCATTTGTTCAGCAGTCTATAGAGCCAACAAATTTTTAACACTTGAGGTAATATCTCCAGCAAACTACAAGTTATTATATTCTGATCTTACAAGGGCCTTGTATGCTTACAGGTCATCATTTTATGAACTTCAGCAACTTTAACCCCCAATTTAACTTTTTTAGTGAGTGATAATTAACAATTAAGTGTCATTTTTCAACCTTTACAGAAGTCCCAAACTGCTTATAATTTGCCTCGTCCTTCAGAAATGATATTAGTACAAGTTATTGTCTGTTCATATTGTACATATTTCTTTTGCACAAAGAGTATTAAGGCTACAATGGCTTTGTAAATTTATTTACTTTTGACATAATAGATACTAAAGAAATGATTTCAGTGTTATGTTGAACCTAACAGTACCTCTAAGCATTATTTTATTAACAGTCCTGATTAATGAAAACACATGAATGATTTATACCCAAGTTCTATTTGTTTTCAGTTCCCCTTTTTGTGGATCATACTGAAGCTCTTCAGATGTTAAGTACCCAATTCCCATGATGAAAGCTCCTTCGATTTGGCCAATATCTATTAGAGGACTGATACTCTGACCTGCATCTTCCAAGATGTCCACACGAATAATCTAAAATGTTAAAAATGTATAAATCATATAAATTGTTTTTAAAATTTAAGCATTTTTATATTAACAAATTTCCATTTAAATATTCTTTCTGCATGGAATGTTATTCAGTCATAAAATTGGTTTCCAAGAAAAATATAAGTTATTGAAACTATTTAAAATACATTAAAATATAAAATACTTGATCAGATTTATCAATTTTAAAACAAAACTAAATATTTGCCTTGTATTACAACAAATTTAAGCCTTTGTTATTGTAATGAACTGAAACATAGTGAAGTTTTAATGTGATTACAAATCTTAGGGAAATAAATCACTGTGAGTTGTAAAATTCAATCAGTCATGATGATCTTAATGTAAGGGCTGTTAAAATGGGAGACATGATACACAAAACTGCATGACAAAAATGTATAATGATTTGTCATTATAAGTTTAGTGTATTCGAAATAAGTTATTAATGTGTGTGAACAATGATAAATAAAGTGAATGATGGATTGTAGAGGATAATAATACGGTGTATAGTGAAGTTAATCTTTTGAGTGCCAAACCTATATATGAAATATATTTTTACCATATGAATTGATTCCATCTTCACGTAAGCTAATATTTCTTAACTAAATACTTAAGCTAAAATAAACCATGAGGTCAGTTATGGTCTGAGTTGACAATAGGACAGACCTCCCAAAACACCTATCCTCAACAACTATAAAAGTAAGTGTACTATAGGCAAGAGTAAATATATTTACAAATTAATCACTTTTACATTAGTTTATGACTGTCCAAACTATATTTTTTTTTGTAAATTTGTATAAAGTTACTGAGACAGAATGTTTTTGATTGCTCCGTGGCGATCTTCATCAGTGTCTAAATTTTCTGCTTGGAGTGATTGGTGACGGTTTTAAAGGCTGGTTTTCAATTGTGTCAAAGAGTATATGTGATTTGTGTTGGGTTTGTTCATTTAAAATGTTTGTATTTTGTGTTTTTGTGTGTTTGTAAATTTAATATTGTTGTAGTGTATTGAGATGTGGTTCTTTTTTGTTGATATGTAAGACTTCTAGGTTATATTTAATGCCTGTGTATTTGTGCTCTGTTTCTTTTAAGTGATTGACGAACTCTTTGTTATTTACTACAAAACCCAGGAGCTATTTACAAATAAATTTACCACTTTTTAGAGTTCATTTAGAGTATAAAAATTAAATTTAAATTTTTTCAAAGCTCTATTTATATTTAGATTCGTACATATATAAAAATGAAAAAAATGCTTAAATATTTTTGATGGCTTATGTAATTATTTTTTATAGCCTAAAATATTGAAAATGTAACTAATTTTAAATTATGTAATTTACAGATGCAAACATTACAAAAATTACCTTGAAAATGAATTGGTGATAAATAGCAAGTAGTCAATAACAAAAATGCAGTACAATTTCCATTTTATACAGTTATTTTGCTTTGTGTTTGATTTTTTTGTGAATTTCAGTAGGGTACCAATGTCAAAACTTGTAAATAGGAGATATCACATTATTCATATTTGTGTTTGCAAGTAAAAAAATATGGAAAAACAAAGTGAGAAACTTCTCAGGTTGATAGTGAGTGTGTAATGGACTTCTGACATTTCATGTTAAATATTTATGTGCAGACTACTACTGGAGGTTGCTTGCCAATTAGAGTATAAAATTATTATACAAGACTTTTTGGTTTTCTTTTTAAATCCGTATTATCTGTATAAACATTATAAAGAAATAAATAATCTATACAAAAAATATTAAAATGAAAATAAATTATTTGTTTGTTTTTAGGATACATTATGTGAAATGGATTATTTCCTGTTACATCCACCAATTACAAAATTAATTTGAATCTTATAGTTTTAGATCAGAGATATTTTGCACAATTATTTTACCTATTAAACTGTGCAAAATTAAAGTTTCAGAATTTTCACATTGCGTTTTCAAGTTAGAGATTTTTTTAATATTGAAAATTATACAAAATTTACTGTGTTTGATATATTTAAACACATTAAACTATTTAAACTGTTAAACTATTTGTTTCAAAAACTGTTAAACATAGTATGCTGAAATTTGAGCCATTTTGTTCAGGTGTGCAGTTTAATTTGATATGTATCTTGAGGATATTAATAAAAATTAAAAAAATGTTTCTTAAAAATTTCAAAAATACCACAATTTTTTTCAATAAATTATATTATTTTGACATATATTGGGTAGAAAATTTGATAGCATGAAGGTGGAGAGATAATGTTGTTCTGAGACAAACATTTTTAAGTAGAAGGTTCCTTAAATTAATTAAAGGTGGTGTTTTTGAAATTTTCAAACAACTTTTTTCAACTTCAGATAAAAATTAAATTTTACTAATATGCTCAAGGTACATATCAAATTAAGGTGACAATAAACTAAACAAAATAACACAAATTTCAGCATTCTATATCATATAGGTTTTGAGTTGGAGCTGATTAAATGTACAAACTGATTTACTTGCTAGCCAATAACCACACTTGGCAGTTACGCAATTTGGTGACATTCTGATCAGTAGAGATGGGCCTCCTTGAATATGAAACTATTGTAATCCTGGGAATTTTCCAGGGCTGTGTGATCCTTAAGGAGTTTGCCATTCATAGCTTCATTACCACACACCAGACACTCTGGGGTTGGCAGGACAAGAGAACGGTTGGTAGTGTGGAACAAGGAAACCATGAACTGGTCTTTATTCTGAATACTGCAACGGCTACAGCTCAGACCAGGTTATGATAAATTGTTCTCTCTTAGACAAGACTTTCCCACCTAGATTTTCCTGGTGATAGTTCCCTCAATTGAACTTGGTTCTATTTTTTAATGGCCATCTTTATTTGGGACTTGGAGGACTAGAGACAACTTAGATCTTTAGACTGGGTTAAGATTGTTCCCTGTTTGACTAGTAGGTCAGATTTTTCACATCCAGTGATGTTTACGTGGCTCAGGATTTACTGGAAATCAATTACCCATTGAGTATTTATGATGGTTTAGTCTTCTTTTGCAGTCTATGGTTCTTCTACAATTGGTCTGTGAGTTCAAAGAGAGATTCAGGGTAGCCTTAGTCAGCAAGGAAAACAGCTTTAGCTGGAACAGTCAGGCTCTGCAATTCAGTTGCTACAGCATCTATGGCACCTCACTGTCATAACTGCTAAAGTGGGCCCGACAACAAAAAATCTTTGAAAATGTGTACAGTAATACTCAGCATTTGTTTTGCTTGTTCCAGGCATGGATGAACTATCAGTATAAATTTGGAGCCATTTTTGTACAGGATAATTTTCATTAGTAGTTTGGAGGGCTGCAGTTCTAAGCTGATTCGAGGATGCATGCTTTGGAAAGTGGTGGTCTGTAAGGAAGACCTCTGATTCAGGGAGCTTCTGGAAGCAGTTCTGATAAGCAGTAAGCAGAGCTGGTTCTACAGGAGTGGTTCTATACTTTGTATAAAGGGCCTGGTAGTTGATAAGCTGTGTTTGCTGGGTTTTGAGTCTATCTGTGGGTTTATATTACTCATTCCAAGACTTGTTTGTTTGTCTAAATTGCCCCCAAAAACATAGGGTCTCTTTGGGTACTTGCAGTTGTTCAATTTCAGTTTGAGCTTCCATTCCAGCAATAGTTGTGGAAATGGCAGCACAGTTATTACTATTAAAGGAGTGTTTTGAACTAAATTAAGTAAATTTGAGGTGAATTTACTGGCTGTGTTTGTCATTTTGCTACCATATTCTAGATTAATCACTTTAACAATAGCTTATGACTATCCGAACTTCAAATTTTGTAAATTTGTTAAAACTTACTGAGACAGAATGTTTTCGATTGCTATGTGCCGATCTTCATCGGTGTCTTCTGCTTGGAGATGTCGGGTCAAGCGGTGATGGTTTTAAAGGCATGTTTTGGGTATTATCAAAGAGAATGTGTGATTTGTATTGTGTTTGTTCGTTTAATATGTCTGTACTTTGTGTTTTTGTGTGTCTGTAAATTTCATATTGTTCTAGTGTGTTGAGATGTGGTCCTTTTATGTTAATGTGTAGGATTTCTAGGTTATGGTAAATGTCTTTGTATTTGTGTCCTGTTTTTTTTTATATGATTGTAAAATGCGCACTGACCAGTGTGTGATTTACATGACATATGTCGGTCCAAAACAACTCCCAAGTATTCGAAATACCACTGCTAGCCAAGGTTGAGTTCTTGTATGTTAAGCTCACCTTTAGAATTCTGGTGGAGAGTGAGAAAAATTGGAAGGTCATTTTCGAGATATTTACAGACAGGACATTCTCAAATACAATAACCAAGAATTACATTTAAGTCAATGAGATGGTAGAATAAACAAAAATATCATTTTCAAGATCTTATTAAAACTTTGTAACTTCCAATAAAGCTGGCCATTAGATCAACTGTGTCCATACTCTTATTGTACTGTAACACTGCATTAAGACATGGGTTGTTTCTTTCTGCTTTGAGACTCGGTCGTACCTCTTTACACTACGCATTGGATTAGTGCCAGCATAAGTAGACATAAGACGCACACACTTATTATCTACCCCCAAATGAAACATCACATTCATCAACATTTGCTACATATTGGTAGATAGGGCCTCTTGATATAATGTAGAATTAATGATTTTAAATAACAACATGAATCATTACCCACAATACTTTTATTAATTAGACTTCTAATTTAAATCTCAATCTAAAACAAGAAGAATTGAATTTTTTCCCATACCTGTTTGTCATCAAAACCTCAATTTTACACCCTAAATTGTTGCCATGGTTATTACAAAATATCATAAACAGTACTTTAAAATGAATGTAAATAATAAAATAAATAAACAAACAGGAAATAAACAAACAATACGAAAAAAAAGAAAGACACAACACAAGCGACGATAAAAAGAGAAAGACAAAAATGTCAGGAAAGGTTTGCAAATGAAACCGAAAAAGCTACACTTAGACAAGGAAAATAAAAGATTACAGGATGCGTTTTAAGTGTAGCGTGAAACTCGAATATTAGCTGATTCTCAAAGACATGCACTATTATTGAAAAACAAAGTCGAAGAAGAATACAAATTACCATTACTAGATTTATGACATAGGCAAGCATTAATAATAGAAAATGAGATATAAAAGCTATGTGTCTTACAAGATCTTTGTTGTAGACACACACTATCAATACAAAATGAAACTAAGGAACAACGCAAAGCTCCTCAAGAAAAAGAACGTGTTCATCATTCACAAGCACTGAGAGAGTAAAAGCATGAATCACTATATTCCAAAAAGCCATAAACATATTCTGTGACAGAAATTGCAAAATCTGTACGAAACGGTACTGTCCCAATCAAGTCGCAAAATGCTATTTGACAGAAACGAAATCGAATGACCCTTGATGTTAATACAGTTTTTTGAAATACTTATTAATAATCCTCATTAATAAAGTTAGTGCTACTACAAAAAAGTATTACTTATTGATACATGTTCAAATATAATAGTAGAAAATTAAATTTATTGCTGATCTACAAGAGCTTTTTGTAATATTTTTTAAGGATTACAAAAAGCATTAGGTGTGTAATCTTACATAGCATACCTTGTTTTCTCCAGTCAAGATATCAATTTCGCATTCCAGTATTGTTACACCAAAGACATTGTACCCACTTACATTATCAAGTGGTGACATCCTAGAAAAAATGGCATTAGAAATTTTTTTAAAATAATTTGAGATAATACATTACTTGTGATAAATTTATGTGGCCATTTTGCCTATCCCTACTTAATAAAGGATTTAACACTTATAAATATATTGAATTGTACTTTGTTGAATAAAACTATAGAGTAACAGTTATATAAGCAAATTAAAATTTGATTTTTTATAATATTTAGAATTTTAATATATTATAAATAGGTTTTTCGGTAGTGGATGTAGTATAATATGAAATATAGTGGTTCTCTTTCTTCTAGTAATGCATGTACATTACCTGATCCATGATAGTTAGGAATGCATGTTGATAATTTTAGCATATGAACTTGTAAACATATGGTACAAATAATTTCCTAAATTATGTTCAACACCTCAAAATTATATTTAAATATTTTATGAACATTGTTTTTTTATGCAAAACCCAAGCATAACTATTTATAAACTGGCTAAGATATATAAAGAATTAACATTTGATCATTTAAAATAAGAACTTTAATGAAATGCTTTCTTGGTAAAACCCTTAAACACAAAAGCAACAACCCTTTAAAATATATCTACATTTAAAAAAATATTTACTCTGAACTTAGTAAGGACAATTGTTTTTTAATACTATATATATATATATATATATATATATATATATATATATATATATATATATATATATATATATATATATATATATATATGTATATATATATATATATATATATATATATATATATATATATATATATATATATACAGTAAACTCCCGATTATCCGTGGGCGGATTAACCGGTTTGCGGATTATCCGGGGTCTGCCATTGTTTTACAAATATCCAATTTTTATTCCAATCAGATTCATGTGTTTAAATTTCCGAACGGTGAATTACGACGTAAATACATATAAGGCTTAATAGAAGTTAAGATGAAGGGAATAGATATGTAAATATGTACGTACTAATTTTTACATTGAAAGGGAAGCATCCCGACGCGGACCAGCGAAATAAAATAAGCGAGCAGACTACTGTATATAAGAGACAATGTCAAAATGCTTGGACGTCGGAAAACCTAATGTGTATCATAGGATTGTAAACAAATGTCAGCTAATCTCAGCTATAAATAGTCTAGGACGTGACATATGCATTATCCATGTCTGTCATATACATTATCGATCTTTATGGTTTTGTGACACAAGTAGACACTGTGCGACAAAATGGTTCTCAAGAAACGTAGATCGTACATTAAAGCTAAATCAATGCTCACAAAAAAACAGACGAAAGTGACAGATTTTTTTGTTAAAAAGTGAAAGTCTTATGTGTAAAGGAAATTACATATGTACATACATACTTACTTTTGACATATACTTATGTACGTATTGTAAATAGTTAGATATATAAATGTACATGTTATAATCCATCAAATACATCGACATTTTAAATTATTTTCTATATTAATTTTGTCCTCTGAATATTATTTGTAAGTTGCATTAGCCGGGGTCACTATTTGTGTAAACTTATGGTATAATAATCGATTATCGATCGTTTTGCGTATTCTTTGTTCATAGCGGATTATCCGGGGAATTCGTTATCCGGCGTTGCCGGGCCACCCTATTCCACGGATAATCGGGAGTTTACTGTATATATATATATATATATATATATATATATATATATATATATATATATATATATATATATATATATATGTGTACATTTGAACATAAATGCTTTTAAAACTATATATTAAAAACATGAAAGTATATATGCTTGACACAAAATATACTACAAGAACATCATCACACACACACACACACACACTGCCGCGGCCTTCCTTGAACTAAACACCCTTTGCGTGGAGAAATTTCCTTTCCCCCGAAATGCGCGTTCCCGGTGGGAGCCGTCACCCTCCAGTCCAACCGCGGTCAAAATATGATCTCACCCGACTTACCAGTTCCTGGTACCTGTGGTGTGTCGAGCTCGATCTGCCAGTGAATAAATTCCTGGACTTTGTTTTGAAAAACCAACCACAAGGTTTTTACCTTATCTAAAAATTAATTTATTTCTTATACCTTGGTTAAAATTATTTGTAATGAACTTTTTTCCTAATTCTATGTGATTTATTTAACCTTTACTCTTTTTATTGATTGGAAAAATTCTATGTATTTTATTTAATTAATTTCACCACAGGATGATTTTAATAAATTCAATTACTATTTGTTATAAATTGTTTAATTCTCTAAATTTGAAATATTATTTAAAATCAATTCTATTACATGATGTTTACTTTAAATTTAACTCATTTTAAATTTCTTTTCTAATAAGCAATTATTTTTACATTAAATACATTTTAACTGATTTTTGAATTTATTTCTACATTTTCTTAAAATTTATCAACATTTTGCTTATATTATTGTTCTCTTCTTTAACGTTCTATCCTTGAACAGGTCGTATCTTGAAGTTCAAATTACACCCTTAAATTTACTCACATATTCAATTAGACAAGAAACTAATTTGTATTAATTTGTTTTATTGCATGTCAATATAACCCTTTCATGAAAGCAACAGGTGAAATTACTTCTTAGTAATACTGTATTTTAATTATTTCTGTGTTCCCACAAATAATTCTGCTGGACTTTAGTATTTCCCTTGATTTATTTTTAATCAATTATCTAATCCTGTTATCTTCATATCGGATATATGGACATAGAACATTTTAAATTCTGATTATAAAGTAAATCACTTCATATTCTTTTGTTTCAAGATTCTCTTATTATTTATGACATTACCATTTAAATACATTTCTTTATTTCTTATTTAAAATATCAAGTGGATAGACTAATTTTTCGTCTACACAGGCGGTTCCCCACCCCTTCTACAACCCGTTTATTTACATTAGAAAAGCCAGTTCAGACCTGCAAGGGAGGTTGTCTATTACACTTTCTCTTTTGTTTGGGTTCGCTTTTAGCTAGGCCTCGTAATTGCGGTGCGAATTTTGATAATTCCTTAAACTATGGTTCATTATCATGATTTGAGATGCTGCTACAAACTTTATTGACATTTCTAACCCTTTCCGTTCATGAGTTGCGCTACTTTAGACATATTTCTCCTTCCCTCAACTGTTTATCGTTTTTGGGCAATTACTCAACCATTCCTTCTTTTACTCTACTAGTACATAATTTCAGTTATATCCTTTTCATTAATTTTGCTGTTAACATAATTATCTTTTATCTTATTTTATATTTAGCTTCGGTGGTTCATTTTCTAAAATTTTATAGTTACATTTGCTACGTTTGTTAATTAATCTAATTAACAATTTATTACTTTTTTTAAAAATCTATTTGAAAGGAAAACATTGCATATATGCTAGCATTCTGTTATGTGAACAAAGTCGACCCTATGGACCGGCCTTGTTTACATAATCAGGTTGTGCCGCTCCTTGACGGCCTTGTGCGTAGAATTTGTTTTAATTTTTACTGTTTTTTCATAACAATGTTTGAAAAGATTTTGGGCTAGCCTCAATATTTTCCCTTGAGACGGTTTTGGCCGTCTCAACACACACACACACACAAACACATTCACACACACACACACACAAACAAACACATCCACACACACACACACACACAAACACATTCACACACACACACACACACACACACACACACAAACAAACACACAAACACACACACACACACACATACACACTCACAGGCTCACATACACACACACACACACACACACACACAAATACACACACAAACACACACAGAACACACACACACACACACAAAACCATACACACAAATATATATTAGTACAGTCTTATGTATTCATATATTGCAAACAGTGTGTCATAAGTACATATATTAAAAACTTGGTCCAGTCTTAAATGATGTTATCTCCCTCAAATTTTTTAATATATAGATATTTTAGTTTGTGGTTTTTGTGGTTTATGAATGTTAGAACAACTTTTTCATGGTTTTGAGTTTACGCTGATACAATATTTCGCTAACGGAGTTAGCATCCTCAAAAGGTTTGTTGTGAACTGATAAAAGGGTAAAATGTAAAAGAGACTGCGTTTTACCTCAACTGACCAACATTCCTATTTCTGAAGATGTCAAAAAGCATAAGTGAAATATAGACCAAAGTTTGAACTATCTTTTGGAAAGGATCATTTAATTGGTTATTTACAATAACAGAAGCTAATAATAATATCTAGAATTAGATATCTTCTTATTCCACTTACATTGCAGATGCATTTAAATCAATATTGTCTAGATAAGCTTGTTGGATGACTTTTTCCCATGTTGGATCTGTCAATTTTTTTCTAATTGGTTCTAACCTTTGGTTGAGGATCTCACAGCACTTTATAACTCCCTGAAATTATATACTAGAAGTCAATTACTTTCAATGTATTCATATTAGTTTAAACAAAAAACTTATATTTGAGTTTTAGGGTATTGACTTATTTAGTAAATTGAATATCATATAGTTCATGGACATAAACAAGGTCCAGAACCCCTTCCCTGAATTTGTTTTCTACAAAAATTATGGCAAAATTGAAAAAATAAATTCTATTTTTCCCACAATGGTTACTACCTATACATACAGTAAAACATTTTGTATTTTAGCTTACTAGACTTAGAAATACAAAAATTTTAATAAACCATTTTCAAAACCACCACCTCTAAGCTATATGAAAATAAGTTCATACAAAATTAGGATGACTTTGTGATTTTAAATCAAAACAGTGAAATTGATGCAATACCACTATATGAACACCACTATATACAATAGCCGAGTGGTGTAGCCAGGACGATGTTTGGGGGGGGGCACTCAAGGGGGGGGGGCGTCTGGTAGTGGAATCTTCCTGGAGAATATTTGAACATTTTAGTGCTAGAAATTATATTTTATGGTATTTTGGTACTTAAAATTACACAATCGTTGGGTCATTGGGAAGCTGGTTTGCTAAAATCTAACGCTGTTTTATAGGTTAATATTTGTCTGCTAAAATTAATTGGTTTGGGGGGGGGGGGGTTGTTGCAAAAGCCTCTTCTGCTGTACTGTCAAATAGGTATAAAGGATGTACGAATTCTGTGATTTATTCTTACTACTTTCTCACTACTCATAAATTAATAATTCCCCCCCTGTAGGATCAGGAGATGAAAAAAAAACAATATTTTAGTTTGTTTTTCAAAGGAACAAATCAAGACTATATACTTTAATTTAGTTAATACGTTTTACTAATAAACTTGCTGTCATAAACACATATCTATTACCCAGTATAACCTTATTGGAAGTTACTGGGAGGATAGGAGTAGAACCTTATTGGAATATAATTGAAAATCCATGAAATATCACTTTAAAATACTATTAGATTTTATTTTTGAACAGCTAAATAAGCATGACACTAAGGGATGGCAAAATAAATTATCAAACACTGATGGCAAATACTGGAAAAATATTAAAAGCTGATATCAATGGAAAAGAAATAAATTATATCTTATTCATGACCGCTTGATCATTTAAATCAAGCAGTTTCATCTTGGTTCAGAAAAAAAACAGATAATTTGAATCAATCTTCAACTACTTGTGGCACCTGAGCTATTTGTGGCATTCTGCTCTTAGATTGGAAAAATGAAATTAAAATTTTAAAAAAATACACCCAATATACCTATCATAATATCCCACCCCACCCTAAACTAAACCAACCAAGAGCTTAGTTAAGGTCTAAGTTGACAATGAGACACATCTCTCCAAACAGCTGTGCCCAATAATCAAGAAAGTAAGTGCTACTACAGGCAAGTGTAACACTAATACATCTTCAAGGGTTTTCACTTAAACAACAATATTAGGGTTTCAGTTTTAAAAATTAAGATAGTTTAGATCTACTAAATGGAATCCAATAATGTGGTATTTTTTTTGAACCAATATGTGCAGTTATCGCTCTACCTAAAAAGAAAGTAGTTGCCATTTAAATGATGTTATAACCAAATATTTTCATTAAGTGTTTACTGCATACTTTATAAATGGACCCATTGAGCACCATTTTTTTGTTTTCCTAATCACTGTAAATTAAAGTCATCTTTGCTTTGTGTATTGTGCAAATAGGTGGTTTCATCCAACTAGGCAAAACCTTCATTTCCTTGTTTGCGTCTTATGACTCTATTTTGTAATTCAGTTTACTGAAATACAATGACATCTCTTCCTGGCTTGCAAATTCAAAGTAACACTGTTGTTATTGTTTAGATAAACCAAGATAATACAAAACTTAAAAAGTAATTAAAAAAAAATTAAGTCAACTCCTACTTAGGTCCACAAAGACAACTTTATTTAAGTTACTATTTATGAAATAATTACAATTATTATAAAGTAACATAGCCTGTGTTAAAACAGCTGTTATATGTTGTATACCTTACCCTTTTTGTGAAAAGTGTTCCTCTCATAGGTAACTAAAATTACTTATTACACTTTTGCTATTACTTGCGACCAGACTTTTTGTTAACTAAAGTTGTTAAATTGTTAACTTACACTTGGAGAAAACGTTTTTGTCTTACAACTCCTTCAGCCTCCTATTAGCTGCCACTAAAAGTTAACAATTTAACAACTTTAGTTAACAAAAAGTCTGGTCGCAAGTAATAGCAAAAGTGTAATAAGTAATTTACAACCAGCTCATCATGAACAGCAACAAGATTTCGATAACTAAAATTATTTAATTAATGAATTATTATTTCAAAAAACCGTATTAAAATCAAGTATCTTCCACTACAAGTTTAGGAAAATGTATTTGAACTTGAGTGGCTGAGTGAAAAGTATTTTATTAATGATTGAACATTTGTACACGATATACATAATTATAGATGAAGAGTGCGAACCAATAGTAGAAATTTAAAAATAAAGTTCTGCACAATAAGCAATACCCGTACCATCACAATGCACGATTATAAGCAATAATGTATACACAATGACTTATATATCATCACTAGTACTGCACTGCCAAAAAAAGTGCAACACATTTTAACAACAAGAAAAATTTATAGTTGATATGGCCTAGTAGTATGTAGGTCAAGACAAACTAAAACTTTTCAATTAGTTAACATAGCTTATAAAAGGGGGAAATTATTAGTATTTTTGTACAAACTGCCTTAATACAAAAATAGGTGATGAGTTAATATTACTTTTCTTATTTTAAAAACAGTGCTATTTTCAAAACTCACCAAACAAACAGATTCACTAGTGACTGAAGCTCCAGTGGCACCATTATTAGGAGATGTTAAGCTGTTACTGGCTTTCACTGAGATGTAACTAAGAGGTATACCGAGTTCCTTGGCACATGTTTGTACTGCCTGTAATATGAAACAAAGTTATGAGTACAAAAGTAAAATAAATAATGGTAAATTACTAAAAAAATTTTGGTACATTAAAATTCAAATAAGTTATGATTTTAATTTTACATTTTCAACTTGACATTTTTTTCAATAAATGTAAAATTAGAAATTATAAACCAGTTCATAAAAAACAAGAAAAATTACGGATGGGAATATATCACTTGGAAGAAGGGAGCTAAATTATGGAAATAAATGAGAGTATTAAAGGAGTTGTAGCTTTGACAAAAATTAGATATTATATAAAAGAGAATAGACTGTTAAATAAAGGTTTGGATTATAACATGTACATTCTAATATTAATCACTTAAACTATAGTTGATGACTAACTGAACTTTGAATTTAGTAAATTTGTTAAAACTTACTGCGACAGAGTGTTTTCGATCACTATCTGCCGATCTTCATCAGTGTCTTCTGCTTGGAGATGCTGGGTCAAGCGGTGGCGGTTCGGGGTTTTAAAGGAAGGTTTTCGATAGTATCAAAGAGTATGTGTGATTTGTATTGTGTTTGTTCGTTTAATATGTTTGTACTTTGTGTTTTTGTGTGACTGTAAATTTCATATTGTTCTAGTGTGTTAAGATGTGGTCCTTTTTTGTTGATGTGTAGGATTTCTAGGTTATGGTAAATGTCTGTGTATTTGTGTCCTGTATCTTTTATGTGGTTGTAAAATGTTGAGTTGGTGTTCTGTTTGTGTTCCTTGGCACTTTGTTTAAAGCAGCGACCTGTTTGTCCAGAATTTGTTACATTCGTCGCGGTTCAGTTTGTAATGAACAAACACAATACAAATCACACATACTCTTTGATACTTTCGAAAACCTACCTTTAAAACCGTCACCGCTTGACCCAACATCTCCAAGCAGAAGAAACTGATGAAGATCGGCACATAGCGATCGAAAACATTCTGTCTCAGTAAGTTTTAACAAATTTACTTAATTCTAAGTTCGGATAGTCATAAACTATTGTTTAAGTGAATAATAAGATTCACCGAACGTAATGGACTATAAAATTCAAGGATTCTAATATTGATATAAATCTACATAAGATGTAGAATATATTGAGAATATAACCCAACGTAAATAAAGACATTCAAGACACTTACCTCCTGAAATAATTAAGAAAAAGATAAAATAATCTGTAGAGTACTATAATAATTCTAAAAGATGGTAATTATTTGAAAGTATGTATTGCTTTACTCTGTTAGGAATGGCAAACCATTATGGATACCTAAATTTTGTAAAAAAATATTCTAGTAATTATATCCTGTTTTCTTTGGATGGATTCAGCGACCATAAAATATTACAAAATCAACAAAGTACTGAAAGGGAAATAAAAACAATATCATACCTAACAACCCTAAACCAGCATCTTTCAAAATAAGTCATCTGTTGGTCTATGTTAATTACCCATTGTGAGAGAAAATACTACAAACACATGCATAGATGTCAACATAGAATATCATAGTTCTAACGGAACTCAGAACTTTTCAAAATGACTGGTTTTATATATACAAATATTAAATATACCCACAAAGATGGACTACCAATGGTCTGCCTTTATCATGCATGTTTTCAGAAATATTCATACCACAATATAGAACTAAACTAAATCATACATATCCATACTTGTGAAAGTTAACAAAAAAAAAACTGATTAAAGTTAAGTCCCAAAAAAGGAAAAGTTAAAAGCTAACATACACACACATACCCAAATAACTTATTAAAGTTACTGTTAATTAAAAAGTAACTGCATAAAAGTTAAAGTTTAAAGTGAAAGTTGAAGTTAAATACAAAAAACCTAATTCAACACAGAAAAATACATTGTATAACAGCATGGAAAGTAACAGTCTCTAATAGGCAACTTATTACACAAAATGCAATGTGCAATTTAGAGAAGAAATATATTAAACATTATTTAAAATAATATAACTAAAACTAAATACTTATGTATGTACTACTATAAAATACACACACACACACACACACACACACATACACACACACACACACACACACACACACACACACACACACACACACACACACACACACAACACACACACACACACACACACACACACACACACACACATACACACACACACACACACACACACACACACACACACACACACACACACACACACACACACACACACACACACACACACACACACACACACACACTCACACACACACACACACACACACACACACACACACACACACACACACACACTCACACACACACACACACACACACACACACACACACACACACACACACACACACTCACACACACACACACACACACACACACACACACACACACAACACACACACACACACACACACACACACACTCACACACACACACACACACACACACACACACACACACACACACACACACACACACACACACACACACACACACACACACACACACACACACACACACACACACACACACACACACACACACACACACACACACACACACACACACACATATAGTAAAAAAAATGTATTTTGAAATATGGTGGAAAAGGAATAAGCCCACTTTTGTGAGGCATTCAAACATAAGCTATGAAACTATTGTAAATCTCTAGGCAAGGGATTACTGTGTGCTGTTATTTTTTTTGGAAAAAAAACTAGCATTCAGACCCATAGAATAATTAAAATGGGCACTTCAAAAATAAGCTAATAAGCAGGTAAATATATATATGAAGGTCAAAGCTTACAAGATTGTGTAGTTCCTAAAGTAGACTTGTTTTTGAGAAGGGCGTAATTTCCAAAATCAGGTGCGAGGAAAAGCATAAAGGATTTTTGTTTTTTTAAGATAACAGAAGTAATACAGGCCAGACTTACCTGAAATGAGAAAATGGAGTTTATTGGTGGACAAGTCAAGGATAAAGGGAAGTATGAGAAATGAGGAGCATCAAGGGGTTGAGGGGGAAGGCTAGTCAGGTTTTGGGTGCCAGAAAGAGCAGAAGATCTGGAAACTAATTGTGTAAGAGACAGTTTAGTACTCTAAGGTTATTTTTAAAAGATAATTTTAAGCTAAAAGGTCTTAATGATAACCATTGTAGAGATATATTCATTGAAATGGGTATATTGGTGATCCAGGATACAAAAACACGGACAAAAAGTACATAGTGTATTATTTATTTTTTGTTTAGCGATAATACATTAATTACACGAAAAATAATTAAGAATAGAAGTTTTTTCCAAATTCTAACTACTGTTAACTTTTGTATGAAATAAAACATTAATAATTAAATATGTGTAGGAATAGTAAGTTTTGATGGGAAAAAAAATAATTTGTCTGTTTTAAATAGAAACAAACCTTTGTGTTTATTCCTTGCCCAATTTCAATGCCCCCATGAGTAAGTGCAACTGAACCATCATTTCTATATATTGATATCATGGCATTATAATTTGCAAAATATTGTATTGGATATCTCATTGGAAGTAGTGATATTCCTCTCTTTTTCCAAACATTCTCCTAAATCATAAAGAACATATTTTTAGAATACTATAATATTCTTAGTTAATATAATATATAGTTTTTAGTATATTTAATAGCTATTAGAATATTCTTATAGTAATTAGTTAATAATTTATTAACACTGTTCACATTTTATCACATAAAGTGATGTTTTAATAATAATAATAGCAATAAACAAGTACTTCTATAATTAAAGTATAACCACATTTACTGTTCCATTTACTAAAATTATAGAAAATGTAGAAGTATTGTTTGGTTTGGGGGTTAAAATTTTTTTTTCAAAATAAAATTTTAAAGAACATACTTGTGTTAAAATTGTTCAAAATTCAAAAACAAGAAAAATAATTAAACAATTAGATATAAAGGCAATACAATTTGCATGTAAGCGTTTTCACCTTAGCGTATCACATTAATTATTCTTCTATTAAAACTGGTAAATTTACATTCCAATAGAAAGCAAAATCATTATAATCAGAAAGTCCATCTAACATAATATGACAAGAATAAAGTGAAAATAGAATAAAAATAAAAAACTAAAAAGTAAAGTAAGTCAGGATATGTAGACCATCTAAAAACTTATGTTTATCAAACTATTACCATATAAACAAATAAATACTAATAAGTAATAATAAAAAAAACAACAAAGTCTGTTACAGGAAAAACTTCATAGGTGTGACCAATCTTAATGTCTAGCAAGTAAGGTTAAGTTTGTTAATAGTGAAGTAAATTGGAAGTTAAAGAGGATTTTGTTTTAAGTATGTATCAGATTTCTTAATTATGTGATTAATATATAAGTTAGATTTTTTTTTAATAATTGCACTACAATAGTTATAATGCAACAGTGTTGTAAAAACTGAGTTCTCACAGAGGGAAGTCAGTTACTGAGAATTGTTGCCACAACCCACCAAGGGGAATGTTATTAAGCTTTAGCTGTTTAGTGTCATTGTTATAATGATTATAAATGTATCTTTGATAAGATAATAATGTATTATGTGGATAAAGGATTAAAACCAATTAAATATTAACAATTCAACAAAAATTACAGGTGAAAAATTTAAGGCAACAGCATTACTTTACGAAAATTGTTTTTGTGTCCAAGATAAGAAACATTGAGTTCAAATACAATTTGGAAAATTTAATATCCTATACTGAATGAAGTGTACTTGACTTTCTGTACCTATTAAAAATAATTCAAAAAGGATTAACTTTTTTTAAAACTAATATTTGAATAGTTTATAATAAAAGTGTAATTTTTATTGAAGTTTATGTACTATATCATGGATGGGTTGGGAAGAAGTATTTTGAAGACTTATCTTCATGTAACCACTTAAACGGTACCCTTTTTTTATAGTTTATACATGCACACTCTATCCCATTTTCTTTTACTATTTACCAATAAATAAAATTCTAAGAGTTCAACTTGACTTTTAATATTTTGACTGCTAGCGATGACAGTTATTTTGAAATAAAGAACAAACATCAAATGATACCAAAATTTCATCATTTGTTAATTTTATATTTTCGCTATAAACTCTCTCGTATTTTTTACTGAGCATGAATTTGTATTAAATTTTAACTTTCCAAAAGTTATTGTCAACCATTTTGATAGAAGATAAGTTGGTGAATCAATTCCTGAGACAATTGGTCTCACCAAATTACCTTGTTTATGTATTTTCGGAAGACAATAAAACTTTAGCAAAACAGGGGAAAGCGGGAACCTTAAATTTATATATTTCATTTTCCGGTATCACCAAAGTACAATTTTTTATAACATTTACCGTTTCTTTTACAAATTTATTCAGTGGGCTATTTCTTAATTTTACAAAAATCTCATCTTGTAACATATTATTTACCCTATCGACATAATCATTTTTACTTATTATTACAATTGTATTACTCTTATTTTCTTTTAAATAATAACAATCTTGAGCTCTTAAACTTTTTACAATCTTTAATTCCTGATTAATCCTAGCTTCGTTCTTCTGTAATCTGAGGTTTTCTTCAATTTTCGTTTGGCAAACTTTCCTGACGTAATTCTTATCCGTTTCTTTTAAAGAAGTTATACCGCTCTCAATATTTCCTACCATCTCTTCAATGGTGTTCATACTATTGTTTTAGAATGAATATTTCAATCCTTTACTTAATAATTCTAATTCCAACAATGAAAATTGTTGAATTTGTGGTAAGAGGTTGTTTTAATTAATATAAACATTTACGCCACAGTTGCTTCAAGTTGTTATATTGGTTATGTTAATTTTTTACGTAGTATTTTAGTGATCCCAAGCATATGGAGAAGATGATGGTTGAAATACAGAAAGGAAGTGAAGACTATCAGTAACTTAACATCACAAAAACCAAATTTATGTTTATAAGTTTAATAACCAGCAATATGGTTGGTAATGGGTGATCAAAAGATAGAAGTGGTGGAATCATGGCTAATCTTTGAACAAGACTAAACAAAAGATTGGACTAAATATGAGATATTCAAGTGGGAGTAGAGAATGCAAAATTATCATTTAGTAACTTTAAGTTTATGAATACTCGAAACAGTTTAATTCTACCTTAAAAACCAGACCTATCAATCAGACTTCTTATAGGTTCTATGTTTCCAGTTCTCTCAGAAATAATAGAAACTATAATCAAGAAAGGCTGAGGCTTTTAAAATGGGGTCTAATGGCATATTATAGAAATATATTTGATGAAGTATGTCACACCAATAAAGTAATTAATCAGGTATATAAAGATAGGATAGATGCAGAATATGTAGTGAATTTACATTCTTTTTATAATAATAATGGCTTATGTTAATTTTAGTGCAAGAATAACTACGATCTTAGTCTTTTCTTGGTTATAAGAAAATTGTTTCAATAAATGTTTCACTTAAAAACTTATCTACATTCAGTACGGGTAAAACTAGCCAGTTTAAGTGCATTTTTATCAGAAAGTTACACCACCTACTTTATCTACTTACCAAGTTAAACTTTTTAACGCACTCTAAGCGATGATCATAATCTGCTTTAGCTTTTAAATCTGCTATCATTTTATCTATTGGATATTTCCCTTTTTCAGTGTTATTTAATCGCACTGTAGTAGGATCTATTTTGACTGTTTTTGCAATGTGGTCCATTATATGCTCTATTATTGCAATGGCTTCCAGTGATCCTTAAATAAGACACGAGTTCAGTATTAAATTGCAGGCATTTTGAGTTACCTTAATTTGTAACATAAATGCAAGGTATTTTTAGTTGTTTCAAATTATTACAAAATGTATTCAGTGGAAGAATGTTCTCTAATGATAATTGTTGAGAAAGATAAAAAACGATTCAAACACATATTTTGCAAACCTTGAGACACTGAAATTAATATTTTCAGGGATAATTTACAACTAATAAATAAAAGTTCTCTTTCAGGGTTACAAATAAATATAAAATAGTTCTCAAGTTTCTAAAATCAACATTAGGTTGCAGTCTTTGTAAAAAAGGATTATAAGTCTAGAGAAAGTAAATATATCTTAGAGATTTTAATCTACCATAATACAGAACAAATAATTTATTACTGTTTTACCTGGAAGTAAGGAGTTAAGTTAATTCTGTTTAGCTACTATCCAAACAAATATTTACTAAGCAGGTTATGCGGCCAGGAACAACAAACTTTGTGCAAGTGTGAAAACATAACCATGAAGGTAACCAGAAACTGTAAAATAAAAGTATGATTCCAAACTCCAATTAAAATATTTGGAAATTTCAAATAAATCTGATATTAAAATCAAACTATTAGTGTTAAGTAATAAAGGGTATGTACAAACCATCAGCAATAATACTGGTCAAGAGTGATTCTTGAGACTTAACTGCTGTAAATTATTCACAAAAAATCTACAAAAATAAACTAAATAAAAGATATAGAAACAACAGTGCTGCTCTTGCTCTTGGCCATGTTCATAAAAATAAATGTAATATAGGATAGAAGCCAGGTGAGATTAATGTAAATGTTACAGGCCAGACAATTGGGGAAATAATGTTGATGCAGAGATCTGTAAAATGGGTTACCGAAAAAAAAGGATTTAAAAACTCCAAAAGAACCTTTGGCAATAATAGGGGTATCTTAACAAAATTAGATTCTTGAGATACAGGCCTCATGTGTCATAACAGTGGATGGTTCAGTCTTTATAACCATGTAAAACAAGGCTGTGGGTATGGGTTAGAAGTTATTGATTGAGATATTAACAATGTGAAATGTTTCGAAAAACATGGAAGGAAAATCATATTGTAAATTCACTAAATGAACTTGAACCTAAATACAATTTATTTTTACAGGAGTAGCTCTTTGTAAAGATTTAACACTAACTCTAGATACCAAAGCATGGCAATTTGAGAAAATGGCAGTTATAATTACAGATTTAAGAACAAAAAAAAAAAAACTTTTTTTAACAAATAGATAATGTTACAGTAAGATAGGTTGGTATAAAGTTATGACACTGCAATTCTTACTCAAATCAAGAATTTCCTAATGCAAATGTATTTTAAATTTGAAAGAATTAAAACTTCTAAAAATAATTTTAATGAATAAACAAGAACAATTTTGTTATTCTTGTATCCTACAGTGTCAACTTTTGAGAACTAACAGCTTTGTATAGTTTGTAAATGAAGGAAGAAAATTGTTAAAAAATTATGGGGTGATACATGATTACACACTATACTAGTGTATTGTCCTGAGCAAAATGCAATAGGCGAGCAAAAAAAACTTACAGTGTTCTTACAGGAGTTGTATGAATCTTTAATAGAATCTGCAGGGTTAGAACTGAGATTCTGTGTTGAATCTGTAAATATGCAGAGAGTATTTGATCAATCATACTGGAAATATTGCCCTATGAGGTAAAAACAGGATTAAGCAAAATTGGATGAAGTTATTATTTTTTCTTACTTGTAAGAATGGCAAACATATATTATTTATATACAAATTTTTAAAAAAACACCAATCTGAGAACAAATAACTAATTCATTAATAATGTTTAATTTGTTTAAACATTACAGGCGTCGCTGTCTCCACCTTTGCCCCGCCACAAGCTCAGAATTTTGACAGGGCCTATTCTAGCCAAGACTAGGGTACTGTGCAATGACCCGCCAAAATCTGCCAGAGAACAGATTTAAAAACAATAACTTGCTGAAATTTAACCCTTTGGGTACGTATTTCCCGGGGAATGAGTTCTTTGAAGACATCTTTATGGCGAAATGACCCTTTAGTTTTAGGAGTGTGTATGAAATCTGTTTTAATTAATAACATCATTGCTTTGTTGGCAAGTTAGTAAAAAATATATTTTTTATTTATCCTTTAATTTGTTATTACAGCACAGTTTGTAACCATCTTACATTTACTAGCTCTGTAAATATAGAATACTACATTTCTGTTAATCTTTCTTTGTATATTCTTTTTTATACTACAAGTTCTGAGAAAATTTATCTTTAATTATTTATTTCAGCTGGAAAGTTTTAATTTAACTAAGTTTCCTTTAATCTTTTAATATTTAAAATCAAAATTACATAATTCTTTAAATAAACAAAACTGTCCTTACTTTTTTAACCTACTTTTAATTCAATATTTGATACTTTAAAAACATAAGTGACATTTGTAAACAATTTACATCCTGTCAAAACAATTTATATTATGAAAACATTTGTCATAGCAATTAGCCATTTACGCCTTTAACTAATTAACATATTTAAAAACATTAGTTATATCCAAAAATACCGTAACCCTCTAAACAAAACAATTATTATTTTTAATTTATAAGTTAATTCAATAAGCAATTTTTCTCTATTTAAAAACAGTTAATAATATGAAAACCTTTGTTACAGGAATTAGCCTTTTACCTCTTTAACTAATTAATATATTTAAAAACAGCAGCTATATTCAAAAACAATGTAACCCTTTAAACTAAACAATTATTGTTATTTTTCTTAAAACAGAAATTATTTCAATAAACAATTTTGCTTTATTTAGTTTGATAAATATTTTGAACACTTGATTTACCAACAATAAAAAAGAAAAAGTTTATTCTTATGCCACTAATTAAACCAAAACCTTACATCTTAATCTGAAAGTCTTAACCTAACAATTTATTCACTAGACACACAATTTTTAAAACTGTTTAATCCCTCTATGATTTAATTAAACTCCAAAATAATTTTAATTAATTTTCATCAAATAATTTTAATTAATTTTCATTTCAACTTATATCTGAATTTCTTTATAAAAAAAGAAAACAAAAAATTTGTTTATCCAATAATTTTAATTTTATTTAATATATGTAATTTTGGTTGGAGGAGCCCTCCATTTTGTAGAGGGTATTTCCCCCACTAAATGCTACCCCCTCTAAGTTACGCTATAAACAAAGCCATTGCATGAAAATTCTTCAACTCTAAAAAGAAATTTTATTTGAATTTAAATTAATAGAATGTCAACTTTCCCCAAATATTTTCAATATAAAATTTGTATTTAAATGAAAAAGAGAGAAATTAACATCTGACCTTACACTCAGATCACTCTTAAATCCAGGTAGATTTTCCCCATCTCCTTCCATGATATAGATTAGTGGCCATCTTGTAGTGAAAGCGTCCCTACTGCGAAGCCTTTGTCTCCAACGCCCAGGATGTTCCTTAAGTGTTGTATTGGTAGAATGATTATGCTCTCCTTTGAAACTCAGAAAAATTTTACCTTCCACTTTCCGTTTATTAATTAGTATCGTCCTATTTAAAATTTAATTAACATTTTTTTTTCACTGTTCTATTACATAATTTGAATTTAAAATTTTGAAGTCCACTTTAATTTACTTTTGTTTTCACTGTTCATTAATAACTAGTTTTAATTAAAACTTAGAAGCACTGCCCTTTAAAAATTATTACATGGGCTCTAATGTTCCCTTTTTAACACTCAACAAACTGCTGAGAATGCCACCTCGTCGATGTTAACTTTGGAAACCACTTTTGGAGAAATTCTTTCTCCGAAAGTGGTTCCATCACACTTGCAGCTATATTTCAGCGACACTCACTCTCGCCCTTAGCCCATCATTAGCTACTTCTTTATTAACAGATCACAAAACTTAAAACAAAGACTTGTGACCTGGAGCGCACTTACACGGTGTTACCTCTTCGACCTTCCAGAAAATGCTGAAGCTCCCACCTTTTGCTTGGCTTTTTCGTTCCCACAAAACGTCTATATCACCCCACGTTTTCTGACCAATGGGGTGGCTTTAAAATTTATGTCACGGCATCAGATGACTTTAACCGTAGCTTTATTTACTTTCCTAGGATCGAAGAGTGCCATACAAACTGATACAACTTTGGTTTAACTCCTTTATTTGGCATTTTCGTGATTTTTGATACAGGGTATTTCTTTTTTTTCTTGAAAAACCGCGTCTCCTCAAATGTCGATGGTGGTTGTAGGTGTATTTTGAGCTTTTCTCTCCTTTCCATGTAATTCACTTGTTTTTTAAAAATATACTAAACCCCTTATCCATGCTAATGGCTTAGCTTTCTCATTTTTTAACTTCAAAATTTCTATATCATTGCGACAGTATTTGTTAAGCCTGATTCTACCCGTCGCAGTGTGTGTGTGTGTGTGTGTGTGTACTGTATATAAATTAAATTTTTCCATAAAAAAGACTTTACTTTTAAAACAAAGGCTTTTGCTGCTTATTCAGTTACTCCACATCTTCAGGTTGGATGCTGTATCAATAAGCTATTTATTAATTTTTATGTTCAATTGCATAATGTTGTCTTATATGGTTGGAAATACTCTGTTGTCAAATTCACCAATGCTAGCTTGATTTTACATCATCAACTAACCTGTATTATGTTTTAATTTAACCTGTAGTTTTTCTTCAATTAATTTATGATCAGTTTTATACTTGTAAATTTCTATATATTCATTGTGAAACTTTGGTAAATGATACTTAAAAACTTGTCATACCTCTGGGGATAGTTGGTTGATAGCCGAAATCTACAATAGGTTAAAATAAAAATATTTATATTTGTTGATTCCATCTTCATGTGAGCTACTAGTTATCACTAAACACTTTTAAATGTTTATAAACTTGCCGGTAGTAGCACTTACTTATATTTGTTGAAGACGGCTATTTCGGGAGATGTGTCCCATTGTCAAGTCAGATCGTAACTGATCTCAAGGTTTACGTAGGTAAGGTTGTTAGGGTGGAGGTGGGATATTATAGTGGTGTGGGTGTATTTTGTGTGTTTTAGGACTTATGATGTCAAAAAGTGAGTGTGAGTTGTAATGTAATTGTGTATTGAGTATGTGTGTAGGGTATAGTTTAAAGTGTCTGTATATTTCATATTGTTCGGTTGTGTAGCATTGGTTATTTCTGTATTGTTTATGAAGAATTTATAGGTTAGATGTTATGTTTATGTAGTCATGTTTTTTGGAGTTGAGATGATCGGTGAAGTTTGATTGGTAGTTATTGTTTGTTAGATGCTTTTATATGTTCTTGGTAACGTGTGTAAAAGGACCTCCCTGTCTGGCCTATGTAAAAACTGGGGCACGAACTGCAAGTTAGTTTGTAAACTCCAGTGATGTTGTAAATGTTGTCGATTTTGTTGTTGGGTTTAAATTGTTTATTGAGAGTGTTGTGTGTGGAGTAAGCTATTTTGTAGTTGTATGTTCGTAGTGTGCTGGTTAGATTATGGGTTTTGGATGATCTGTATGGGATGATAAGTATTTTATGGGATTGTCCTGCTGTGTGTTTGTATTTGGGTTATTAGGTTTATTTTTTAGGTGGTTGTATAATTTGTCAATAATTGTTCGGTTGTATCCGTTAGTTTGTGCTATATATTCTATGGTGTTTAACTCCTGGTAGTGTTCTTCTTTGTCTAATGGTGTTTTAAGCAGGTGATATATCATGGCAGATAGTTTATGTTAGTGTGGGTGGTTTGAGGAGCTGTGAATGGTCGTATTGGTACTAGTGGGTTTTCAGTATAAGTTGAATTGATGTGTTTGTTTGTCTGTTTGTTTAATTGTAAGGTCTAGGAAGTTGAGAGAGTTTTGTTGTTCTGTTTCGATGATGTATGTTAGTTTTGGATGTATGGAATTAAGGTGTTTTAGAAATATGTGTGCTCTGCGTGTGTTACCTTTATATAATGTTATGATGTCGTCGACGTATCTGTACCAGTAAATTATGTTATTTGAGTATTTATTGTTGTGTATAATATTGAAAAAAACCACATTTTCACCATCGAAACAGAACGACAAAAATCTCTCAACTACCTAGACCTTACAATTAAACGAACAGACAAATAAACACATAAATTCAACATATACTGAAAACTCACTAGTACCAATACCCTCACCAGCATAAACTAGCTGCTCACAACACCATGATACATCGCCTGCTTAAAACTCCGTTAGACAAAGAAGAAACCAGGAGTTAAACACGATAAAATATATAGCTTACTCCACACACAACACTCTCAATAAAGAATTTAAACCCAACAACAAAATTGATGACATTTACGATTCCACTGGAGTTTACAAACTAACTTGCAGTTCGTGCCCCAGTTTTTACATAGGCCAGACAGGGAGGTCCTTCTACACACGTTATAAAAGCACTAACAAACAATAACTACCAATCAAACTTCGCCGATTACCTCAACTCCAAAAAACATGACTCATAGACATAACATCTAACCTATAAATTCTTCATAAACAACACAGAAATAACCAATGCTACACAACCGAACAATATGAAATATACAGACACTTCAAACTACACCATACAAACAAACTCAATACACAATTACATTACAACTCACACGCACTTTTTGACATCATAAGTCCTGAGATCTTTTTGAGATCAGTTACCGTCTGAGTTGACAATGGGACACATCTTCCAAAACAGCCGTCCTCAACAAATATAAGTAAGTGCTACTATAGACAAGTTTATAAACATTTAAAAGTGTTTAGTACAAATATTTGGGGTTAGAGGTTTTTGAATTAATATTTAATCACTGTTTATTCCAGGTAAATAGTCGTCAAACCTTTATTTGGCTATTTTTTAAAGCCAAATAAATTTAAAAAAACAATTGTAGGAAACATATATAGTTTACAAAAAAACCTTTATTATGGTACCAAACTCGCTCTGATATTTATTGTGATCAATAATTTTATAAATTTTTGAAGTACGAATTGTAAAAGTTGAGATAATAAGGAATATTATGTTTTTTAGTACATTGTTTTAGAACAATTAATAACTTATAATTGTATGATCAACTATTTTATAACTTTATCATTTACTTTTTTGAACTTTTTATTATGAACAGCTTTCTCTATACCTTAATTTGGAGCTGTATAAATACCTGGAGCTCTGACCCAAGAACTGGAAGGCTTGTCAGTCTTTACATTGTATCCTGTTACTTTCCATGTACTGGCATCATAGATGTTCATTATTGCTGGTAAAGTTAATGGTACTACAACAGGATCATTATTTGATGAGCCTGCATCCTCATAGAGGTTTATATTTAATGACTGAATCTGTCCTTGACTGTCAACGTTTACCTGAAATATTTAAGTGTGTCAACCTTTGTTGAATGACAGAAAATGATCAGAAAAATCTATGCTAAAGACTAAAACATTGATAAAAGTAAAGATAAAAATAAATTTCCAAATTGTAAATTATAAGTTACAATTGTTCATGGCGGTTATTGAAATCTATCATATTTAACACACAAATCATGTTAATCTCTTGGTGTTTCACTCAATCACAAAATATATAACTAATAGCTTCATATATTGTAATTTTAATCTTATTGTTAGCTGAAGAAAAAGACCCAATAAGCTTACCCAAATAGCTTTATACTTTATGAAATTTAATAAGTTTAATAAATCATAGTTTGTTAAATTTAGAAACTTCAAATAATCATTCATTCAGTTATCAATTACAACTAATAGAACCTCTTAACAGTTAACAATAATAATTAATCAAAATTAGCTAATAGTTGACAATAAAATAATCCCTAATAAATCTAATAGAAGTTAACATGTTTGAAAAATGTGCAAAACAATTTTTTAGAGCTGTGTGGTTAGAGCACTAAGAACAGTTAATGGTTGTGGTTAGAGCACTAAGAACAGTTAATTGTTGTGGTGACAAGCATCAATTGAATAATAAATAACCCATACATTTTAGTTACCAGTGTGACAAATAACCAGTAAAAACCAGAGTTCAGTAAATGTTTTAGTTTACAACTAGAACATTACTCTAGATTGCAATAATGTAATAGGGAAAAACAGACTTCTAAAATGTGTGGCTAAATATACATTTGCTCAGATAACTACTAGATAAATATCATACCAATCATTTTAAATTTTTGTATATAACTTCTATTATAATAAAAATATATTTTTAATTCCTTTAGAAATTAAGTTTACTATTCGAAATTTCTTTCAAAAAGTGTCTAATACTTTTGTAATTCATCAACTGTCCTTTCCTAAATTTAATGAATTAGCTAGTTTCTACTGTGAATGAGGAAAAAATAAAAGGTTAAAATCAAAATGAGTTCTAAGGAAGTGAAGAACACAAAGAAAATTATGGTCTATAATAATAGGCCTATGTATGACAATTTTGTCAAATTCCTAAAGAAAGAAAGTCATTGTTCTAAATTCATTATTGGTATTTGTACCAATCCTGTCTTTTGAAACTAAGAGATAAATAATCATCAAATGACAGGTAAATAGGGGGCTTATGAACATAAACCTAGAATGAGAAGAATGGAATTTATGGAAAAATTGGATTTAGTCTTATGAGGAAACACAATAGAATAAACTGCCCAGAGGTCTCTAGCACTATTTTTTTTCAGCCCCTTTACTAAGGTTAGCAGGAAGAAGAACCAGTTTTTTAAAACAGAAAACTTGTCCCCTTAGTCTAAACAATTATAAATGACATACATAATACCTATGGTAAAATTGAAAATTGGAGTATTTTTATCTATGTTCCACAAAGTTGCATTGTAGGAAATAATATAAATTGACTATTTTTTTAATATTTTACCTGCTATTTCTAAAAACGTGTTTTTACTGAATAAATATGCCTCACTCTTGATTTTGTAATCAAAGAAGTATAGTTAACTAGAGAAATTCTTTAATTTCTATTCTGCATTTTTAAACTAGCCTAGTAAATTATAATGAAGGGTTTTATAACAACAATAAATTTTTTTTGAGTCATATCTGTTACAAATGTATAAACACACACACACACATATATCCCCGTTAATTTTATTCAGGAGACACTAACAAAGATTGATTAGTGTTTTAAAATGTCTTCAAAGTTATTCATAATTTTAATTAAAAGCTTAAGACTTTCAGTTTTTGTGTTGTACATCTTGAGGGTAAAAAAAAGTTTCTTTTGGTATCACTTAGCAAAAAAAACACTACTTACTTATATTTTTCAGCAGACCCGTTTCATACTAGGTCAACATATGGTGTTGAGTGTTGTTGTTTGTGCTGTCCTAGTGTGAAGCGTGTCTGCTGAAAAGTATCAGTAAGTAGCGGGTTTTTTTACCAAGTTAATGCCAAAAGTGTATCAATGTGTTTGTTAGCTTATAAAATACAGTAATATCAACTAATTCTGCTTACATCATACTCAGCGTAGATTGCATATCTCTTTCCAGTGGCTTTCATTGTGTCCTCTATTGTAGCAATTAGTCGTACAGGTTTCCTAATAAGGTAAGAAGCAAGGCTACATGCCACTGCAATTATGTTATTCCTTGTTAATTTGAGTCCATAGCCTCCACCACAT
This sequence comes from Prosapia bicincta, assembly GCA_036971475.1. Lineage (NCBI taxonomy): Eukaryota > Metazoa > Arthropoda > Insecta > Hemiptera > Cercopidae > Prosapia > Prosapia bicincta. The sequence continues at coordinate 113,861,585 of JBAIZL010000001.1, read as the reverse complement.
CTTAAAACTTTCATGTTGATGCTAAAATTACAATTGCCAATAAAAATAATTACTAAATAAACTATCATAAAATACATCGCTCAACAAAACGGCTACCAACATACACTCATAGACAACATACTCAGAAAATTAAACATAAACACCATCAAACGGCCACGCAGACAAACCACACAAAAAACAATAAGTACATGTCCTTCACCTACCATAACAAAAACACACACAAAATAGCCTCCACATTCAAAAAACTCCATTACCAAATATCCTACAAAACAATAAACACTTTAAGACAGCACATACAACCTTTTCAAAGAAAACTGACAAATACAAACTCTCAGGTATTTACAAATTAACTTGTAATGATTGTCCCAGCTATTACGTCGGCCAAACCATCAGGTCATTCTATACACGCTTCGAAGAACACATTACCTAAAGAACACAAATAAATCCAAAATCCAGCTATGCAAAACACCTAAACAACACGCAACACACACACAGACATACAAACTAATTTAAATGTTTTACACACATTAAAACAAAGTAAAAAACCAACAACCTTAGAAAAATATGAAATATACAAACACTACGCAACAGATAAAGAAAACATATTAAATGATGACACACAACCAAACTTAACCACCCAACTCCACAGTTATAAATCCATCCCCGTATAGCCTTTACACCTTAGTTAAGTATTTTTAAATTTAGATGACTAAATAGTTGTCTTTTAAAATGTTTCGAATACCAGAGATATTACAAACATTTTCAGACTTCCTATCCCCCAAGTTGTTTTTGTAGAAATGAAGTAGGAGAAAAGTAGCAAGGTACAGTGTATGCCAACAATACTTCTGAACGGGTTTACAATTTCTTTTTCTAAGATTAAAATCTGTTTGTTAGTCTATTATTATTAGTAAAAGCATGCATACATAGACATGTATATATCAAATTAATTAAAACTTTAAATTGCTAATTTATTAAAGCTTTTTCTCTCAATTGTGTTTTAAAATTAAATACTTTATATAATTATATAACAAGTTTAATGTATTATCCATTTCTATATAAAAAACATATTCACATTCAAATTTGGTCAATTGTCTGTTTTAAAAGGTTTTACCTAAATGAAATCTAACTATACTAAATTCTTTAATTTTATAGTCCATTACGTTCGGTTGAATCTTATTAATCACTTAATCAATAGTTTATGACTATCCGAACTTTGAATTTAGTTCTTCAAGACACTGATGAAGATCGGCACATAGTGATCGAAAACGTTCTATCTCAGTAAGTTTTAACAAATTTACTAAATTCAAAGTTAGGATAGTCATAAACTATTGTTTAAGTGATTAATAATATACTAAATTGTAAAGTTGTATTGCTCATTAAATAGAAATGTCATATTAAAATAAAAATTTTAAAATAGACTATTATTTGTTTTCATTAGATTTATCAAAGTTTTAAAGAAATTAATCTATCCAGTTTAACCTTCCGTTTTAGATTTATCCATTTCAGATATATATATTCCCTATCATTTTCATAACCAAATGGAAAATACTGTATACAAATGATAAAATATAGCCAAGAAAGACTAGCTCATTCCAAAACACCTTATTGACTAAAAGGAATTTGTTGCAACAATTACCTTTTGATTTTAAGTTGCTCCCTAGAATACCCAGCTACCAGCACACCATGCTCTACAGATGTGATATCCCAGTTGTTACTCAGTGGGCAATACAGGGTGTTTTTTTGAGGCATATTAATGATCGTAAAAAATAGAAATAAAAGAAACTTGTATCATTAACTACAACAGGTTTGTATATCTTATTAAACTTCCAAATCACAATATAGATATCCTTCTGAATAATCTTTTCTTTTCCAAACATACACAAAACCAAAACTCACTTTCTCCCCAAAATCACGAAAATATATATTTCGTATTTTCTGTTAAACATATCACTTAATATATTTTTTGGCTGTTATTAACTTCTATACATAACCTAACACAAGTTAGGGCTAAATCCATTATAGGCAACTTACTATTGCCATCTTTACCTATTCTCAGGAGTTCCAAGTGCTACTGAAATAGCTTCTTGTGCAGATTGTATCCATTGAGAAGTGCTGTAGACATCCAGTCCATCAACCTTTGGTACAGCATAGCAAGCTAATGTCTCCATCACAAATGGATATTGACCACTCATTTTAATCTCTCCCTTTATGTTGTGTTTAATGTCAGCTAAAAATAAACACAATGTGTATTAAAGGTGATAAATATAAAATTAGGTTTTATGTCACCTTATTGACATAAAAAAAGAATGTTTTTGTAGTACTTTGGAGGAGACGATAGTAATAAAAACACTAGAACATATATTGGTATAGTAGTACTTAGATTTTTGATTATTGAGAACACCTGTTTCAGGAGATGTGTCATATTGTCAACTCATACCAAGTGAAGATGGAATCAAATAATGTAAATTAATAGTTGGGTCAAATGTAAGCGAGAAAAAATTAATCAAGATTCATGTTCTAAACTATAACAAAAAATTAGTTCTATGAATTTTAAGTACATACATAACTATGAAAAACTTTCAATTTAGAGTGTAATTATTAATGAACAAAAGCCTTCTAACAAAGACCAATAAGATTTTGTCTTTCTCAATATAATATTTCTCAGCTTGCAACAACAATTTTCATTGAGTGAACCCTAAAATTAAAATGCTGTACAATGTTGTAGAACATTGTAGAAATTCTGGGAACTTCTTTACATGATGTATGTATTGTATATAAATATTATAATACAAACTTATCTAGTGTTTATAAATATTTTGTTGACCAAGAACGTTTCAAAAAACACACTACACTATCTACACTGTCATACTCAAAGGGAGACTCGCCCTAAAAGTACAGTCTATTTGTAAAAACTACCTCAAAAGATTCAAGAGAACTGTAAATAGTGCAGACATATCAGTAATATTTATAATACTGACTTAACAAGTGTTTTCAAATGTTTTGTAAACAAATATGTCTCCAGTGTTACTGCTGGACTGAAATGTAACTTCTGTTTATTAAGACCCCCTTAAAAAAATTTTTAATCTGAAGACTTCCTTAGTAAAATAAGTTTTAAAAAAACGGTTAACACTGTTTAATTTCACAATACAGTAGCTGTAGAATTTGATTTTTAATATGTATATAATAGGTCATTTCAAAAAAGTAACTACTCACTGATGTTTTTCAGGAGATAATTTTGCACTTGATCAGTGCATTGTTCAATTTTATGAGTCACAGACAAGACTGCATTTTTAATCTCTGTAAATTTTTAAATCAATATAAATCTGATTAGATTTTAAATAAATTCATTTTCATTAATAATCTTTTATAGTTTTTCTGTTTTGATTCATTTTATGAGAAATTTTTGCTGTATAACAGACGTTTATTGAAATGGACAACCTCCAGTCTCAATTAGTCTGTTATCATAAGGTTCTACTATACCTTAACCTCGCATATTCTGTTGACTAATATTCTAGAAGACTAAACAACCAATGTATGAGAAAATACATCTTTATAAATTATACATTTTTGCAGCTATGCTATTTGGATATCTATACTTCTACATAAATCTGTGGCTTACTTCAGTGTCTCTTTCTGATTGCCAAAGGATAGTGTATCTGAAAGATATCATTATTGTAGTGTTTATATGTGTCCATTTTAAAATTTCAGCCCATAATATTTTACCAAGGTAAGTCTGTCAAGTATCCTAGCCACATAGCGATCGGAAACGTCCTCAGTTTTTACAAATTAAACTATCATGTTGATAAAGGTTTTAGAGTAATTTTGATTAATTAGTTGTGAATTTATCCTTTTCAATCATTAAAAGCTTAAACCCTTTGAAACACTTCTTTTATTCATTAATCTATTTTGGACATCATTTATTGTAAAATTATTATTAATTATAATCAACAGATTATAAATGAACACATATTATGTAAATGAACACATATTTATGGTGATTTGGATTTATAACTCCTAAATGAAAAATCTTAGAATCATTTATCAATAACTAGAGGTGTATGGAGATCTGTTTATTTGTCATTTTTCGGTCCCTTTTTGATTATAAGTCAGTTAATCTTGCCTGATTTCTACACCAAAATTAGGAAATTGTTTGATTTATACAACAAACCTTTGATTTATACATTGATATCAAATTTTATTTATGTGAGTCCTCACATAGTTTATCCTCACATTTATTATCTGACTCAATTGATGGTTCTGTTAACTCATATGTAACAAGTAATATAAAAAAAAAATTCAAGTCAGTTCCTACTGAGGTTGAAAAAAAATTATTTTAGTTATTTTTATTTTATAATTACAATTAATATAAGCGTTTATAAACATATGGCAGAAACATAATATTAAGCGACAAAATACGAAGTAAATTTCCTTGTAATATTTTATTTTCCTCTCTATAGAGTATATGGCATTGGACTATTATTTTTGATTGATACTATTTTTTGTTTTTTTAACATTACTAAGTTATGAAGCTGATGGTGGTATATTATTTATAATTCTATCCACCTCTTCTAATACTTCATTATTGCAAGGAACCTTTCTATTATAATTTCATATACATCTTAAAGTAATTTATTTCAAGCTATGGGAAAGTTGGCTCAGTGCCCAAGTGCTGGATTTAAACATGTAGTTCCTCAGTTAAAAATTGACCAAAACATCAAGTTCTTAAATTTAAATAAATATTTAAAAAAACTGCCATCCACTATAGGTTTAAAAAAATTATTTAAACTTCATTGAGTAAATAAAAACATATTTCATTAACAATTGAAAATTTTCACAAGAGTATAAAAACAGTAATACCTCGACTTACGCTACCCCGACTTACGTGATTCCCAAGTTACGCGGTTTCAAATCATGCTGTCCGAGCTACGCAGAAACTGACCTATTCTGTAAGAAAATGCTTATAAGAACTTTTATAGCTCATGGAAACAAAATATTTGCAAGTTTAAAGGCCGCCAAAGACCGATTGACAGTGATGGTTGGCGCAAATACAGCTGGTGGCTGTAAGTTGCAACCTCTTATAGTTTTAAGACCATTCACGCATCTGTATGACTCTATGAGATAGAAGAGCGGACTCCCTGTTGAAGATTTTTTTGAAACAATTCAATCTCTTAGATCCTTTGAAAATTATTGGACATTTTGGAATGAAAATTCATCAAAAACTTTGAATGGAATTTGGAAAAAGGAGTGTCTATTTTTTTCACCACTGAAACTCAAGAAGAATCACTGCCAGAGTCTGACAAAATTGCTGATGTGATTGTAGAGGTTCTGGTTTTGCCAGACAACTCAATTTCGAAATGGATAATGCTGATTTAAAAATATAGATTCTTTAGACCCAGTTGACGTAGAAGATGAAATGACGGTTAGAAATTTGACAAAAGACCCTAATTTAATTGAGAAGGTCTTACAAATTTTGGAAAACATATACTTCAACGATGAGCGTATTTCTTCCACAAAACAAAAAATTAGCGAGTTACAAGATAATTCTGCATGAGAAGAAAAAAATCTTTAATTTGTCACAAGAATTTACTATATTTTATGAAGCTTTCCGTGTCAAAAAACCTTTTTTCACTTACTTCTTTGCAATTTGTATGTATATAATATAATTTTTTGTTGTATTATGTATTTAAGATTTTTATAAATACACGTTTTTCTTCTAAATGATTAGTTTATTTAGTCTTTGGTCCCAACTAAACATGATTCCTATGTATTCGACTTACACGGTTATCGCCCGGTAACACCTATCGCGTAAGTACGGGGTATTACTGTATATATATATATATATATATATATATATATATATATATATATATATATATATATATATACACACACACAATATGTTTTCTTGTATAATAATAAAAAACAACTCAGGTTATTTAAATACAAGAATTATTTATTAATTTAAATTCAAAACAATAAATAATTTAATAAATAATTCTTGTATTTGAATCACCTCAGTTGTTTATATATATATATATATATATATATATATAGATATATATATATATATATATATATATATATATATATATATATATATATATATATATATATATTAAATGCATAATATATAAAAATATATTATACATTTTAGCAAACAAATGTGCATATATAGATATAAATACTTTTTTTTGCTGTAGGTTCAATCTTCCCTTGAAACACAATTCTTGATTTATCTCCAGATTTTAAAACGTCCTCAACATTTAACAGTGGCTTTGATTTGCTTTTATACGTTATTTTAACTAATTTTGCTGCTTGCTTTGCAATAGCTTCTGTCTCTGCTAATATTATACCCACAGGTTGACCAGCATACAGCACATTTGACTTTGCAAAAAGCTGAAAAATTAAAACATTTATTGAAAAATGTTTTTAGTAATTTACAGATGCAATTAAATAAAAACATAATAGGAATAACTTAACTTTTTAAATATAGTCATTGAGATATTTTAAATTTCTTTTCCAGTTTAGTGGTAAGTTTTCAAGCCAAAACAAATTTTTAAATGAGATTTTCATTGTAACTAACTCTTTCAATCACAAATGCATGATAAACTGTAAATTTTGGCAAACTGATCAATTTTTGGAGTAATTCGAGTTTGTTAGAATTTAGTCACTTGAGAAAAAAATTTTCACTAGTATTTTCTATAGGTTGGAGAATTTCATTTACTTAATTTTTATACAGTGGAAATGTTGTGTCTTGACCATGTTCTCGTGATAATGATTCCTTAACTATCTGTAATGTAAAGTGGTTTATCAGGATTTGAATGAAGTCTATATCACAAGTTCACCGGATTTTTAGTAACAAATTTTTCATGAATACCAATAATATTGGGAAAATGTTAGTTTGTGGAATAGCATTGTCAATTAAAGTTGTATGTTTTTCTGCAACTTGGTTTTAAATTAAACAAAATATGAAACATGAAAATGAGAAGAGATGATAATGAAATTGAGAGTAATAATGAATCCCAAGGTGGTCATGAAACTGAGAATGTATCGTCAGATTTGTCGAGTTATTCTTTAAGAAGGATTGAAAGATAGATACAGATTTTGAAGATTTGGAAGCATCAGATTGGAGGAGATGATAGTTTTGCAGCGTTATTCTTGAAAACTATTTGTGTAAACATCATTAAAAAAATACATTTCTAAAAACAATATTAAATTGTACAGGAAATAGCTGTATCCAAATTTTATTGATAGTATAAAATATTTTAACTACACTTTTGTTATTAACTTGGCAAAAAAAGGACTGCCTACTGATATTTTTTAGCAGACATTTTTCGCACTAGGTCAGCGCATTGTTCAATGCTGTGAGTTATGAACAGGACTTAAAGTAAGAGTCACGGAAAAATATCATTAAGTAGTGGTTTTTTTGCCAAGTTAATACCAATAGTGTAATTATAAAAAAAACCACAAGAGGTACAAAACAAAAACTGCAAATTAAAATATTTGTTTACTGTGTAAATAGTATTCTTGAAAAAAGTAACTAGCAAGAAGATTTTTCCTCTTGAAAATATTCTTAAATTTGTATTTCACATATACTCTTTAAAAATAAGTTAAATTGTATCAAATTGTAAGTTAAATCTTAATCAGTTGGGCAAACAAGTAAATCAGTGGGCTTAACTTTTGAAAATATAAGCTAGGTAGTGGAATGAATAATTTACAATTGCAAACTCAACTATTATTAGTTTTATAATAACATTTATTATAAAATATAACATTTAATGATCTTATTTTACACTATTCTTATGTAAACATTTTCATTAATCACAAAAATATGTCACTGACCTCTTCTTCATCTGGTGTGAAAGGATGTATAGCAATAAATGTATTCTTGCCTGGAATATCTTTTGCTGAAAAGAACTTAATGACCCCTGGAATTTTCTGTAAATAAATTTCTTGTTTTAAAATCTATGCAGTATCAAAATTAAATAGTTAAATTAACAAATAGTTAATTAAAAAAAAATGTCAATTGACTGTACGGACACCTAAATTAAAAGTCAATAAAATATCCATCAGTTACTTTACCACATCTCAATTCTAAGGTTTAGGGTTGTCATTTTACTTCAAAGTAAAAAATATGTTTCTGACAAAAAGAAAATAGTGAAACTAAATAAAAAGCCATACAGTGGAAGCAAGACAAAACTCTCACCTCTAGTTATCAATGTAGTAACTTTAGAAAACTTTTACCAAGAAATGTCATGTTTACAGTCCTACTTTCAATAAAGGAAAATTTTTGCAGGGAATTTAAACATTTCTTTTTAAAATTTTAGCTACTTTTGGTTAGTATGTTGTACCCAATATCTCTATATTCTTTAAAGACAAAAATCTAAACATGAAGAGTAAAGGTTTTATTTACTTAACTTTCAAGTGTTCATAGTAGAACACCACTTTGTATAATTTGTGCAAAACCCTTTTGGGGAGGAAAGTCTCCAAAAGTGTTTTCGTCATTAAACAGCATCTCGTAGCATCCTCAAAGAAATTTGTTGCAGAAAAATACTCGTAAGTTGAATAAAAGTTTAGAGTCAGTGCATATATATATATATATATATATATATATATATATATATATATATATATATATAAAGAAGAGTGCCTAAAAAAGTGGTAAAACAATTTATAGTTAAAAGTAACCAAATTTACTTTACATTTTAACGTTGTAATATAAAGCCAAGAGTAGATCTAAACCGGGAGTAAAATTAATTTGGAAAATTATAGAGACAGTGTTAAAGGCGTATTAAAAGACTAGATCCAGGACTTTAAATTAAAAGTTTAAACAAAGATGTAAAATTTTACCCAAAAAAGAAGCGTATCATTTTGGTTCGTACATTACGACAACATGGGAACAATGAAGTGACTAGACACTAGTTTTGGACAAGTCCAACATCCAAGATGGCCAGCCAAAAAAGGAGGAGTGATGACATCAACCCAACGAAGGGCCATGAGGAACTTGACTCCGGAAAGGTCAGATTTTGGCTTCTCTTTCTTTCTCTCTCTCTCTCTCTCTCTCTCTCTCTCTCTCAAATGAATTGAAAATTTGATTTTGAATTTTTTGGGGAACTTTTTGAAATTTTAAAGTTTAAATATAAATAAATTTTGCAAAAGTATAAAATGCATTTAAAAGGAGTGGCTTGGTTTCAGAAAGAAAGTGGACAGGTTTAGTTGGTGGTAGCTACTACAAACTAAAATGGTGAATGCTCCCTTTGTAGATTGAAAAGGTACAAATCAAAATGTTTGGAAATAAATTTTTGAAAGTTAAAGTTAATGAAAAAGACAGTGTTGGACATAAAATAAATAAATAAAAATTTAAAAGCTAATGTAGTTACAGGCAAATAAATAATTAGTAGAAAAAAATTTTAAATTTTTGGTCAAATAAGTTCGAATTGATTATCACTTTGTTGAAGCCAGGAAATATGGCTGTTATGTACTGTAACTTTTTTAGAGTAGAGGTTGATCCAGAAAAACTGGTATCTTAAGGAAAATAACTATTTTCCAATATTATAAAAGAATTTTATAAAGATTTTAATATAGAAGAATCATTACAAAAATGACATTGAATTTTTGATTACAAAAATTGCAAAGTAAATTATGTTGAGTTTTGACAGAGTGAATTTTAAAATAAGAATGTAAAATTTTGGAAAAAGAATATGTGGATCCTATGAAGTAAATTTAAGCCATAAAAAGTGTTTAAATAAATTTTAAGTAATACAAATAAGCTAAATTAGAGATAAAGACTGTGAGAAATTTAAATTGTTCTCATGTGTAAATGTTGTTGAATTTTAATGACGGTATTAAATATTTCAAAATTTTTGTTAGAAAGAAATAGAGTTTTTAAATGCCTGTTGTTTTTTATATTTGATTTAACATACTAAAGTCAAATATTAAGAGATATCATGGGACAATGAAAGGGTTGTGAAAATAAGTTAAATTGTAATGAAGTCCTAGAAAACAAAGTAAAATCTTGTAAAAAAAAGTAAAGTGGAATTTTTGCAAATTTAATTACAAGTTTTAAATTTATGAAACTATTAAATAATAAAGTTTGAGTTTTAAATATTAACAAAGAAAGGATTCATTTTGATTATAAATTAAATTTAAAATTTTAGTAAAGAATGAAAGTAAGACAAGGTGATATAAAACTTGTTTGTTTACAAAAGAAGTTACAAAGTTTGTAATGAAGGAAAAGAATTTTGTTTTGTAAATGTCTGTTGTTTTTTATAGTTGGTTTAAGATTCCAAAGTCAAAAAAAGGATTGATTAAATAAATAAATTGTAATAAAATTTGGAAAATAAATTAAAATCTGAAAGAGAAATTTGAAGTAAATTTTTGCAATTAAGTGAAAAGTTTTAAATTGAAGAAAACATTTTAAAATAAATTTTGAGAATTTAAATAATTAACCTAGAAAAATTAAATCTTGATCTTAAAGTAAATATAAACTATCTTAAGTTATTGAAAAAGAAGTTAGTTACAAAGAAGTTGATATAAAAATTATTTGTTTACTAAAGAAGTTATACAACAGGTATATATATACAAAAGGTTATAGAAATGTTAGATGGGTTCTGGCCATTGGCCGGACCGGCTCGTTTCAAAATTTTTACCTAGCAGCGGAAACAAGGGCTGACGGCAGCGCTTGGAAAATGGGTTGCAGGCATTGAGTCATTAGGCCGGTCCGTTGCAGTGTGTGTGTGAGTGTGTGTATGTGTGTGTGTGTGTGTGAGTGAGTAGCTTTTTTGGAATCATTTACATATTCTCCATATTTATTTTCCTTTCCATTTAGTTTTTAAATCCTTTCGATTAGCTCATACTCTCCTGATATATATCTTGTACAAATTTTCAATTGTTAATAAAAATACATTTTTGTTCATCCAGTCAAGTTCAAATAAAGCTTTTCAACCTATGGTTAATGACAATTGATGTTAATACAGTTTTTCAAATACTGATTTAAGAATTAAGTTATAAAGTTTGTTGGGTCCAGCAGAGTTCGAACTGAGAATCTTCATGTTCAAAATCTAGCATGCATTGGTACTGCACAAACTAACTAATTCTTAGAAATACTTCTCAACGATGTGTATGAATTTTTTCCCCAATCTGTTTATTTTCGAAACCTCCATGGTACAAAGTTAAATTATTGCCATGGTTACTACAGAATATCATAAATAATGCTTTAGGGTAACTAAAATATTTTTTTTTTGTAAAATGCAGTAGGAATTTACTTGAATTTTTTTTTTATAGTACTCGTTTTAACTCACCAAAGCTACAGATGCATCTACTTTGTCTAAAACAGCTGGACCAACATCTGTAATAACTATTTTTGCAAATAAATCCTGTTTTGTAGTTGGTATGTCATAAGTGTATTGTATTTCACCTGTAAACACATGAATAACATTATTATAACTAGAAATTGTCGGATTGTACATCTTGAGGTTTTGGAATAACACTTGGCAAAGAATAACTACTTACAGTTATTTCTCAGCAGACCCAGTTTACTCTAAAATATTCTTTTATTTAGACGCACTGAATATTCTTGTACAGCAAGATTAACAGCTGATAACTTCTCCCCGCTTACTGTTATTTGTCTAATTCCGTGCCTTCTCTTCCATTTATCCAACTTCAGTAAATTTCAAAACACCATTCAATAATTTGTTTAACTGTCAAGTCTTTTCTTGTATTATAGGGATTCTAATAGGAACTTCTTTCTGTCTCTCTTGTGTAAACCATAAAAATACAGCCTCAAATTTTTGATACAGAAATGTGTAATGAATGCTCTAATATTGTTCGTTAATTAAAAGACGCACTTCTGTCTAATGCAAAATACACAGCAAATCCAAAATCCGAACTTTTTTGGCAAATCCGAACTTTTTCAAATCTGAACAGGTTATAGCCCCAATTAGTTCGGATTTGAGGGGTTCTACTGTATTAGTATAAAGCAATGCATCGTACTGCCAAGTCTCTTCTGATTAAAACAAAAAAACATTTTCATCAAAAATCCTGTTAAATGCAAAGTGGACAGCCTTATGAGATTTTTTATTAGCAAAAAAATCATTCTGAATTTGAAATTAGTCATGGATTTTATGTAGTTTACTGCCCCTAAAATATGATTGAAATTATGATGTGAGAGTGGTTGTGGCCTTTAAATATAGAGCAAATATTCACTGACAAGAGATGTATATTTTCTCTAGAGTTGATTAAAAGTTTCATGGTAATCTTCAGTTCAAAATTTTGAAACTTTTTTAAAACATTCCTGAAGTTTTTTGGAGTTTTTTACATGAGATTGTTAGAGGGAAGCTAAATATTCAAAAATTTTGTGTTTGTATCTAAACTACTAACCGATGATTTGTATGCAGACACAGGAGGTTTTTATACGGATGGTATTTCAGTATGACATGTGCTTGAATTTATTTGGAAACTTTGTAGAAAAGTAAACAGAATCTGTAGTTTCAAGTTGAATTAACAAAATAGTTGCATATGTAGTACGTGAGTTTTTAATTAAAACAAAGTTTACATTATGGGTGGCCTCGTGTATATAAAAAAACTACCTTTACAAATTTTGAGTACAAAAATAAATAGAAAATATTAAATTTAATTTTAGGACCTAATTATAATTGGAAAAACATTCCAACATTAGAAAGGTAAGGGTTTTGTATTGATATTTGACAGTTTTTTGTAATAATTTATAAAAACAGACCTTACTGTGAAAAATCTAAGAGCAAAATAATCAAGGTGAGTTCTACTGAGAATTTATACAACAACATTAGTGACAACACCAAGAACAATACCAAATTCAACACCTATTAATGTAATAAAATTCACCTTTTATACCAAATTCAACAAAGTAGTAATGTAGGTGTACAAATAAATATGGGTAGGAGAGAGGGTCATTGAAACCGACAGGGGCACATCTCATTAGGCTTAACGGATGCATATATCTTATGCTGGAGGGGGTATGAGGGGTACTATCTGTACCACCATGTGCTACATAACAAATATTCTAATATTTTTTCTTTAAATAGAGGTGTTAATTTTAGTTTTATTATATACAGTTTTTAAGAATTATAATAAGGATGGTATTAAAAAGGAAAATACTGAAAAGTTCCAACATTTTATCTAAAAAGAACTCCAGTACCTGAACACTGAGCGAAAGCTTCTAATTTGAGCACAGGCTGATTTATTGGATACTTGGATTTATCAGTCTCATACTCTTGTTTTCCTGAAGATAGAGGTCGAGTTATAGTTTGACCTCCAGATTGATACTTTTTTGTAATAGCAGCTGGGTACAAGCTCAGCACAAACTGTAAATGTATAAAAAAAATAAACAAAACAAAGAATAGGAATGACATACCAATGAACATTATTTATAAATGGTAGTTTATCATAATGCTTATGATTATCAGTAAACCTTAGTGCTCTGAGAATTTATATTATCATATGTTTTAAGATTGTTTCAGCTAATTTACATATTAATAAACCTTAGGGCTTAAGAGTACTTCAACTTTTATTTCTACCTATAAATGAACCAATTTTATCATTAAATACTAGTATAGTATCATTCCAGAGTTGTGGGTGAATTGTGATTAATTGGTACTTAATAATTAAGACTGATTTATTTAACACTTTTATATATTTTAGTTATCAAATTTTTTTATTGCATTTTTAGTTATACAAGTTTTTGTCTGAAAAAACTAACGTAACATTTTTCTACCTTAGAATCTCTGAACTATAGCTGTTGAAAAACTAAAAAAAAATTGAGGTTATAATACATTTAAATAATTTATTTGTTACATATATTTATTAGAAACATTATGAATAGCAAAACATGTTTAAAAAATAAAATAGAGTATATATTATAAAAATGTTTTAAAGTACATTTTCATAATGAGAAGTTTTTTAAAATTTCTCATAAAAAGTAATATTTTATTTATGAATCTCGTTTTATTTTTATCATGATATTTTAAATGAAAACTCTGAAAATATTGTAAACAAGTACTGTTTAACCAAAAGTTCACATTAAATTAAAAATTTAGTAAATGTTTTCAATGAAAATATTGGTAACAATCCAAATAGCGCAAAAATAAATAAAACACGTTACTTAAGATTAAACCTTTATATACATACATTTTTATGACTATGTCATCATCATCATCAGAGGGTCTATATACAAAATTACAATCTAGCAAACAAGAAGTTACAAACTAGAATGACCCTAAATTTTTTCATTTAAAACATTTTTTCAATGGATTTACTTATTGAACCCTTTTTGTTCAGGAAAATGTAATTACAAACCATTTTTGTCCTGAGGTTTGTTTTCAAAGAATAAATTATGAAAATGGTTTGAATATTTCTTTGTATAATTTTTTCTGAAAAGTTTGTTTCATTTAATTTTAATTTACGCATATGATAGAGAAATGACCATGCCGGTGATGGTGTAAAGCTATAAATAATTCTTAAAGTCTAAATGTTACATTATAGGGATTTTCAGAATTCAATTATAGATACAAATGCTAATGCACAACAATTAAATGTTATAAATGATTTAACTAAAATAAATGAATTCATTAGACGGGAAATTTAACAGAATTTCATCTGCTTTGAAATTTAGCATAACAATAGAGCTTTCAGTACTTACTCTATAAAATATAGATTGAGTTAAACCCTTTCTGTATTCTGGAGAAGTCGATGGTAGAACATAGTCAGGCTTAACTTCTGCATCAAGAATCGACAAAGCACTTTGCAGAGTTGGAAGATTTATCAAACTCTTGCCTGTCAAATAGCTCTCAGTCTGTGTGGCATGAACCTGAATAATTGAAAACACAATTTTTGTTACTACTACCTTATTTACTAAATTCATTTTGTTTCTATAATACTAAGAGATGACTTTAAGAATTTGATATTAAAGATTACATTATTTGCTGCTGATCTCTATACCTACAGATTTCCCCAGGAGCTGAAATATAATTTTTTTTAAAACTTACCAATGGGTTGCTATAGTCCCTCAAGCATCTAGGAAGGAGTTTCAAGTAGAATTTGGTAATTTAAATGATGTTGTCAACCACTGATGATTGTTGTGGGTTGGTTTTGTCAACGTAACAATTGTTTTGAAACACATCAGCAAGTAAATTAAAAGTTTTCACTCAGTTGTACAATAATTACTTATAATGTTACATTTTATTGTGTTTGGCTTCCTTTATATTATATTGTATTAAGTACCTGTTATATTATATTAAGTATCTATTAAATACGTTTTTTATTTCTAACTATGCGTACTATTGTTGTTTGAATTTGAAAAGTACATTTATTGTAAACTTGATAATTTTAATTATTTCAGGATTAGGGGAATAAAATCCTGACTATTCCTAACTCAATGTCATCAAATGTAACCATTGACTTGACCTTAAAGTTAAAGTAAATTTTCTTATTTTATTTCAACAAATTTTATAATACAGTTTTTCTCATTATAATTTATGTTATTACTATGTAAACAATATTTTTTATAACTAAATGACAGATAAAAATTAGCTATAACTAATAAAGTTTTCTTTGGATTAATGAAAAACAGAAATTCATGCTAATTTGTGATTAATTATAAATACTTACAAAACTCTTATTAATTCCTCCAAAAACAATACTTGGTTTCTCTAACACTTTGAAATTTTTATTGGAATCAACTTTAAAACAGAAGCCAGCATTAATTATAGGTTTAGCATTTTGAGCCCGTGGAGTTATCTAAAAAGCCAAACAAAATAAGTTGAATATTTGAATGGTTCAAAATAATACAAAATGAAATGCATTTTATAGGTAAAAGAAAACAAATACAATTTTAGTTTATTGACAACAAATCTACCATTTATGTCCTACCGCTCTACAAGTCCTTGTCATAATATTACACTACTTTTGTATTACTTCATCATAAAAAAGGTTCTGCCTGTGATTTCAACAAAGTGGCAATACCCAATCTTTGATATTATCATCATATTTGAGCATCTTGATTTCAGATGAAAATAAATGTATTAACTAGGAGCAAGCTCCTGGCTTTACGAAAGGGAAATAATTCTCTAAGAGGTGTTATTCATAGTGTGGGGTAAAGATTGCCACTCATCAATAAAATATCCATAATTTAACTGCCTCACCCACCTCTTTTCTATCCAATCACTCTTCACTTTTTGTCTATACACTCCACTTATCTATTTATCAAGCTTGTTGTTAAATTTGTACTAGATTTTGATTTATTGAGAAACTAATTGCAGATATAATCTTACATTTTTCCAATTATTTTGCCATTACAAACAGTCATCTTGAAGCAAAAACATCAAGCAGCCAACTCGAAATTATGTTAACTATTTCATTACTTACTTCTTCATGCAGGCGTCCAGCTTAACTATAGCCCGATGTCCACGATATATATATGATGCTTTGGCCCACAGGTTCTTCTTAACTAGAATATCTTGCCACTTTGTCACAATTGGTATGAGGATGTCTCTTGTAGGTAATGGGTAAGGGCAGTTCACCAGGATGCGTTCAATTGTTTCGCTCTCCACACCGCAGAGTGCACTCAACGGAGACTCTGTGAGATTGAAATGAAATAGGTACTCCTGTGTCACCAGATGGCTGGTTCTTGCTTTGGCAGCAAAAGATGCTGTTGATCGTGCTACTTCCCTATATTTGTCCCCGACTGGTGGTTCTGGTTGGAGCTGGTAAAGGTGTCGACCAGTAGACTCTTTTTCCCAATTTTCACACCAAAGTTTTCGGAAAACTTCCCTGCTTACACTTTTGCAATGTAGCAGTGAGTGTTTGCCTTCATCTGTAGGTCCCATGGTTGAGGCAATTTTCGCAATTTTGTCAGCTTTTTCGTTTCCGGGTACTCCGCAATGGGCAGGTACCCATTGAAGAGTTAATTCCTTCCCGCAGTCCACTAGTTCTAGGATAGTTTTTCTTATTTCTGATATTTGAAACGAGTATGAACTTGTAGAATTACTTAACAATGACTGAAGGGCGGCTTTCGAATCCGATAGGATGCATATTTTTGAATTGCCCTTTAAATGCACACAGCTAGTCAGGGCTGCACTTATAGCCAAAAGCTCAGTATCCATGCTGGAATTGGAATTGGCTGGGATGTAAAAACAGTCTCAGTTTGATTTATTATAGTAGCCTGCCCCCGATTAACTATATCACAATCAATTTAATTTAGTTTTAAAGTCATGGTTAGTCATAAAAAAATAGCAAGTGCTAAGCTGTAGCCTCAATACTGTAAAAGCAAGCAATACAATCAGAACTTATTTCCTACACATACTTTGTACACCAGAGAAAAATTATTATTTTTCAAGAAGTATTTCATAAGCTTTCATATATGCATGTGATCAAACTATTAAGATTCTACAAAATTGTTTCAAAAATCAGCCCTTAAAGTTACCATAAACTGAAAAAGTATATCATTGTCTTGAAGTAATTTGTAAATAGCCAATGATACACAACCGAACAATATATAGCTCACACACACTTTTCGACATCATACATAACTCCTAATACTCACCAAAATACAGAAGAAATACGGAAGATCTCTTTGTTTATTTGAAACTGTTATGTCTTAGTAATTATTTAAAAAAGTGACTTTCACTATAAGTTCAGCATTAGTAATTGTCCTAGGTTTTAAATTAAAATAAACTTCCAAATACAAAATTAATAATAAAATCACTACTAATTATTCTACTTTAAACTATTTTAAAATACCCAAAATTAGAGCTCATTACAGCTTTATTCTCATCTGTAAATCTGCAAGTTGGGATAACTCCATTTCTGTGTCAGTATTACCATGTCAATGCCGACAATTGCAAGGTTTTTGGAAAACAGGAGGTTTATGGATATTTTATTAATATGTTTTATGCAGTATCTTCACAAACAAAAATTGTACCACAAATGTTTTCAACCTCTTCTACTTTAAATTGTAGTGCGGTAAAGTTTTAATTTTAAAAAGTTATTTGTTTTTGTGACAGAATTTCCACACTAGTCTAATTCAAGTTAAAGTTGAAAACAAATTATGTATCTTTTTAAGGGATTGTGAAACATAATCTCTTTAAAATAATTATTTACTCTAATAAACATTACTTAAGTCCACATGTAAAACTCTGATTATACCAGCCAAACTTCATTACTCCTTTTAATAGAGAGTTGGATAAAATTAGATCATTTGAACTTCTTGGTTACAAAAATTTGATCCCGATTATCTCAACTCTTTAATTTAAAAGAACTGGTCTTCCTTTACTCACATTCTTTTAATATGTAGAAATTTAATGTTTTATGATTATATTTCTTTTACGTTTTATGTTAATTTAGTGTCAATTATTCTTAATTTCTGTTTATTAATGATCATGTGGCTTAGTAATATGAATAATAAATTTACTTGAAATTTTGTTGCTGTTCATAACAAGCTGGTTGTTAATTACTTATTACACTTTGATATTGCAACCAGGCTGAAATACGAGGCTGAAGAGGTCGTAAGACGAAAACATTTCCTCCAAGTGTAAGTTAATTTAACAACCTTTAGTTAACAAAAAGTCTGGTTGTAAGTAATATCAAAGTGTAAAAAATTTATTTGTTTGGTCCAAATCTAGAATATATTAATATATATAGAAGAAGATTTTTAGCATTTCTAGAGTTACCAAAAAATAAATAAATAAATAATATATACATCATAAATAAATAAATAATTAAATATATCACTTGATACTTATTTAATTGAACTTTAACAATACTAAAATTGACTAATTTCAAATCAGTTTCAATAACAATTTTCTGCAATATCCAAGTTTATAAATAACTAAAATCTACTATAGAAATGTATACCCTATGTACTATAAATAAAAATATTTCAGTACTAAAGCAACACCAAAAGTTTTGTCTAATATTATCTTGACCTAAAACATATAATTAATTAAAATACAGTAATACCCTGTACTTACACGATAGGTGGAATCGAGCGATAACTATGTAAGTCGAATTCGCGTAAGTCGGGGTTTCATTTTACATACAATCACCTAATTCAAAAATGTTTAATTGAGACAAACGACTAAATAAACTAATAATTTTTTAAGAAAATATACGTGAATTAAAATCTTAAATACATAATACAAAACAAATTGTATTATATATATATATATATATATATATATATATATATATATATATATATATATATACATATTGCAAAGAAGTAAGTTAAAAGAAGTTATTTTGACATAGAAGACTTCATAAAATATAATGAATTAGTATGACTAATTGAAGATTTTTTCTTTTCACACAGAATTTCCTCATAATTCGGTAATATTTTTTTTTGGCAGAAATACAGTCATTGTTGGAGTCTATGTTTTTCAAAACTTGTAAGCCTTGCTCAATTAAACTAAGGTCTTTTGTCAAGTTTCTAACAGTCATTTCATCTTCTACATCAATTGGGTCTAAAAAATTTGCGTTTTCAAGGTCTTGCTCTTGCTCACGTATTTCTATGAGGTCATCAATTAATTGTCAGCTCTTGGTTGGGTAAATCCAGCAGTTCTTGAACGTCATCATTATCCACTTCAAAATTGAGTTGTCTGGCAAAACTGAGAACTTCTTCAAACATATCAGCAATTTCATCAGACTCTGGCACTGATTCCGCTTAAGGTTTTAAGTGGCGAAAAAAATAGACACACTTTTTACCAAACACCATTTAAAGTTTTTTGTGAAATTTCATTCGAAGATTGCCCATGATTCTCAAAGCATTTAAAACGTTGAATTGTTTCTAAGAATCTTTAACAGAGAACTTGTTGTTCTGTCTCATAGCTTCATGCAGATGCGCAAATGATCTTCTTGTGTAACAAGCTTTAATTGTTTTGATGACTCTCTCATCCATCGGTTGAAGCAAGTTAGTTGTGTTTGGTGGCAAAAATATCACTTTCACGCATGTGTCGAAATTAGTTAAAGTAGTAAGAGGATGGCCAGGGGCATTGTCAATTAATAGGAATTACTTTAAAAGGAATTTGTTAGACTACTTTAAGAGTTCCCATTGTATTTTTTCTAAGAATTTGAATGCACGTTTTTAAATTTTGTTTCTCACTATCTGCACACTGAATATATCAAAAGAATACAAATAATGATAGATATATCCCAGTAGATTCCAATCATTGTAAATCCCATAAATTAGCAGATTTTTATACTATGGTTAATAGATTAATTTGTAGATTTGTGTGTGCTTGAATACAAATATGTGATAATGTCACATATGGATAAATATGTTTAAAAAAAATTATCATACAAAAGTTTAAAGTTTCCTATTACAGTATAAAACTACTTCCAATCAGACTTTCTATCAATATAAGTTGTTAAAATTATGAATTCACACTTGGAGATAAGGTTTTTGTCAAAAAACTTATTCAGCCTCCCTGTTAGACAAAATATTAAAGTATGAGTTGACAATTTTAACAACTTATATAAATGGAATGTCTGGTTGCAAGTAATTTTATATTGTAATAAGTCATTAACAACTAGTTCGTCATAAACAACAACATATATTCAAAATTTTGAAGTTTCTATAATACTGAATCAGGAAATTTCTAAATTAATTATTTGCAACATAGAAAGCCAACGTTTAATAGCATAAATAAAGAAGTGTTAAATATTATAGAAATTAATTAAAATTACATTAAAAATATAGTTTAGGTCTGGTTATTCTAACTTAAATTATATCATAATATTTACCTTGTATGTTTTTATAACATAATTTTGGCCATATGGAGGCAAGTTAATCGATTTCATAACTTTTTTTTTCATGTCTATATTAAGATACATTAACAGCGGCATGGTCTCATCTGGTTCTCCATCAGATACTATAAAAAAACAAAACACATGTGTAATATGTATATGGTTTAATAACACAAGAATAATATGAAAAGACCTACAACCTATAGAGGCTTTATTAAATATTATAGAAATATGGTAAACAAAATCATATGCCATTCCTCGCTCAATAAATCATAGGAATTTTAAAAACAAACTTTAAGAAACTAAAAAGCTATCTAATGTAACTTTGTTTCAACGTAAAAAAAGTTGTCACTATTTCTACAACTTCTTTTCAACATAAATAATTTAGGCTAAAGAAACCCTTTTCCCCTAAGAAATCTGGACATTTCAAATATCTGGACAACAAAAATAAATTATTTTTTATTATTGGATGATTATATTATTACAAAAAGATTCAGTTAAAAAAATAATAAATCAGAAGTAACAAACACTTTAAGTTTGCAGTTTTTGTGTTGTACATTTTGAGGTTTTTATAGAAGTGTAACTTCTAATTTTCTAATATTATTCCAAATTGTTAATTCTGCAGGAAATAGATCAGAAACAAGGAGGATTAGGGAAAGTTAATTTTGCAAACACTTCTCCCAATACCAGCCAAACACCTAGAGCCACCATTCTGACTGGCGACAGCCACTGTTGAAGATATATGTTGTAAGAAACCACAGGGGTGACTAAACTCTTCAGAAGAATTTGTTAGTAAGAGAACTTACTGAGCGAATGAGAAAAGTTGGGGATGAGGAAAAATAACACACTGTAAATGTCACTGAGGGAAGTTGCGGGAGACATCAGTGCAGGCTCACAGAGGTCCCTGAAGATTGTACCCTCCATAGATTGAAAGGGAATGGGAAACGTCTCTCACTGTTAGGTAAAAAAACCTCATGATGTGTTTCTCTATTCCTCGTCACATGTCCCCTTTTGGAAAAAATTGACCTTATTAATATACACTTGCCTATGTAGCACTTACTTTGTTTTCAAATTAATAAGGATAGCGGTTTAAGGAGATATGGTCTTGAAACAAACTGTACATCACATTATAGTTTGATATGACAATTGAGGCACTGAGAAGTCAAGAGATATAAGTGGCATTTATTGCACTTTTAGAGTGTAGTACAGTTTCAGACAGTTAAAGTATAAAAAAGTGTTGTTACAAAGAGAAATAACAAAATATTTAACTGGTGCCTAGATCTGGCAGTAAATGTATTTACAATTATTTGTGATTTATCATAACCTTTAACCTTCATTTTCTCAAATTAATAGGGATGTTATCTTGGCCTCTCAATACCCCAATTAATTATTTCATGTCCCAGAAACAGTCATTTTTATTCATATACAAGGAACATGCTCTTTAGGAAATTGTATATATTTGGTTTTGTGTAAGTGCAATTTCTAACAACTTTTTAAGAAAAAGTCGTAAAATATATTATGTATACTACTTATCCAGATTTAAAAATATTTTTATAGCAAATTAACTGCTTACCAATAGTAACTGTAGCACCAACAGTTTCAAAAATTGTAAACAGATCTGAGGGAAAGTCATTGTGTTGATACTTAATTGATAGGTTTCCTGCTAATGTCCCAGCCTGTAAAATTATCACCACTTATTATTAATAAATCAAATACTACAGCACATTAAACATTGTAAATACCAGCAATTTTTGTTTGATGTTTTGTACAATTACAAAAATATGGGTAGAATGTAGCTTTGAATTTTAAAGAGTCATGAGGTCATGTTATTGCTTAGCTACTTATTACACCTTGAAATCACTTGCGACCACAGATTTTATTAACATAAGTTGTTAAAGTACACTTGGAGAAAACGTTTGTAAACATACTTGACAATATGAAATATCATATATTTCAATATATTTCATATTGACAATATTTCAATATGATTTTCATATTGTTTAAGTTAACAATTTAACAACTCATATTAATCAAGTAGTAATAGGTTCCAAGTAATTTGAAAGTATAATAATACCAGTCCACTCATCATAAACAACAAGAAAATTTCAAAAAAGTTTAGCTTTCTAAAAATTATTTTATAAATATTAAAATTTTATTTCAGTGTTTGGATATAAATGATCAATAAATCAAGAGAATTGTAACAATTTCTATTTTTTGTATAAAATAAACACCATACTATAGACATAATAGCTGTGAGTTATTTAAGAAATAAGCTAACCTCATTTAAAGTAACATAACTAATGTTACTTTTAAATTAAAATTGACTAATAATTAAAATTTGAAAACTAACAGTTCTTTGAACTTTACATAGAGAAGTCAGAATGTAAGTATTCCTAAAAATTTGAACTCTTGTAATTTCACTACACTTTGAACTATTGTCTAATAGTTTCGTTACTAATGTTAAAGAAAAAAAATGCTCCATTGAATAATAACCTCATTCCTTGATTAAAAATAAATCATCACACTCTTTAACCCTAGATTCGTAATGTTATTTTATAGTGACACTGTTCGTAGACATTCGTCTGAGAGACTACCATAATAAAAAAATGTTTAAAAGTCATTAAAAATATTTTTTTTATTTTTACTTTGACACAATAATTAAAGGAAAATACTCATATACACGTTTGATAGTTTTTTAGTCTTAAATGCTGTTTTCTAAACAGTCTGTGTACAGCAGTACACTGTGTTCCATACACATGTGCTTCTTGCAGCTGAAGCATACGTACTGTGTCATTCTTCGTTTTTTTGAAGGGCAAAATGCACAAATTTTTCGTTTTGGTGCTTCCTGCGATTGACAGTCTTTAACTGGAATGGACGAACCCAGTATTTCAACGATTTTAACTTTAAGTTTTTGGTGCAAAGTTGGTACTTGTAGCCTCTCCTCAAGCCAAGGTTTCATCAGCTCTTCACTGAGAAGCTTTGCAAACTCTCTCCTTGTTACGGGTTTCTTGTATCCTTGGATAAGACGATGGGTGTAAATAACAAAAGCATTTACTTAAGTGCTATTGAGCATCCCTAAGAAAAAGCAGAGCGGCCATATCTGAGTTTTGCGGCTTGTTGACATGTTAGATGTCATTTCAACGAAAGAATCGACTGCTCCTTTGGTTTCATTATAAAAATGAACACTATCGGGTTTACCAGATTCTGCCCTGATTGTACCTTGCTCATGAGTGTTTGATAGTAAGAAAACAATTTTGTTTTTCTTAGCCTTGTAAGACAACAATACAAGTTCATTATTGTAGCCAAACATTGCTGAGTTTACTTTTCGATCTTGTTTTGCAGACATCTCAGGAGGAATCTCTCTTTTGTCTGATCAAAGAGTTCCAACGATTGTTAACTTATGTTTATTTAACATATCTTTAGCTAGATTTACTGACGTAAACCAATTGTCCATCGTTACGTTTCTGAATGATCCATGAATACTTTTGGTTAGTTCTTTCACAAAGAAAGCTCCTATATAAAGTCCAGTAGAACCACTTAAACCACTGGACGACCACTAAAATTCACTCTATCACTGTTCGTAATGTTTCGTCTCGGAGACTACGCACCTATAAACAATAGTCACACTAGTCGTAAACACTCGCCCGTCAGACTACTCCAAAAGGATAACCTCAAATAAAACCGATACATCATCACTTTCCGCCACAGACTCTACTGCATCTCTGTCAGGCCATTGATCTTGAAGAATAGACGTGCCCCCCACCCCCCACCACTACCCCTTCCCCACAAACTCTCAATTCACGGAATTTTGCGTCGTCTGAGAGACGAATGTCTACGAATCTAGGGTTAAATTTATATCTAGATATAGTATAAATTATTCTACCATTAAATATAATATCAATCTCAGTATAACTTACACTGAGAGCAGAACATTTTATTTAAGATATTCAAATTAAAGAGATGTAAAAATGATAGTACATTAAAAATTTAAGAAAATTGTCTCAAGACAATTACTAGTGTGCAATAAAATATAAATGTATAAGAGTATTTAAAAAATTTAGAAAAAAAATTACTTTTGTTTTTTCCCTAGAAATGTTGCAAAAAAAGTGCAGCAATAGAGATATAATTATAAATTAAGGGCTTTTTAATAATACAACAAAATAGCCTCTTACACAAATTTAATAATTCAATCAAGATGTTTTAAAGATTAAACTATCTAATTATGGTAAGGTGTCTGACTAACAATTCTAAATAATTTAGTTACTTATAACGGCGCAACAAGTATATAATGCTTGTAATACAATATTATTCAAAATTAATATATTGTATTCTGAAAATTCACAAGAAAGGGGAATCTAAGACCTATTGTTTTGCAGATCAACTTACTTAATAACCTCTTTTTAGAAAGTTAACTGTAGAAATTACCCAATTAGAATTTGGTTTGAGGTAATTTTCCATAAGAAATAACTTGGAATATATTAAAAAAATAAAAGAAATGTAACTTAAATGAAGAGAAAATTTTGTTTGATGTAAAGTGGCTTTTTCCAAGCAAACCCGTACATATGTTGAAACTATTTAGAACAGTACACTCCTTCAAGTTTGGCTTCATTTACATCAGTCACTTGAAAGTTTAACTGCTAATATCCTTGAGTCATATGTACCATTCTTATTCCTGGACCAACCTCTTTTAAGCCTCAGGTTTAATATGAACGCTGGGGGTGCAAGTGAGTAACATCTCTTTAGCTAACCACATTATTGTTCACAAGCAATATCTCTTGGGCCAAAATTTTAATATAGTTTTTCTTTGAATGCAGCCATGGAAAATGGTAACCAGAGCCTCAAAGAGGTTGAACTTCTGCCTGTTGGTCCGCAGGAGGTATTTAATTTCCCCCCTACCACCAGTCTGCAAAACAGATAGAACCATTCCCTGATCGGTCACCTGGGAATGCGCCCTCTAGGGTTTACAGGCAAAAAACAGACTCTTACTTCATACATTTAAGATGCCCCTTACCATTGACTTAAACTGAGCCAGAAATTTGACATCAGTTATTGCCAGACTAAAAACCAATCACTTTAGACGGATGAGGATACTCCCAGGCAAGAAGCTGGGAATGGTGCCACTTGAAGATCATTTAGGAGCTGTTCTTCTAAGCCAAATGTTGCCGGAGCTGGTGGCCGCTGTCACCTGGACTCTCGATGTTATCTAAAACTCTATTGACATGAAAACATCATTTGAATGGTGCTTAGTGCTAACGCCCATACTCAGACACCAAAATTAATGAGGTCAGCAAACATTTAATGGGACAGATGTCTTAATTTATGGTTTCAACTAGAAGGCAGAAATACCCGAAGACCAGGTATTAGGTTTAATTAGAAGAGCCAGTAAATTTAGCTATGGATAAGGCTAAGCAAAGTCCTTTTGTAGTATCTGCTGAAATTTTCATTGTTAGGCCTTCATAATACAAAATAATTTTTATTATTAAACCACTATCTTTAAAACATTTAGATTATATATTTTACAATACTTACATTTCGTACTGGAATATTTGCGACTCTCTTGATGTGATCAACCAATGTCAATAAATAGCTCATTGTCTGTGGTCTTTCTTCAGCCACAGCACTAAACAGTTTAATAGCATCTGTTAAAGTTGTATTAGCACCAACTAAAAAGCTGTCATCATTGAAAGAGTGGTTTTTAAGTTCAGTAACACCGTTGATATCAATATAGACTTGTGGAAGGGGAAGGTCTTTGTAGACTCCTGAAAGACAAACAATAACTTTACATATTTTAAGAATAAATTATTTATACATCCCTTAATCTAATGTAATTTTCATCCCTGTCAGTACAGTCTATGTCATTGTATATCTTTTGGGGGGGGAGGACCTTCATTTGGTAGGTAGAGGCGTGGTAAGAAGGGATTTTGCAAAATTCCAACATCAAGCGTTTATATTAAATATTCATAAAAGAGCAATAAGTATTGACTTATGTAAGCTAAGGTAAACTGTTTCAAATTCGGCAAATAGCTGTAGTCTCTGGATCAAATTGAGCTGCTTTAGTAAAATTTAGTAAAGTAGTCATTGAATAGAATAGCTTTTGGATAAGCTGTTTCAATTAGGTTTATTAATGCGGTCATCAAGTAAATATCTATTATTTTTATTAAAAAAAAAACTATTCAAATAAATGTTGATCGTACATTTATAACTCATTCCATATTTCCTATTGTAGGTGATAGAGCCCGACTTTGTTTATCTTTCTCTTACACTGTATATACTATAAAAGCAGAAATTATGCAAGTTCATTGTATCATAGTAATATACATAAAAAAATTTGCGATGAATTTGCTGCTTCTTGTGATTTGAGTCAATAAAAACACTTAGCTTTAGCTGTAGAAAAAAAGTTAATTTAAGTGTTTCAAATTTGTATAAATAGCTTTTTAGTTTGAGGATTATTTAGTAATTGTACTAAATAATCATATTTTAAATTAGTATCATCATTAGAAATAGATTTTAATAAATAAACCAAAAATTAAATTTCAAATAACTAATAAATTATAAATAAATGTTAAATTACAAGAACACAACCTAAATATCATCTAAATATAGTTATTAGGCTACATTATGTTATTATATAAATACTGTAATGATATAAATATTTTTCCATATAAAAAATTTAAAGTTCATGGCCAAAACTACCATTTACTACATAGTTTGATACCGGATTGTAAAGAAAACGCACAATTTTTGCAAATATATTTAGTAGGTGAGCATGAGAGAGAAGCACAATTGAGATGAGAGAGAAGCACCAATAAGGGACTCTAGTTAATTAAATTTTAACATAGTATTCAAAACAATATAGGTGTATTTTTCAAAAACCTAAAGTAGGCTTATAATAAAATTTTATATGAAATATGGCCTAAATAAATACTCTTAGACTCTCACACTGTACAACTAACAGACTGTACCTTTAGCAGTGTTCCCACTGACTAACATATAAGATTGACCAATCATTTGAAATATTTCAAAAATTTCCTGAATGCTCGTCACTTTATACCATACATTGCCATCTGCTAAATTCATGTTAAGTGAATTTGATGCCAAAGCGATCTCTGCAAAGTCCAGTTCAAAATCTTCATTATCTTCTTTCCTGTTGTAATCATGAGGATCTCTCTCACAGCTTTTCATGCAATTGGCACTACAGCTAGTCCCACTGTTTGGGCATAACTTTAAAACATCCTGTAAATAAAAAATTAAAAGATATCTTAAAGTATTTAAAAGTAAGATAACATAGTATTGATCTTTATTGTAATTGTTGAACAGAAACATGTTGTTTTTAATTTAAATATTAAGTAAAGTTTATTACAAATAATAAAAAATATTAAACCCCATTAAAATAAGAACTTTGATCTACGATAAACATCAACTACTTAACGACTTCCGACCTTATAATTTAAATAGATTTATGAATAACTACTAAAACAAAAAACATTTTTTATCTCACTTGGTAATCTTTGCCAGTGTCTAGGCTTGCCTCTTGGAAGTGTTGTTTCTCTAGGAGGGAATTGTTTTAAAAGAAGATTTTATATAATGTAATCACAAATCTGTTTTGGGTTAGTCTAGTTATTATGTTCTGTTTTGTGCTTTGATAAATCTGTCAATTTAATGTTGTTTCTATACTGTATTACCACCATAAAAGGACCACACTTCAACACACTGGAAAAATATGAAATTCACAAATATACCAAAGTACAAAACGTAAACATATTAAATGAACAAACCCTATAGAGATGAAATACACTTTTTGAGCACATTTTAAGAAACTTTTTTTCAAAACTGTTATTGTCTACCCCAACAATGCTTCTAAGTGGTTGTACTAGACACTTACAAAGATAATACGATTAAAAATGTTTTACTACCTTTTTGTTGTATTAACTTGGCAAAAAAGCACTACTTACTGATTTATTCAGCAGATACGTATCACATGAGGTTAGCACATTATTCAGTGCTGTGAGTCACTGACAAGACTGTTGCTCAGGTGTGTTGTGTTGGTGTGAGTCTGTGGTGTATTTCTGTTCTGTGGTGTGTTATTGTTCATAGAGTAATTGTTAATTATGTGCTCTAATATAGTATTTAATTGTGTTTTGTCATTTAGAATGTGTTGCGGATAGTATTTATGGTGTTTGTATATCTCTTAGTTTTCTACTGTGTCAAGCTTGTTGCTTTTTTTTATGTAGTGTAGAATTTTTAGACTGGTGTCTGTTAGTCTGTGAGTGTGGTGTGTTTTGTATATGTATGGCGAAATTTGATTTGGGTTGTGTCTTCTGCCATGTCATAATTATCCGGGTGTGTTTTTAAACTGTGTTGGATGTTATGAATGCTACTTTATATTTAAGTTTGAGGAAAGAGGAAGCTATTTTTTGTGATGTAGTGTTGTGATATGTAAGTGCTATGTATTTTTGTGTTTGTGTGTCATTGTTTTTGTTATATTATTTGTGCGTTGCTTTATACGCATTATGTTGTCTATCAAGGTGTGTTTGTATCTGTTTTTATAGGCTATGTTTTTAATGTGTTTAGTTTGTTCATTTTGTCTTCATTGTTCATGGGTAGGGTGATTAGTCTGTGTATCATGTAGTGAAATACGGCAGCATGTTTGTGTTGTGTGGGGTTATTGGACGTGTTGTGTGAAACTCTGTCAGTGGTGGGCTTCCTGTATATTTTGAATGTGTGTTTGTTGCTTTATTTTGTTATTGTTAGGTCTAAGAAGTTGATTTTGTTCTGTTTCCAGTGTGAAGTTTATTTATTGTGTAATTTGTTTGTGTGATTTTAGAAGATGTTAATCTGTCCTATGTTGCTGAAAAAACGTTTTATCTCTGTGAGTTTTTAATAAATTTATATAATTTATAAGTTTTGCAAGTTGATAACTATTTTAATATTAATGATCCAAACAAAATTCAAGGATGATAATGCATTGTAAAAGGATAATTTTCTGCTGAAGGATTCACTAGAAAAAAATTTAAATGAAAAATATTCAAAGGAATATAATTTATCAGTCTGTTAAAACTGATGCAAGTTAAGACAAAATGGAAGGTGTGAAAAGTTGGGTTAAAAGACAGAAAGCTAAAAATTAAAAAAGAATCGTTTTGAAAAACAAGACATACAATGTGTGTGTTAAAACCACATTTATAAAAGGATACTGAAATATATTTGTTTATCTTTACTAAATAATAGTTTTTTTTAAATAAAATTAAACAGGACATTTTGAGAATCAAATACTTCAATATCCAGAATTGTTTTTGATATATCTTCATTAACATCCACTGCAAAAGATTTTGCAGCATCCATAATTGGTCGATATCCAGTACATCGACATAGATTTCCATCAAACGAGTTTTCAAGATCTAGCATGGTTCTGTGAGGATCTTCTTTAATCAAACTGAAACATAAGAGTAGACATAGCTTTTATATTTATAGAACTACTAGCTTAACCTGTTTCCACCTAATTTTTTTTCATCATTATCAATTTCCTTCTATCATGTGTTTAGTTTTATCTTATGTAACATAATGATACAGTAAATGAAATGAAATTAATTTTCAGTAACAAATTACAGCATATCAACATATGTGGACAGTGGAGATGAGCAGGCAAAGTAAGCATATTAATGAAGGGGTTTCAAAATAACATCTACAAAATGAAAAATTAAATGAGATTTTAAAAATATTTGATTGCAAAAAAATACAAATTGAAAGTTACATATAATATTTTAATGTAAGCCGCAATGTTTAATGTTTACTAAAACGTTTCAAATTATTTTAACACTTGGTTACACACCTTATCAGGGATTTCCCACATTTATCATTTTCATATTGTGGATTTTTGATGAGTCACTATTTGGTCGACCTACTTAGCCAGCCTGACATACCAATTTATCAGTCAGTAATGGCCTTAGCTTATGTTTTTTTCTTAGTGTAACCAATTGTTAATGTTTGTACCAAATAGGGTTATACAGTGAAAGGTTACATAAGATTTTTAACATTAAAATACTACTCAGAAAATATTATATGACTAAATGTTGTATATTATCCATTTAGAAAACCGAAATAGTTAAAAGTTCTATAAGGAGTGTGGGATTCCTTCACCGCCCAACTTGATATCCTGTGGGAGATTAGACAGATGAATGACAACTGATCCTTCTACACTCAGTGCAAGAATAGTTGCAGTCCCAGGAGCTGCGTAGTGCAGCCCCAGTTCTTTTGTTTTGCAGTGTAGTTGCATCATAGGCTCAGATCTGATAAATCTTATAGTAAATCTAGTGGTGGATTGTTTCTTTACAGATGTAAACAAAAGACAGGTACATTCTATAAATTATTCTATACTTAATACCTATACAAATTCATAACCATGCCAGGAGAGCAGTATCCACACTGAGAACCATTGAAGTTGGCAAGTCTGGTTTGTGTTTTGTCATATCCAATTGTTTTGTTGCCAATGCCTTCTATAGTAGTGACTGCCATACCATGACATGCAAATACAGGAAACAAGCACTAAAAGAAACAAAAATGTAGTTATTAATGCAAGTAGAAGACATATTCATAGTATTAATTCTCAGTCTAGAGAGCAATATAAATCATTGCATTTAGCTGTAATCTAGATTATTTATATTGAGCATGTGCATTGCAAGGGCATTCCAAACAAAACTTATTCTTTTTTATTTTCTATTTTTTCTTTCAAGTTTCATTTCTTTCTAGCGTGATAACTTCTGTTCCTATGTATCATTGAATACGTTGTGACTTCAGGACCTACTTTTTCTTAAACATTGGATTAAATTGCAATGCTACTTTTAATTTTGATTTTATTTTTTACAGCAGTATAATTGTAGTGTCACAATCTTTCAAATCCATCAATTTTCTATATTGTGTCTCTGGGAGTTTCAATAAGTTAATCTTATGCATATGGATTGGATAGAAATTTTATTTCTAGTATTTGTTTTAATAAAAACATTTTGTTAATTTTGTACATTGCTAATGTACGGATTGACTCTTATCTTGCTGGACATTGATCATTACAACTACTTTTCCATACTTTACTGTTTAAATTTTTCAAAACTGCAAGATTGAATTTTTTATAAAATTTAATTTCACCAAAATTTAATTTTAGCAATTTGTGTCAGAATTATTACTCAACAATGTGTGTGTGTGTGTGTGTGTGTGTGTCACTTTTACATAAGAGCATATTGGGCATCTTCCCAAGGCCTCGTTTCGCAAAGCAGCCTCACAATGGCCTATTTTAGAAAATGTTTAGTGCATTTTTAGTTATTTTTATAACTTTTATATGTTTAACTGCTTTTTTTACAGTGCTTTTATGTATATGTATTGACCAAGGTCTGGAAACCTTGTTATTTTTGTCTAAAATAAGTATTTATTCTCGATTTCTAGTACTCGAATGTATACAAGAGATAACGCATTAATGGTTAAGGTCCTCACTTTTTATATCTGCTTAAGGCCTCTGCTACTGTAAAAACGGTACTGTATATGTGAGCAAGCATGGGAGGGAGATCAAAGAGAGGTACTACCTGTTATTAAACAATTGAACATATCAAAAATAGTTTCTATTTAACAAAGTTTTAAAAGTGTTATTAAAAGTTATAGAAAGGTTTTAAAAGTTAATGTCATTTAAGAAAATGTATATTTATATAACTTACAGAATTAACTGAAATAATCTTCTTCTGACGAGTTACAGGGTTTATGAATTGCAGAGTAACCAGGCACACCCCACAACCTCCTTCCAGGCACATAAATTTGGTTCCACGTAAATTTGCATACTCCCGGATATAAGTATTTAAGGAAGTATCGGCTGGTATTTCCTCTGTAACTAAAATATCTTCAAATCTTAACAAAACTTTTAATTTTAAAATATACCACTATATTTTATGAAGTTGTAGATTTTATTTATTTCACTTTTTTTGCCTTATATTGAAGACAAACATAACTGATTTCAATTGTAAACTGAATCAAATGTTATTTATAAAATGCTAAAGTTGCAAAATCTTCATTGTTAAAAGTTGTATATGCAAAACGTTCTTTAAAAAATAATTTCAAATTATTTTCTATTAAATAATAATTATTAATTTTTTATTATCTGTCATTTTATAACCTTTGTAATGTCACACATATTGTTTTTTTTTTGTGATCAAGGAAAAATGTTTCTCTTGCAACTATCCTTTTCTTTATAAATGTCACCATCAATATATTTTAACAGCCAAGACAAATTTGAATTAAAAACAAAATGATTTTCAACTTCTGAATATCACAAATATTGAGATCATATGTTCATAATTTTTATAATCCTGGATTAACTGTATTTGGATTACGGGTCATTGAAGGAGAATGTAAAGAAAGATGTCAAATTTTGGTGACTAAAAAATAATTTCTCTTCACGGATAAGAAATAAGTCAATTTTAATTATCAGGAAAAAAATTGGTATTGGGAAAAAAACGATGACTTGCCTGACTAAAATTTACAATCTTATACTTGCTTAGAGCAAGTCAACAAATTTTATTCCAGTAAGATTTCCAGAAATTTACTTAAACTGCAAGTTCGGCAAGTCATTAATTTGTTTAGTAACAACATTATGTAACACAGTTACTTTAACTAAAAATTAGGACATTTTTTAGTATCTATTTATTGTTAGGTCCTACTTAACATCTTCAATATAACGTAAATGAAATTTTATAAAAATAAAAACAAATTATTAAACACAAGTTTTAAAACTTTCACACCATGTTACTCAGATGAGATCATAGAAAAAGTTCATAATTGCACAGGTCTGGAACGCTTTGTTAATGTGTTGCAGTTGGCAAAGAGTTTTGCCTGTTTCAGGGTCTCCGTTAAAATAAAATTCGTAAGATGTTATTTAAGGTATAAACATTTGGATTCGATGTAAAAGGAACTTAAAAATTGAATAAAACAGGTCCCAGACCTGCAGGTATAGTAATTTTCGAATAATTTGATAAAGTATGCAAGCCTTTAAGTGGTGGTTTGGTTTCCATCACACCATAAAACAGGTATCTCAAATTGTGTTTTTTTTTTAGTTAAATCAGGGTTAAGTATTTTCTATTAGGGTTATGTCTCCTCAATTAGTGTCTTAAGTAAGCATAAAATGGTTTAATAGGATCTAGTTCTATCACCTTTAGCGGAAAGTTTTCTTTTCTTTTGTTTTGCCCTCTTCCAGCTGCCATGGTATATTTAATGTTTACACCCCCTAGTAGACCGAAGCCTAAGTTTAACCATAGTGAATGCAACAACAAAAATCTAACATCTGCAAAAGCAAAATGTTTTGCTAGGGTAAACGTCAGTATACGTCAGCTGGTGTACCTTTTTAGATTTATATTATTAATTATGTTCAGGTTTTTACCTAATTGAGTTGAAGTACAACTAGAATTTACATCTAAATCTGAACGCTGTATGTAGGCTGGATATGGATCTGTGTTGTCATAAAAAATGCCACTTTTACTGCTGCATTCACTCATTCTGGGTAATTCAATTCCTTCCATTACCTCACACTCTCTTATATATCTTTTACAAATTTCCAATTGTTTATAAAAAATATTTTTATTCATGCACTCAAGTTAAAATACATATTTTTCCCCAGAAGTAGATGACAATTAATGTTATATAATTTTTTCAAATATTTATTCATTTTTTAAAATTAAAAAATAACTGATGTCTTGGTCAGATTCAAACGGAATGATTACATGTTCGAATTCCAGGACTTTGGCACTAAGGCAAGTTTCCCATTGCTAGAAATCTATTGTTTGAAGATGTTTATGAAATTATAAGAGAATGGTTCCTGGCAATAACTAAGCAATACAAAGAAACCGATAAAATGCAAAATTATAGATCACTATCAGCTTCATAAATTAGACATTTATAAAAAGCAAATAAATAGTAACAAACAAAAGTAACAGTCCAAACCTTTTACTGTATTAAAAACAAAATGGATAATTGCAAGGAAATTCGCTTTGTAGTTTGGTACTTATTATTGTGATTCTGTTGTTTGTAAATATATATATTTATATTATTTGTAATTATTTAATAAAAAGTAACTAAAGTAAAATTTTGTTTTATTGGTCTCTGTATTATTTAACTAAACATTTTTTTATGGCTTTTTTTCTGTTAAAATAAAGTAATAGGCATGAGTAGCGTCACATAATCTGGATTTTGTGTCAGAAAACACACCCTTGACATAGTCAGTTTAACACCTAAGCTGTTATGAAGCAATGGAGTTAGTATTTTTTGTCATTAAATCAATTTCTAAAATGCTCAGATGCCAGAGAAGATACCGTAGTATAGAGGCAAACCATAAAATTGTGGAGTAGGTCCTCTTAGCCATTAAAGCAACCCAACCATCATATAACGGTAACTCAATTAGAAAAAGTCAGGATTTGCTTCTAAAAACCTAACTTATAAAAATATGAAACTTAAAAGGATACTTTATCAGAACGTCTTTTCAAGAGTTATCGAGTAATTTTTACTTTACTACACAAACCTTTATGTGTTGTCCCATTAATAGTAAAAACTGCTACATATCCTTCATATCTGAAACATAAAACTTATAGGTTAGGCATATTATTATTTTACACTTTTAGCAATTCCTACCAAGTTATATAGATTAGATTCTTAAATACAATTGTGGTACAGTAATTTTAAAAAATACATTATAAAAAATAACGACTGAAGAGCTATGATAGGAAATACCTTATTATTTAATCATATACAAAATATGTGATTTTTACAATCTATTTGTATACGTAGCATCACGTCATTCTTTTTGAATCCAAATACCTCGATTCCAACGCTTCCGGGGTTTACAAATTGCGCAGTAAAATATCCGTCGCAGCTCTAAAATAATGTTGCGATTTCACATTGCGCAGTAAAATATAAATAACGTTGCGTTTACACATTGGGCGGTAAAATATCCGTCGCTGGTCTAACATAATGTCGGGTTTACACATCAGGCGGTAAAATACCTATCGCCTCGCCGTTTTAAGATATTGTTGCGTTTATACATTGGGCGGTAAAATATCCGTCGCTGGTCTAACATAATGTCGGACTTACACATCAGGCGGTAAAATACCTATCGCCTTACCGTTTTAAAATATTGTTGCGTTTATACATTGGGCGGTAAAATATCCGTCGCTGGTCTAACATAATGTCGGGTTTACACATCAGGCCTTAAAATACCTACCGCCTCGCCGTTTTAAGATATTGTGGCGTTTATACATTGGGCGGTAAAATATCCGTCGTAGCTCTAAAATAATGTTGCGATTTCTCATTGGGCGGTAAAATATCCGTCGCCGGTCTAACATAATGTCGGGTTTACACATCGAGGGGTAAAATACCTATCGCCTTGCCGTTTTAAAATATTGTTGCGTTTATACATTGAGCGGTAAAATATCCGTCGCTGGTCTAACATAATGTCGGGTTTACACATCAGGCCTTAAAATACCTATCGCCTTGCCGTTTTAAGATATTGTGGCGTTTATACATTAGGCGGTAAAATATCCGTCGCTGGTCTAACATAATGTCGGGTTTACACATCAGGTGGTAAAATACCTATCGCCTCGCCGTTTTAAGATATTGTTGCGTTTATACATTGGGCGGTAAAATATCCGTCGCTGGTCTAACATAATGTCGGGTTTACACATCGAGGGGTAAAATACCTATCGCCTCGCCGTTTTAAGATATTGTTGCGTTTATACATTGGGCGGTAAAATATCCGTCGCTGGTCTAACATAATGTCGGGTTTACACATCGAGGGGTAAAATACCTATCGCCTCGCCGTTTTAAGATATTGTTGCGTTTATACATTGGGCGGTAAAATATCCATCGCTGGTCTAACATAATGTCGGGCTTACACATCAGGCGGTAAAATACCTATCGCCTTGCCGTTTTAAAATATTGTGGAGTTTATACATTGAGCGGTAAAATATCCGTCGCAGCTCTAAAATAATGTTGCGATTTCTCATTGGGCGGTAAAATATCCGTCGCCGGTCTAACATAATGTCGGGTTTACACATCGAGGGTTAAAATACCTATCACCTCGCCGTTCTAAGATATTGTTGCGTTTACATATTGAACGGTAAAATATGCGTTGCTGCTTAAACCTAATGTCGCGTTAGTGCATAATCGCTGTTGGGTCCGGCACTATAACAACTCTTGGTAAACGTTATCTCTTTTAAAATATCAGAAAAAATAACATTTTCCTTTTTCTATTGAGTTGGTAATTGTGGTATTTTGACTCGAGAACCGGGAATTGATTTCTTGGTAACGTTATCGGTAAAGTTTTGGAATCGACCAGTCACTAGTATAAAGTCAAGAGAATATTAATTTAAACATTTAAACATAGTTGAAACAGAGTACTTTAGATATATTTTTTTTTCTGTAAATAGATTTTATTTGAGCTCATTATTAACATTAGGTAGGCTTACATTTTAGTTACTTAAAAGTTTAAATGGGGCCGTTTTATAATTAAATAAAAGGATTTTAATGTAGTTAAAACTAAAATTTCAAGTTACGTAACGCTACTGCATATACCCTCTCCTCCTTCCTTAACGATACGTAACGATAGACGTAACCTCCGCCCATCGAAGCGGCATTACGTAATTTAGGGATGGGCCCTTAATTAATCGTATCTATGTATGGTGCGCTTATATTAAAGCCTCGTCTCTCTATTTTAAATTTGTAGTTGTTAAATTACTACATATTAATATAGGCCTAAATATAATTAATTTAAACCGTGTTTATTGTAAGAACGTAAGTAAATAAATGTTAATCTCATTTATGTAATTGTATAACTGTATGAAGTATTTATAGTTGCAAAACACTTTAATACCCATTATATTTACAAATTATTTATTGCTAAAAATCTAATATTCTTACATGCATAATTTAAATATTATTCGTGTTATCATTATTTATTTCTTAAAAATTAACAATTTTTGAAACATATTGTTATTATTATATTCCAAAAACGATCCTATTGGTTTATGATTAATGACGTAACATACAAAATATGGAATTGAATTTCTGCAAATATCTTATAAAAAGTCTTCCTCATGTGGTACAACACTTTCTAGTGGTTTCAATCATATTGTTACGAAACAATTAATTACAAATCTTCTTGTAGGTTGTGGCAAATCTTCAGCAAAATTTGTATTTAAAATCCGCTCAAAATCATTATAATTTTGACTAAATTTATTATTTTATTTCTAACAAGTTGCGAACAGTTTTTGTTATAAAATAAACTCGGGAGAGTTGCCACATCCGGGATAGGCTGCGCACCACCCTAGTTTTGATAAATGTCAACAGAAAGTATAGCGATGCTCACTGTAGACGCACAGTATTCTTTAAAGAGTAAGTAAAGTGGTTTTGTTTTAGTTGCTCTGATTTTACACGTTTTCTTAGTGCTTTTACTGAGGCAAGCCTGTTGATTTTTCTTCAAAGTTATTCCACTTCAAATTACATCCCCAACTATCGTTTAATCACTGGAGTAAGATCATTGTTTGAGCTTTGCAGCCACAATAAGTTTCATCCCGAATGTTTTTGGTCTAGTTCCGACATCTTGACAGTCAAAGCCGAAAACCTGTTAAAGGCGAAACGGGAGAGTCGCCGCAGATAATTTCGGTATGCATGCTGCACTTTTCTATTACGGGATACCTGCCGCACATAGTGAATAATGATTTTAGTTGATCTATAAAATAATTTTTTTAGTGTTTTAAATCTATTGTTTCTCGTGTGTATTCTATAGATATTATAAAGCGTCGGAAAAAGCTACCTCTGTAAGGAATGGTACAAGTGGTTTCAGGGCCACGGGGATCTTTCTCTAAACCGAAATGCTCTCCTAGACTACTTGTTCTCCATATCGGATAACTTGGAACTGCTTCAAACCCAACCGGAGACTACGCCTGTCCAATCCTACCGAGAGACTACTGGTATACCTGCATTGTTATCACATAAACTAATTTGTAAATATAGGTTGTTGCAAGACGGGGTAAAATGGAGGGCAATCGTTGAATTCAATTCTTCTAGGTCTTACTATTTATTAGGAGTATATTGTGGTTGAATTTAACAATAAATACATAAAAACCTCTTAACCACAAACTTTCTTTACTTTACCCTTACCAAGTACATTTCACTTACCAAGTAACCATCCTCAGCGGGATAACATACAAAGACTTCGTGTGTAGTTTTTATCACATAAACTAATTTGTCGTTGCAAGACGGGGTAAAATGGAGACTGGTCTAGGTCTTACTATTTATTAGGAGTATATTGTGGTTGAATTTAATAATAAATACATAAAAACCTCTTAACCTCAAACTTTTTTAATTTTACCCCTTATGTACATTTAAGTTACCAAGTAACCATCCTGAGAGGAATAACTATGTATTTATTATTAAATTCAACCACAATATACTCCTAATAAATAGTAAGACCTAGACCAGTCTCCATTTTACCCCGTCTTGCAACGACGAATTAGTTTATGTGATAAAAACTACACACGAAGTCTTTGTATGTTATCCCGCTGAGGATTTGTTACTTGGTAAGTGAAATGTACATAAGGGTAAAGTAAAGAAAGTTTGTGGTTAAGAGGTTTTTATGTATTTATTATTTCTCTAGGTCTGAATATTTTCTTTCTAACCAAACCTTCCTAAGTGGATACTTTGTAGCTATATTATGTATAGCCATATAGGGATGTGGTATAACGTGTAGTGCTTTGCTTCATAAAATAATCTCGCATTCATTAAGTTTGTGAAACTGAGGCTATTTTGGATGCTAAACCTTTAGGTTTCAATGGATACTTGTGGTTTGCCACATTTATAATTACCTTATTTTTTGTTCAACTATTTCCACTGTATTTTTAACTAACGTATGTATCTTAATATGACAACAAATAGGGTTAATGAAGTAACTCATCAGAATTTCCAAAATGATATAAGAGGAGTTGGAAAGATGAATTATCGGAAATAGGAAATAAAAGAAAAGAAAACAAGAAAAAAAAACTATATAAATCCGAAAAGGAAAGAAAAACAGACATCGAAAACGAGGAATTTAGTAGTTATAACTCTTTTAAGCATAGCTGTTGAGGGGTTGGATAAAATGTAAAAGGGTAGGTGACAAATGTATACCAATAAATTAAAAATGATGTTTCACAAACGCATTGGGTTTTGTATCATAAATAACAATATCTAGCATTACGTATAGATGTTACAAAATTAAATACTTTGTTATCATAAATTAATATATTTAAAGAACATTTTAAAGAACATGTTTCATATTAAGTTTAATTTTGAATTTTTATGTGCTGAATTCAAAACGTATTGTGTTTGAATATTAAAGCAATATATAATTGTTAGCGTCCTTAGAATATTCTGAGTCCGAATTATAATTTTACAATAACTATATTTCTCAGGTAAGCGATCAAGACCACTCTATTTAAATTGCAAATTATTGTATGTATGCCCATTACAGTAAGCGTGTATTGTTACTTTCAAAATATTGCATTCAAACTTATGCGTCTGGAATACTTATATTTTCGTAATAGGTACATATGTTTAGGTTTATTATGGGGTCTTTAATGTGCGTTTGAATTGAACAAAAATTATACATTTACCGCAATAGTTGATGATTGAACGACTAATTATTAGAAGGGCATCATTTGCCGATTACAGCATCTTCAGGCAGGGTGAGAACTTTTAGGGGTAATATTTCACCCTTTAAAATATTAAGTTAAAGAGGGGCAAAGCGTTACTTGGCATCGAGAGACGGCGTGAGAAGGTTGGTCGAGGGAGTTCGCGTGAGTAGTAGCCGCGAAGAAATTAGCTTTTGTTTTAAGTGAATAACAACGATCAAAAACGATGACAGGCTAGACGGTTGTGTTTCGCTGAAATGTAGGAAGTGCTGTTTCATAAATGGGGCCCTTTCGGATTAAGATCTATCCGAAAGCGGTGCTCATAACTAAGACCTAAAGGTGCTGCGTCGTAAGTCTTAAAGTGTTTCGGAATAATATATAAAAATGCAACTTTACTTGTGGTACGGATAGGAAAGTATGCAGTGTTCTAAATAGGGACAAAGTTTTTTAAGAGAAGAACAGTTTTAATTTTGTAATAGCAAAAGTAGAAAATTAACGATAAACTGTGTAAAAGCTTGTAGTGTTTTAAAAATGGTGTTTAGAACAGTGTTTCCTTTAACTAGTAAATCAAAATTTAACCATCAAGTGCTTAATAGCCACAAGATGCCCATGCAGAGGATGCATAGACAGAGGACGACACCGTGGGAACAGAACAGGAGCCATATGCAGGGCGTTAGCCATTTCAAACAAAGGGACGAGGGATTTCAACATGGCGGACTTCTCTTTTTAAATTTTGGAAGGAGCTATAAGCGTCACTTGGAACCGGCACGAATGCAACCCCCCACTTCTATGTTCCATCGAAACACCTGAGGGAGAGGGAAGACTCTCAAGCCTTTGTCCAACGGAAAAATTTAAGGTCAGACCTGTACAGTTTTCTTTTTGCAGATGGGAGTTTTTGTTTTGATAAAATTTTAAAAGGGGAAATTGTTCATTAAATTAAATTCATTTAAAAATAGTAGATTCCAAATTGTTTAAATTAAAAGATAGGAGCTGATGGCTTTGTTTAAGGGTGGGGATAAAAGAAACAAAATGGCGCAAGACTCATGTAAGAGTATAGCATTTAAATTCTAAAAAGATATTTTAAAAATGTAATTTTGAAATAATAAATTCTTAAAGGGTTTAAACTTGAAATAAATTGAATTAAAAACAAATATGTTCAAACTTATTAACAAACAAAATTAGTAGAAAGAACAGAAAATAGAGTTAAAAAATAGTTGTATTTTAAGAGTGTAAAAATTAAGTTCTATGTTTCAAGATGGCCGCCAGTAAGATTGTTTATTTACATCAGCTGACTGGAAGGTCAAGCATTACTATGTAGCAATTGAAGAAATGAAAGGACTTTAAAAGAAATGTTTGTTTTTGTTAAAAGGAGTTGTTTAGTAAATGACAAATTAAAATAAATCGTTTTGGTTTTAAATATAAATGTTTTTAATAAGAATTAAAATAATATTTTCTGTTTGTTTAAAAAAGGGTTATATCGAAATTTCAAATTTTTATAAAATAAATTTTTGGGTATAAATAATACAGATTGAAATCAATGGTTGTTTTTTAAATTATATGAGGTAAATTTATTAACAAATAAAAATAAATTACATTAATTTGAGATAAGAAATTTTGGTTTAAATTAAGAAAGGGTTGTAAGGAACAAATAATAAAGCAAATATGGAGATAATATAATTTTAAAATAAATTTTAAATTTTTTAAAGTTGAGATTTAGTAAAGAGAAAAATATAACTATCAACTATGAGTTTTCATAGGATTAAGTGGGTCTAGTGATTGTTCATATAAATAGTAGGTATTTTGGTTCATGTTTTAGATGTAAGGAATAATTTGTTTTGTTTTGGGTATTAATTTATAAATATATATATATAAATAATAAGATGTTTTTTTTTTGTATTTCAAAAAAGAGATATATAAAAAAGTATTGCAAGTTTAAATTGAATAGTATGGTTTTGTTTTTATTAACTAAATTTATTTGTTGATAAATATTAATTAAAAGTTTATGAAAATACAATTTTCCTTCAGAATTTGTGTTATTTACATTGTTGTAAAGGTTAATTAAGTGTCAATGCATTTTATTTCACAAAAGGAAAGGGATAAAGATTCATTTTGTAAAAGGGTTAAATAAGGGGTTTTGTAAATGTGTTAAATGATTTTCAATAACTATAAAAATGTTTTATATCAGATTCAATCATATAATTAGCTGAAACTTTGGGTTTTAATTTTTCAAATAAATATGGGTTTTTCTTTCAGTAAATGAGTCAACATTGTTAAATATAAATATGAGTTATTAATTAATTCAGATGACAAGCTTATAGCGTTAAATAGGTGCATTTGTAAGTTTATAACATGGATTCTATTTTAGAGGAGTTTGATAAATTTTAATTTATGAAAATAATATAATTTCAGGTGATTGTTAGAAACTAATTGGTAAAATAATGTTAATAATCACAAGTCGTTGGAATGTACAAAAGGGTAAAACTTTCCCAGTTAGAAGAAGGGTTAAAATAAAGTTTTAAGATTTGTTTTTGATTTAAAGTAAAGGGTTAAATTGTTTAAAGATTAAATAGTTTAAATTCAAAGATTTTGGTAAATGAGTTGGAGATAAAGTTTAATCCTGTAGTTAGTTGTTTTGAGGTTTCTTTTTATGAAAATAGTTTTTAATTTTTTTATGTATAAATGTTTTAAATTGGAAGGGTTAAATTTAAATATATAATAAAAAAATCAATTGGGAAAGGTTTTGCATTTTGCTATATTCTTGTTGACTGCGAACAAATTTCAAATTAATAATTAATTGGTAAATTTTTCTGATAAAATAATATAAGCAAGTAAGATGTTTTCAATGTTAAGTTGTTTTAAATTGATAGAGTTTTTCTGGGTAAAATGTAGTGCTTACTGTGCCATGCACATTCAAATAAATAAATGTAATTTTAAAAAATAAATATTTTTTTTACTAACTTGCAAACATATTGAGTTTTCATATAAACAAGTTTCTTACACTATCCTACAAAGACGGTCATTTCTCCGGTTATATGCCTTTCAAAAGAACTCCTCCCCGGGAAGTCTCACCCAAAGGGTTAATTCTCAGCAAGTTAGGTTTTTTGTTTTAAGTCCAGGGATTTTTCCACTGGCAGAATTTGGCGAGCAATGCGTTCGTAACTTCGGCTGCGAACGGCTCGTAACAAATTTCTTACCCTGCAGCGGGCGCGGGTGTTGGTCATGCGTTTGGAGTTGGTCGACGGTTGGGTTGACCGCTCAGGTAAGTGGCGTGGGCCGGTCCGTTGCAACACACTCACACACACACACACACATACACACACACACACACACACACACACACACACACACACACACACACACACACACACACACACAAACACATACACACACAAACCCATACACACACACTCACACACACACACACACACACACACACACACACACACACACACACACACACACACACACACACACACACACACACGCACACAGAAACACATACACACACAAAC
This sequence comes from Prosapia bicincta, assembly GCA_036971475.1. Classification (NCBI taxonomy): domain Eukaryota; kingdom Metazoa; phylum Arthropoda; class Insecta; order Hemiptera; family Cercopidae; genus Prosapia; species Prosapia bicincta. The sequence goes on along the minus strand of JBAIZL010000001.1, from coordinate 113,817,613 downwards.
ACATACACACACACTCACTCACTTACACACACACACACACACACACACACACACACACACACACGCACACAGAAACACATACACACACAAACACATACACACACACTCACTCACTTACACACACACACACACACACACACACACACACACACACACACACACACACACACACACACACACACACACCGACACACACTCACTCACACACACACACACACACACACACAAACACACACACACAGAAACACATACACACACAAACACATACACACACTCACTCACTCACACACACACACACACACACACACACACACACACACACACACACACACACACACACACACACACACACACACACACACACACACATACACATATATATATATTTATTTAGAGAGAGAGATATATATTAAGTCTTTTTGTAAATATGTATTTCTGTTATATGTTTCGACATTGATCTTGGGAAACTAATATAAACATTTAAATGTTAAAAGCTTACATCTGGCCAACATTAGAAATTATTTTCAAATTAAAAAAAAAGTTACAATTCAAGTTACAAATTGTACAAATCTATTGTCATAGAAAATAGTTTTGCAATTTTTAGTAATTGGTAAAGTTAAATAAATTGTAAATCTGTGATTCTGTTCAAGGACCATATTCTGGCAGCATTCTTTCTCTGTAATAAAATTATTTAAAGGAATATCAACAATGTAAGGAAATCAATTAAACAGATTATTCGGTGAATTCAGTATAGATCGTTTAGTAAACAATAACCAGAAATTTATAAATTCTTTATATGATTTAAAATTGTATACAAAATTGACCGTAACGGCTATTATATTGTGTTTAGTTAGCGTTTATTCAAAAAGAATAAATTAGATGAAACAAAAATTTAGAGTTTTGTTAATTATAACAAGAATATGAATATTCAAATTTTGAAAAATATTCTACTTTTGAAGTTATAATTTTTGTTAATTCTTGTTGGAGCTCCAAAGGCATTTAATATTTTTTTAAATAACTCTTAATATCTTATTTTAATATTTAGAAAATAACTTAATATAAATGATTTTTAATAAAACAAATACTACTAGCATTTACCGATTTTTCCATTTCTTTCCAAAATTTACCGCCATTCTATAATATACTGTCGAACGACTTGATAATGCGAACACATGAATGTACAACAAAGTATTTAATTGAATTAAAACCTGCAGCAGCTATATATAAGCACAGTGATACCAATATTACGGAATGAGTTTGTGTCGACAAGTAAGAATGTAGAGTCATATTACGTAACTATTATCTTCATTGTTGGGAAAAATTATTCCTATCTGAACTTCCAAGCAAAACCTTCCTATTCCGTTGCAATAAAACTATTTACGTGAACACCTACAGCGTGTTTAGGTTTATTGTTATATTTGTAGACTGCAAAGGAATGAGCTCCAAATTAACAAATATTTTATTGATATGTTTATCTTACAATGAAATGTTTATTGTTAAACCTCTTGTAAATTTCTTTCCCATTACTTTTTATTCTTTCCAGCTAAGAACATTTTCTGAGTACTTTAAAGGGAACAGTATAGGAACTTTCATTAGAATAATTTATTTATCAATATAGTTGTAGTAAATTTAAAAGTGAATTTATTTATAATTATTTTAAGTAGATTTAAATATTTATTTAAATAATACATTTGTAGATATTATCGTCTATAGCAGGGGTTCTCAACCTTTTAGGCTCTGAGCCCCCCTTCACACTTTGGTGTGAGGTCACGCCTCCCTTTACGGATTAAGTTAATTTAGACTTATATATGATAAATTTACTTACATTATGTTTGAGTAAAATGACTTTGAACTTAGGCTAGACATACTCTAGTAAGGGTAAGGAATATAAAACCATATTTGCTCAAATATAAATTTTATTTACACAAATCATCGAAACAATCACAACAAAATATCAATAATGTAACCAGAAAAATGTTCTCTACTTTTCTAGTGCTAGTGTGAGGGCTGGCACTGTTTCTCGTTAACTATTTTTTGTATGTTTGGATGAAATTTTTACAAAGAACACCGCAGGTCACTTTCCACATCTAGTCTGGCTTGATATTTAGATTTTATATTAGCCAGGGCTGGAAATCCTGTCTCGCATAGATAAGTTGATGAAAATTGTACAAGCAACTTGACTGCCTCCATTGTTACTTCTGGGTAAACAGGAAGATATAGTAGCCAGAAATCTTCGAGATCCATGTATGGGAAATTCAATTTAGCTTTGGAACCACATTGCAAGTCTATTGTTTGTTCTTGAATGTGATCAGGAAGTATATCAATGTTGATTTGAAATCTGGGAAATAGGCTCCGATCTTCTCAGAAAAACTCTTAATTGAATCATAGTTCTTCAAAGTACTTCTAACCTTGTAGCTTTAGGTTCAGAAGATTTATTGTTTCGAAAAAGTCTGACAAATATACCAGGTAAAAGATAAATTTGTAATATGGACACACAATTGTAGAATTTATATTCAATTGATTAATTTTCTAATTATTAAATTTGTTTATACATCTGCATACTGTAATAAAACTAGTTACACACATAATGTTTGAAAGTTTTAGTTATATATTACCATTTTTCCCAGTACTTTTAATATTTTATGTTATGAAACAGAGAATAATTGTTATTTAATTATTACAGTTCGAATTTTATTTTTATATGGAAAACAAAACCGAACTAGAATCGAGTCACAGGGGTACCTGCGCAATAAAAAACTTTTTTAAAGCAAAACATTATAAAAAATAACGACTGAAGAGCTATGATAGGAAATACCTTATTATTTAATCATATACAAAATATGTGATTTTTACAATCTATTTGTATACGTAGCATCACGTCATTCTTTTCGAATCCAAATACCTCGATTCCAACGCTTCCGGGGTTTACAAATTGCGCAGTAAAATATCCATCGCAGCTCTAAAATAATGTTGCGATTTCACATTGCGCAGTAAAATATAAATAATGTTGCATTTACACATTGGGCGGTAAAATATCCGTCGCTGAACTAACATAATGTCGGGTTTACACATCAGGCGGTAAAATACCTATCTGCTCGCCGTTTTAAGATATTGTTACGTTTATACATTGGGCGGTAAAATATCCATCGCTGGTCTAACATAATGTCGGGTTTACACATCAGGCGGTAAAATACCTATCGCCTTGCCGTTTTAAAATATTGTTGCGTTTATACATTGGGCGGTAAAATATCCGTCGCTGGTCTAACATAATGTCGGGTTTACACATCAGGCGGTAAAATACCTATCGCCTTGCCGTTTTAAAATATTGTTGCGTTTATACATTGGGCGGTAAAATATCCGTCGCTGGTCTAACATAATGTCGGGTTTACACATCAGGCCTTAAAATACCTATCGCCTCGCCGTTTTAAGATAATGTTGCGTTTATACATTGGGCGGTAAAATATCCGTCGCTGGTCTTACATAATGCGGGTTTACACATCGAGGGGTGAAATACCTATCGCCTCGCCGTTTTAAGATATTGTTGCGTTTATACATTGGGCGGTAAAATATCCGTCGCTGGTCTAACATAATGTCGGGCTTACACATCAGGCGGTAAAATACCTAACGCCTCGCCGTTTTAAAATATTGTTGCGTTTATACATTGGGCGGTAAAATATCCGTCGCTGGTCTAACATAATGTCGGGCTTACACATCAGGCGGTAAAATACCTAACGCCTCGCCGTTTTAAAATATTGTTGCGTTTATACATTGGGCGGTAAAATATCCGTCGCTGGTCTAACATAATGTCGGGTTTACACATCATGCCTTAAAATACCTATCGCCTCGCCGTTTTAAGATATTGTGGCGTTTATACATTAGGCGGTAAAATATCCGTCGCTGGTCTAACATAATGTCTGGCTTACACATCAGGCGGTAAAATACCTATCGCCTTGCCGTTTTAAAATATTGTTGCGTTTATACATTGGGCGGTAAAATATCCGTCGCTGGTCTAACATAATCTCGGGTTTACACATCATGCCTTAAAATACCTATCGCCTCGTCGTTTTAAGATATTGTGGCGTTTATACATTAGGCGGTAAAATATCCGTCGCTGGTCTAACATAATGTCTGGCTTACACATCAGGCGGTAAAATACCTATCGTCTTGCCGTTTTAAAATATTGTTGCGTTTATACATTGGGCGGTAAAATATCCGTCGCTGGTCTAACATAATGTCGGGTTTACACATCAGGCCTTAAAATACCTATCGCCTCGCCGTTTTAAGATATTGTTGCGTTTATACATTGGGCGGTAAAATATCCGTCGTTGGTCTAACATAATGTCGGGTTTACACATCAGGCCTTAAAATACCTATCGCCTCGCCGTTTTAAGATATTGTTGCGTTTATACATTGGGCGGTAAAATATCCGTCGCTGGTCTAACATAATGTCGGGTTTACACATCAGGCCTTAAAATACCTATCGCCTCGCCGTTTTAAGAGTTTTGTGGCGTTTATACATTAAGCGGTAAAATATCCGTCGCTGGTCTAACATAATGTCGGGTTTACACATCAGGTGGTAAAATACCTATCGCCTCGCCGTTTTAAGATATTGTTGCGTTTATACATTGGGCGGTAAAATATCAGTCGCTGGTCTAACATAATGTCGGGTTTACACATCGAGGGGTAAAATACCTATCGCCTCGCCGTTTTAAGATATTGTTGCGTTTATACATTGGGCGGTAAAATATCCGTCGCTGGTCTAACATAATGTCGGGTTTACACATCAGGCGGTAAAATACCTATCGGCTTGCCGTTTTAAAATATTGTTGCGTTTATACATTGGGCGGTAAAATATCCGTCGCTGGTCTAACATAATGTCGGGTTTACACATCAGGCCTTAAAATACCTATCGCCTCGCCGTTTTAAGATATTGTGGCGTTTATACATTTTGCGTAAAATATCCGTCGCAGCTCTAAAATAATGTTGCGATTTCTCATTGGGCGGTAAAATATCCGTCGCCGGTCTAACATAATGTCGGGTTTACACATCGAGGGGTAAAATACCTATCACCTCGCCGTTCTAAGATATTGTTGCGTTTACATATTGAACGGTAAAACATGCGTTGCCGCTTAAACCTAATGTCGCGTTAGTGCATAATCGCTGTTGGGTCCGGCACTATAACAACTCTTGTTAAACGTTATCTCTTTTAAAATATCAGAAAAAATAACATTTTCCTTTTTCTATTGAGTTGGTAATTGTGGTATTTTGACTCGAGAACCGGGAATTGATTTCTTGGTAACGTTATCGGTAAAGTTTTGGAATCGACCAGTCACTAGTATAAAGTCAAGAGAATATTAATTTAAACATTTAAACATAGTTGAAACAGAGTACTTTAGATATATTTTTTTTTTCTGTAAATAGATTTTATTTGAGCTCATTATTAACATTAGGTAGGCTTACATTTTAGTTACTTAAAAGTTTAAATGGGGCCGTTTTGTAATTAAATAAAAGGATTTTAATGTAGTCAAAACTAAAATTTCAAGTTACGTAACGCTACGTAACGTTACCCTCTCCTCCTTCCTTAACGATACGTAACGATAGACAAAACCCCCGCCCATCGAAGCGGCATTACGTAATTTAGGGATGGCCCCTTAATTAATCGTATCTATGTATGGTGCGCTTATATTAAAGCCTCGTCTCTCTATTTTAAACTTGTAGTTGTTAAATTACTACATATTAATATAAATATAATTAATTTAAACCGTGTTTATTGTAAGAACGTAAGTAAATAAATGTTAATCTCATTTATGTAATTGTATAACTGTATGAAGTATTTATAGTTGCAAAACACTTTAATACCCATTATATTTACAAATTATTTATTGATAAAAATCTAATATTCTTACATGCATAATTTAAATATTATTCGTGTTATCATTATTTATTTCTTAAAAATTAACAATTTTTGAAACATATTGTTATTATTATATTCCAAAAACGATGCTATTGGTTTATGATTAATGACGTAACATACAAAATATGGAATTGAATTTCTGCAAATATCTTATAAAAAGTCTTCCTCATGTGGTACAACACTTTCTAGTGGTTTCAATCATATTGTTACGAAACAATTAATTACAAATCTTCTTGTAGGTTGTGGCAAATCTTCAGCAAAATTTGTATTTAAAATCCGCTCAAAATCATTATAATTTTGACTAAATTTATTATTTTATTTCTAACAAGTTGCGAACAGTTTTTGTTATAAAATAAACTCGGGAGAGTTGCCACATCCGGGATAGGCTGCGCACCACCCTAGTTTTGATAAATGTCAACAGAAAGTATAGCGATGCTCACTGTAGACGCACAGTATTCTTTAAAGAGTAAGTAAAGTGGTTTTGTTTTAGTTGCCCTGATTTTACACGTTTTCTTAGTGCTTTTACTGAGGCAAGCCTGTTGTTTTTTCTTCAAAGTTATTCCACTTCAAATTACACCCACAACTATCGTTTAATCACTGGAGTAAGATCATTGTTTGAGCTTTGCAGCCACAATAAGTTTCATCCCGAATGTTTTTGGTCTAGTTCCGACATCTTGACAGTCAAAGCCGAAAACCTGTTAAAGGCGAAACGGGAGAGTCGCCGCAGATAATTTCGGTATGCATGCTGCACTTTTCTATTACGGGATACCTGCCGCACATAGTGAATAATGATTTTAGTTGATCTATAAAATAATTTTTTTAGTGTTTTAAATCTATTGTTTCTCGTGTGTATTCTATAGATATTATAAAGCGTCGGAAAAAGCTACCTCTGTAAGGAATGGTACAAGTGGTTTCAGGGCCACGGGGATCTTTCTCTAAACCGAAATGCTCTCCTAGACTACTTGTTCTCCATATCGGATAACTTGGAACTGCTTCAAACCCAACCGGAGACTACGCCTGTCCAATCCTACCGAGAGACTACTGGTATACCTGCATTGTTATCACATAAACTAATTTGTAAATATAGGTTGTTGCAAGACGGGGTAAAATGGAGGGCAATCGTTGAATTCAATTCTTCTAGGTCTTACTATTTATTAGGAGTATATTGTGGTTGAATTTAATAATAAATACATAAAAACCTCTTAACCACAAACTTTTTTAATTTTACCCCTTATGTACATTTAAGTTACCAAGTAACCATCCTGAGAGGAATAACTATGTATTTATTATTAAATTCAACCACAATATACTCCTAATAAATAGTAAGACCTAGACCAGTCTCCATTTTACCCCGTCTTGCAACGACAAATTAGTTTATGTGATAAAAACGACACACGAAGTCTCTGTATGTTATCCCGCTGAGGATGTTTACTTGGTAACTGAAATGTACATAAGGGTAAAGTAAAGAAAGTTTGTGGTTAAGAGGTTTTTATGTATTTATTATTTCTCTAGGTCTGAATATTTTCTTTCTAACCAAACCTTCCTAAGTGGATACTTTGTAGCTATATTATGTATAGCCATATAGGGATGTGGTATAACGTGTAGTGCTTTGCTTCATAAAATAATCTCGCGTTCATTAAGTTTGTGAAACTGAGGCTATTTTGGATGCTTAAACCTTTTGGTTTCAATGGATACTTGTGGTTTGCCACATTTATAATTACCTTATTTTTTGTTCAACTATTTCCACTGTATTTTTAACTAACGTATGTATCTTAATATGACAACAAATAGGGTTGATGAAGTAACTCATCAGAATTTCCAAAATGATATAAGAGGAGTTGGAAAGATGAATTATCGAAAATAGGAAATAAAAGAAAAGAAAACAAGAAAAGAAAACTATATAAATCCGAAAAGGAAAGAAAAACAGACATCGAAAACGAGGAATTTATTAGCTATAACTCTTTTAAGCATAGCTGTTGAGGGGTTGGATAAAATGTAAAAGGGTAGGTGACAAATGTATACCAATAAATTAAAAATAATGTTTCACAAACGCATTGGGTTTTGTATCATAAATAACAATATCTAGCATTACGTATAGATGTTACAAAATTAAATACTTTGTTATCATAAATTAATATATTTAAAGAACATTTTAAAGAACATGTTTCATATTAAGTTTAATTTTGAATTTTTATGTGCTGAATTCAAAACGTATTGTGTTTGAATATTAAACCAATATATAATTGTTAGCGTCCTTAGAATATTCTGAGTCCGAATTATAATTTTACAATAACTATATTTCTCAGGTAAGCGATCAAGACCACTCTATTTAAATTGCAAATTATTGTATGTATGCCCATTACAATAAGTGTGTATTGTTACTTTCAAAATATTGCATTCAAACTTATGCGTCTAGAATACTTATATTTTCGTAATAGGTACATATGTTTAGGTTCATTATGGGGTCTTTAGTGTGCGTTTGAATTGAACAAAAATTATACATTTACCGCAATAGTTGATGATTGAACGACTAATTATTAGAAGGGCATCATTTGCCGATTACAGCATCTTCAGGCAGGGTGAGAACTTTTAGGGGTAATATTTCACCCTTTAAAATACACATATACCCCAAGTGTAACCCTTCAGGAATATAAAATTCTCCGTGCGAAAACGCAGAGGATATTTAGGCTCAGTAGAAAGAATTCTTGGCGACAGTACATTAGTTCAATTAAGCGAACACCCCCGTCATCTACTGTGGGGAGAAAATTAAGAACAGTGTGTGGTACTTTCATTCCGTTGCCAGCCATTGCGATGAAGAATACGGATGGAAGATTATCCACAAACAGTGTTGATATTGCTATTATACTGAGAACGTCATTTTCTAACTTTTCTTCTACTGCAACTTATAATAGAAAATTCCAAATATATAAAATGAAGGAAGAAGCAATACCTTTTACTGTTGGTTGAGTCACCTCTCACGTCAACGAAAGATTCTGCACCAGGTCCCGATTCCATTGTATACTCTATGATTAAACATCTTTCATCTTCATCTAAACTATTCCTCCTTGGGATATATAACAGTTTATTTGAAGAGCAGAGCTTTCCGATACATGGTTAGAAGTAACAGTAATTCCTCTTTTAAAACCAGGTAAAGATAAAACTAATCCCAGTAATTATATGTCTGTATCCTTAACAAGCGTTTTATGCAAACATCTGGAGAAGATGATTAACAGACGTCTTGTCTGGTACTTAGAGACCAACAAGCTTATTTGCAACGAACAGTGAGGTTTCAGGGAAGGGCGATCTGTTGATCAATTGGTTTTGTTAGAATCCGCTATTCAAAATGCCTTTCTCTTGCATCAAACACTCATTGGTATATACCTCGAGAAGGTATATAATATTGCATGGAAAAGAGGAATTCCGAACACTTTGAAAACATGGAGTATACAAAGGAATATCCTAGCATTTATCGCTAACTTTCTATGAAACAGATCTTTCCGCGTTCGTCTTGGAGGCACATACCCAAATAGTTGTAAAGAGGAGAATGGTGTATCGCAGGGCAGCGTGATGAGCGTCACGCTATTTGCCGTTGCAATAAATAGTATAGCATCTAATATATGATCTCCGGTACATTGTCTCTTTGTGGATGAATTTTGTATTAATGTGCCTGCTCGTAGTATGGCAACCGCGGAAAGAACTATGCAGTTAGCAATACACAGAGGAATGGTAAAGGACTACAGGCTTTAAATTCTCTGATTCAAAGACCCAATGTGTAGCGTTTAGTCGTCGTAGGCAACACCAGGAGCCTATCCTTTATCTTGATGGGATTAATCTTCAAACCATGGACAGTGTCCGATTTTTAGGTCTTTTATTCGATAATAGACTATCATGGATCCCACACGTGCGCGATTTGAAGGTAAGATTCTACATGGTATTGGATATGCTAAGAGTCCTTAGTGGTACGAATTGGGGAGCAGACAGAACTAGTATGCTTCGCTTTTATCGCGCGGCCGTCCACCACTCATGACTTAGACCTGTTACTGGTGCGTTTAGATCTAGCCCAATCCCAAGTCTTCTTGCCGATGCGAGGGAACCTGCGTCGTCAAGACGTCAGATGCTACATGTCTCTTACATTTCTCGTCTTTGAAGCAAACTCCATCATCCGACATATTGTCTTTGATACCTTTGACGTTTTATAATATGATTTGCGCCAACGTCCCACCACTCCTTTCAGCACTAGGATTTTGAGCATAATGAATACCCTACAGTTAGAACTTCCTACCATGTTCGAACGTAAAACGTGCTATCTTCCTCCATGGCTTTTAAAAACGGCACTCTTTAATTTCTCATTGTAGAGTTAAGTCAAGAGCAATTCTCCTGATGTGGTTTATCTCCAGGAGTTTTTGGAAATTTACAGATCCCACCAGTAGAGTGAGGTCATTTTCACTGATGGTTCTAAACTGGACAATGGCGTTGGGTGTGCCTTTAACTCGTAGAGACGTATTTATTGCCCTCAGCATGCAGTGTATTTAGAGCGGAAGTATTTGCTATTCTTAATGCATGAACTGTAGTTCAGTCTAGCTCTTCTCACTACCTTTTGTGTTCCGATTCCAAAAGTGCTCTTCAGGCCCTTCAAGATGTTTTCTCTATAAACCCTTTAGTTGGAGATATTTCACGTGCAGTTCAAAAACTTCGATTGGGGGGTGTCGTGGTAACATTTTGCTGGGTTCCTGGTCATTGTGGAATTTTCGGAAACGCAAAAGCAGATGAAGCTGTGAAGATTGCTACAAGTATAGCGCCAACTACATTCAGTGTTGTGGTGTCTGATTATATATGTTTTATAAAGCAAGTGTTATTATCGGCTTGGAATAACGAATGGAAATGTCTGAATCGCAATGACCTGAGGGAAATTAGGGATACCGTCCGTCCATGGTGGTCTTCTAATCGTTGGACACGTAGGGAGGAACGGGTGGCTATCCGTCTTCGCATTGGCCACTCCTATCTAGCTCATGGGTATTTGATGTTTCACGAGGATCCGCCATTGTGTCAGTTGTGTGCCATACCATCACAATCCGTCATATACTGGTCGATTGTGGTGGTTTGATGCATGTACGTGACACTTTTAACATGCAAAGGAGTTTGAAGGAGGTGTTACTAGAAGATGCAGCCGCCGTTGACCGTGTCATCGATTTCCTGTGTCACCTAAAATTACTAAATAAAATATGATGGTTTTTAAAAGATCACGTAGCCTATATTTTTTTGCTATTATGTATAGATATTTATAAAAGTAAATGTATTGTTACCGTATTATTATTTATTTAAATTTTATTGTTGATTGTTGAAATGTTTTATTTATAATTTATTTTCATTGTAATGTTGTTACTTATTGTTATATTTTTGTCTATTCTTTTGTTGTATTTATTTTTAAAATTTTGTTATAGTTTTGTTTATATTTTTTGTTAGCGATTTAATTTTACTAAATTGTTAACATGCGTTTACTGTTATCTTGAATGTAATTGTTATTTAATTTTAATTTTAAAGTAGTTATTTTATTGGCGATTATAACCAACATTGGTTTTTCGCCAGGGGTGGAAAAAAGAGTATTTAAAGTTATGTGTTATAGATACATAAACCGCTTTGCAATATCAGATTAATGCATCCGCTAGAAAGATCCAACAGAACAGATTCGTACAGAAAAAAAGTTATCTAGAGAACTGCATTTTCAATTTGGAAAGCTATAAAAAAAAAATCATTTCTCGCCTTATACTCCTTTTACGCAAAAAGAACTGACTTGCAGTTAAGTGTAATAGATACAGAATACCAGCACACAGGCCGCTTTGCCAATATCAGAATAATGTATACGCCGGAAGATCCTACAGAATAGATACCTATAGAAAAAATTAAATCTAGAGAACTGCATATTCAATTTGGAAATCGGATACAAAAAATCATTAATTTTTCGCCTTATTCTTCTTTCTTATGCAAAAAAGAACTGATTTACATGATTATCCTAGCCAGTAATTACATCATTCACGTAAAATACAATTACCACATCGGAAAAAATAAGGGATTATCATCAAAAGGTAAAACAATAATGAAGGCAGGTTATCGGTCAAGCGATGTCTGGTGTGAAAGATTTCGTTGCTCTAGCTTCGCTATTGCTGTTCTGTCCGTGCCTGGAATCACTCATTGCCGGGTCTATTCCACATAACTAGTATAATTACCATAACCAGTAAAAATTAAAATTTCAATAATTATTCCTTAAAAAACCATTGTGTTTTTCGACTACAGTTCATTACACAAGTTATCATTAGAAGTTTATTCAGTCTAAATAAAGCTATTTGCAGCGCAAGAGATTTAAATTTCTTAGTTTATATAAATCTATTTGAAGTAAATAAATGAAACTCAAATCTCACCACTTTAAATAAAACGATTACGCTACAGACCCGCAGCAATCACCACACGACGCTACGAAACTGGGCATCCACAATATACATAGGCGTGGTTATGATAGTGGTGATATAATGTAATGGAACCAAACCGTTCTTAAGGACGTCTCCTCGGAGGTGACATTAAAACAAAGGGCACAATAAATAAATACCGCACGTGTTAACCGAAAAAACAACCAAAACATAATGAAAGGACAATATGATTAAGGATTAGACAGTAGATGAGGCCATGGCGGGTTATGGAACCAAACTGTTCGTAAGGGATTCTCCTCGCATGTGACATAGAAAAACAATGACCACAATAAGTAAATACCGCACGTGTTAACCGAAAAAACAACCAAAACATAATGAAAGGACAATATGATTCAAGGATTAGGCAGTAGATGACGTCACGGCCGGTTATGGAACCAAACTGTTCGTAAGGGATTCTCCTCGCATGTGACATAGAAAAACAATGACCACAATAAATAAATACCGCACGTGTTAACCGAAAAAACAAAAAAAACATAATGAAAGGACAATATGATTCAAGGATTAGAAAGTAGATGACGTCACGGCGGGTTATGGAACCAAACTGTTCGTAAGGGATTCTCCTCGCATGTGACATAGAAAAACAATAACCACAATAAATAAATACCGCACGTGTTAACCAAAAAACAACCAAAACATAATGAAAGGACAATATGATTCAAGGATTAGGCAGTAGATGACGTCACGGCCGGTTATGGAACCAAACTGTTCGTAAGGGATTCTCCTCGCATGTGACATAGAAAAACAATGACTACAATAAGTAAATACCGCACGTGTTAACCGAAAAAACGACCAAAACATAATGAAAGGACAATATGATTCAAGGATTAGACAGTAGATGACGTCACGGCCGGTTATGGAACCAAACTGTTCGTAAGGGATTCTCCTCGCATGTGACATAGAAAAACAATGACTACAATAAGTAAATACCGCACGTGTTAACCGAAAAAACGACCAAAACATAATGAAAGGACAATATGATTCAAGGATTAGACAGTAGATGACGTCACGGCGGGTTATGGAACCAAACTGTTCGTAAGGGATTCTCCTCGCATGTGACATAGAAAATCAATGACCACAATAAATAAATACCGCACGTGTTAACCGAAAAAACAACCAAAACATAATGAAAGGATAATATGATTCAAGGATTAGGCAGTAGATGACGTCACGGCCGGTTATGGAACCAAACTGTTCGTAAGGGATTCTCCTCGCATGTGACATAGAAAAACAATGACCACAATAAATAAATACCGCACGTGTTAACCGAAAAAACAACCAAAACATAATGGAAGGACAATATGATTCAAGGATTAGGCAGTAGATGACGTCACGGCCGGTTATGGAACCAAACTGTTCGTAAGGGATTCTCCTCGCATGTGACATAGAAAAACAATGACCACAATAAGTAAATACCGCACGTGTTAACCGAAAAAACAACCAAAACATAATGAAAGGACAATATGATTCAAGGATTAGGCAGTAGATGACGTCACGGCCGGTTATGGAACCAAACTGTGCGTAAGGGATTCTCCTCGCATGTGACATAGAAAAACAATGACCACAATAAATAAATACCGCACGTGTTAACCGAAAAAACAACCAAAACATAATGAAAGGACAATATGATTCAAGGATTAGGCAGTAGATGACGTCACGGCCGGTTATGGAACCAAACTGTTCGTAAGGGATTCTCCTCGCATGTGACATAGAAAAACAATGACCACAATAAGTAAATACCGCACGTGTTAACCGAAAAAACAACCAAAACATAATGAAAGGACAATATGATTCAAGGATTAGACAGTAGATGACGTCACGGCGGGTTATGGAACCAAACTGTTCGTAAGGGATTCTCCTCGCATGTGACATAGAAAAACAATGACCACAATAAATAAATACCGCACGTGTTAACCGAAAAAACAACCAAAACATAATGAAAGGACAATATGATTCAAGGATTAGGCAGTAGATGACGTCACGGCCGGTTATGGAACCAAACTGTTCGTAAGGGATTCTCCTCGCATGTGACATAGAAAAACAATGACCACAATAAATAAATACCGCACGTGTTAACCGAAAAAACAACCAAAACATAATGAAAGGACAATATGATTCAAGGATTAGGCAGTAGATGACGTCACGGCCGGTTATGGAACCAAACTGTTCGTAAGGGATTCTCCTCGCATGTGACATAGAAAAACAATGACCACAATAAGTAAATACCGCACGTGTTAACCGAAAAAACAACCAAAACATAATGAAAGGACAATATGATTCAAGGATTAGACAGTAGATGACGTCACGGCCGATTATGGAACCAAACTGTTCGTAAGGGATTCTCCTCGCATGTGACATAGAAAAACAATGACCACAATAAGTAAATACCGCACGTGTTAACCGAAAAAACAACCAAAACATAATGAAAGGACAATATGATTCAAGGATTAGGCAGTAGATGACGTCACGGCCGGTTATGGAACCAAACTGTTCGTAAGGGATTCTCCTCGCATGTGACATAGAAAAACAATGACCACAATAAGTAAATACCGCACGTGTTAACCGAAAAAACAACCAAAACATAATGAAAGGACAATATGATTCAAGGATTAGGCAGTAGATGACGTCACGGCCGGTTATGGAACCAAACTGTTCGTAAGGGATTCTCCTCGCATGTGACATAGAAAAACAATGACCACAATAATTAAATACCGCACGTGTTAACCGAAAAAACAACCAAAACATAATGAAAGGACAATATGATTCAAGGATTAGGCAGTAGATGACGTCACGGCCGGTTATGGAACCAAACTGTTCGTAAGGGATTCTCCTCGCATGTGACATAGAAAAACAATGACCACAATAAATAAATACCGCACGTGTTAACCGAAAAAACAACCAAAACATAATGAAAGGACAATATGATTCAAGGATTAGGCAGTAGATGACGTCACGGCCGGTTATGGAACCAAACTGTTCGTAAGGGATTCTCCTCGCATGTGACATAGAAAAACAATGACCACAATAAATAAATACCGCACGTGTTAACCGAAAAAACAACCAAAACATAATGAAAGGACAATATGATTCAAGGATTAGGCAGTAGATGACGTCACGGCGGGTTATGGAACCAAACTGTTCGTAAGGGATTCTCCTCGCATGTGACATAGAAAAACAATGACCACAATAAATAAATACCGCACGTGTTAACCGAAAAAACAACCAAAACATAATGAAAGGACAATATGATTCAAGGATTAGACAGTAGATGAGGCCATGACGGGTTATGGAACCAAACTGTTCGTAAGGGATTCTCCTCGCATGTGAAATAGAAAAACAATGGCCACAATAAATAAATACCGCACGTGTTAACCGAAAAAACAACCAAAACATAATGAAAGGACAATATGATTCAAGGATTAGACAGTAGATGAGGCCATGACGGGTTATGGAACCAAACTGTTCGTAAGGGATTCTCCTCGCATGTGAAATAGAAAAACAATGGCCACAATAAATAAATACCGCACGTGTTAACCGAAAAAACAACCAAAACATAATGAAAGGACAATATGATTCAAGGATTAGACAGTAGATGAGGCCATGGCGGGTTATGGAACCAAACTGTTCGTAAGGGATTCTCCTCGCATGTGACATAGAAAAACAATGACCACAATAAATAAATACCGCACGTGTTAACCGAAAAAACAACCAAAACATAATGAAAGGACAATATGATTCAAGGATTAGACAGTAGATGAGGCCATGACGGGTTATGGAACCAAACTGTTCGTAAGGGATTCTCCTCGCATGTGACATAGAAAAACAATGACCACAATAAATAAATACCGCACGTGTTAACCGAAAAAACAACCAAAACATAATGAAAGGACAATATGATTCAAGGATTAGACAGTAGATGAGGCCATGACGGGTTATGGAACCAAACTGTTCGTAAGGGATTCTCCTCGCATGTGAAATAGAAAAACAATGGCCACAATAAATAAATACCGCACGTGTTAACCGAAAAAACAACCAAAACATAATGAAAGGACAATATGATTCAAGGATTAGACAGTAGATGAGGCCATGGCGGGTTATGGAACCAAACTGTTCGTAAGGGATTCTCCTCGCATGTGGCATAGAAAAACAATGACCACAATAAGTAAATACCGCACGTGTTAACCGAAAAAACAACCAAAACATAATGAAAGGACAATATGATTCAAGGATTAGACAGTAGATGACGTCACGGCGGGTTATGGAACCAAACTGTTCGTAAGGGATTCTCTTCGCATGTGACATAGAAAAACAATGGCCACAATAAATAAATACCGCACGTGTTAACCGAAAAAACAACCAAAACATAATGAAAGGACAATATGATTCAAGGATTAGACAGTAGATGACGTCACGGCGGGTTATGGAACCAAACTGTTCGTAAGGGATTCTCCTCGCATGTGACATAGAAAAACAATGACCACAATAAGTAAATACCGCACGTGTTAACCGAAAAAACAACCAAAACATAATGAAAGGACAATATGATTCAAGGATTAGGCAGTAGATGAAGTCCCGGCTGGATATGAAACCATTAAAAAATAAAATGCCTGGAAACTCACGTTATCCCCTAGACGAAAACTCGTGAAGTTAGGGTTGACAAAAAAATGGCATTATTCCAGTTCTGTTCTCATAAAACTAGTTTTAACTATTTAATCTTTGATAACGTACTTCTGGTTTTAATTTTCCCTTGTTAGTAAATTTTATTTAGGGAACTATTATTTCTTGTTTCTTAAGTATATTTTTTAAGTTTGTTGCATTATTTACTGTGGTTATTATTTTTTGTAGTCTGCCGTTTTCCTTAAAAGGGTCTCAATCTAATTGGCCATCATTTCTGCCCTGAGTATCTCCAGTGAGGTACATCCAAACCATCTCCTTATGTATTTTAACTACGAATCCTGTCTTCCCCTCGATACATCTTCACAGTATTTTGCCTCCTATTATAAGTTTGAATATCTCGTACTTCTCGCCCCTCAATAGGTCTTCTAAAAAAACCTGATTATCTTTCTCTTATTTTTTAAAGTTTCCCTCCTTATCCTTATTCGAGTAAGAGCCTCTTTCTTTCACTTTCATATTTCACAGCGTTTTCAGATACTACTGTATAAATATATCTCAAAGACGTCTATCGTTTATTCTGCCAATGTCTTTGCTATTTTAAATAAACGCTGTCCCTCAGGATTGAAACACCTCATTTCACCAGCCAACCAATATCCTGCCAATTGCCAGAAATAACTCCTTAAATCCAGCTTACTCCTGCACAACCATGGGAGCCACCAAACCCCCTCCTTCTCTGGCCGACTAAATACAGTTTATTCAAACGCTGACCAGGGTCAAGTCCACACTTACACACACATAATGTATATGCCTAATGGAAAGAGAAAGATATAACATCGGATCATACGTATTTAAAGCGCAAGAGTTATTTCAAATTTTGTGGAAAAAAACTCTTTCACTCTGAAAAAGAAGTATGCTTGTCACTTTCATCATGGCTATAAAACAATTTATTATTTTTCCCGAAAACCTCTTTGTAATAAAATAATTTAGAAGCATACATACTTTTAAATTAATATTTAAATTTCATCTATGATAAAGTTAACCTAATTAGTTTATTATTCTAACACCATTTTATATTCTATCTAGCTTTGTGCTCTATGATTTATTATTTGTATGTTTAATATTTATTTAAACGTTCTACATAACAAGTGCGGTTGGTATTGTCATATGTTTAAACTAGAATCGCTTAGTTTGATTTCACTATTAACCTCTGTCTATTACAAAGTACGTATTTTCCGTCGCACGTTGATTACTTATCATTGCAGTAACGGACTGTCAGTGTTATAGATAACATATTAGCTTTCACTTTTTGTAGACTAGTTGTTAATAACAAGTCAGTTTTAAACAAAAAATGTAATTTACGTTATATCTATGGAGTTTTAACATTTTGAACCGTTAAAGTCTGCTTCTTATTTACTTAGGTTGAATAAATTTAAACTTACAAAGAAGTACAATTCACTGGAAATTATTACAACGAACAAAATTATCTTAGTATAGAAACTTTTATTAATACTAAATCTTATATAATTTATACTTAAACTCTTTTTGCTATTTCTCACTCAATTTTACCGTTAAGAACTCCTTTAATTTATTTATATAATATTTATACTATTATTTGTAAATTCTATTCTTGATGAATTCTTAAAACTCTTTCGGGAGCGCTGTATTAGATTTCGTTTATAAATTCTTGAAAATATATAAATGAAAGTTATAACATTTGAATACTTCAATTGTTCTGATTTCATTAAACAAATAATAACTACTTGTTAGATTATATTGGTTAACAAAGTTCACTAGATGGACTTGATAATTTCAACCATGTCTACTTATGGTTCATGTATTTCCTCTGGAGATGCCATTCGTCCTTGGTCTTGAGTATCTTCTTTCTTATTTATTAAATAAACGACATTAGTTGTATAAGGTTGTACCCACTTTTAGCCAGGCTTCTTCAACTATATTAAACCGTGGCCTAGCATTATTCCAATAAATGATTACCACAAAACTATTAACAAATACATGTGGTTAGACAGTCCTCTATAGCTGGCTCAACCCTAATAGACCTACTTATTAATATTATAACCACAACACTTTTACATGCAATTAATTATCCCTTCGATATTTATACTACAAGCCATACCATACGGACTAAACTTTTTACTCAGACTTACGTTCTTTTCCGATTTCAGTATTCGACTACCCTTTTTTTCTAAAAAAACCCCCAAAGGATAAGTTTTTTAACTTCCAAACGTCCTCTACATGAATATATCCAACCACAATACTTAATTTTAAACTTTCTACTTTTTTTTAACTCTCGCTTTGCTTTACTTCGTTAGCTTTCACTTGACAGATGGATTGTGTACACTGTCCCAGACTGACAATGGTTTTACTAATTTACTGTAATATAATATACGGTATATTGTACCGACCGTTACGGTCTGAGTTAACAAGACACATCTTCCGAAACGGCCGTCCTCAATAATTACAAAAGTAAGTGCTACTTAAGGTGAGTTGTAACTTATAAATACATGTTCAAATGTTTTAGTGTTAAAGAAATCTGTTAACCCTTTTGTAAGTAGTAACTGTGTGATCTGGATTTCTAGTGGAACAGTAATTTTGAGATAATGATAGCAACGTGATATGATGACAGACGTAATTAATAACCAAACCGGAAATTAGAAGGGAGACATGCAAGACACAAACATGCAGAATAAACACAACGTGAAGCAATCTGGTGGGAAAATATTAACATTGTAAACAAGAAAAGAATTGCATAAACAATAGGAAACATTCTACCTCGATACTAATTCTAAAGCTGCAACTTTAACCTATGTAGAAACTATTAACCTATAGAAACTAAATGTCTAGATCATAATGACATGAGATGGTTTAAAAGTAACAAGTAATTTGTTAGAAATGAGAAACAAAAAAAAAAAAAAATTATGAAAACATTTAAAAATTCTTAAATTATAAAAACTCTGGTTAATTGGAACCAGAGAAAAAATGCCAAGGTAAATCTGTAATATTGATAAGTACTCGATTTATACATTGATATAAATTATCCAGGGAGACATTTCAAAAGAATAGCAGCAATGTTTCTCATAAAAGGAAGAAAGAAAGCCATGAACAGCAGCAAATATATTTTTAGAAAATAATTTAAAATTATTTATTAGAATTCCAATATTTCGACTTAGACACATGTAGTAAAAGTGCAGAATCGGTTCTGTGAAGGGTTCTGACACCCGGATTTGTCTCCAGTAAACGTTGCAACAGGTTGCCTACAGCTCTGCCAATACTTTAGTGGATTTTATCCAGTGTTATTATGATTAGAAAGAGATCATCTCTGTATATGAAGTTGTAGGAGTTGAGAAGGAATGGTAGAAGGACAGGATCTGTAATTATTTGTATGTACAAACAACAAAGTATAGAGTACAACCCGTCATGAGGGTAAAATTTCCCATGATTTGCTCTTAAAGCAAATTTTAGCTTAAATTCACAAAATAGCACCTCCTAACCCCCCCCCCCCCTCAAAACACACCTCATTGGTGGAAATGCTAGAACTACTTTGTGCGAAAGGTAAATTTTTATTTTTTTCGAGCGTGTGCTCATTTATTTTGATCTTACTTTCTACAATAACACCTGAAGAAGGAATTTTATCTTGCATCAAACAGAAACACACAAGAAATACAATTTCCAAGGCAGCCTTTATTCTAAAGGACCTGCCAAGGGGGGGGGGGGAGGATAGCATCCATTTTTAGAGCGGTCTTTGTTGATCAATAATAAAATTTCTAGTTATATATTCGAACTTATAATAAAATGAAAACCTTGGGCTATAGCAGTACCTTGTCTGAATAGTAACGACCATTTTGAGAGATGTTTCCATTATCAACTAGGACCTTAGTAGATATAGTCTGAGACGATAACTGGAAACATTTTTCCAAACGGCCGTCTATTAGACCAAAAGGAAGTATCACTAAAAGTAAGGAAGTATTTACATATTAATCGAATACAACATAGGCATATGTTAAAGTGTATAAGATAAACTAATAGCCCATTAAAATGGTAAAAAATAATATTATCCTTTAAGATCCATAATTGATTGAAATATATCTAATATTGTTACAACCACCACAAAATAACCTAAAGGTTTTGTGGCCTAGTAAACTATTAAGAATTTGAGTGGTTCATTACTAATATGATGCACTACTATTGCAATACTCCTATAATTACTAAAGTACAGTAAACTCCCGATTATCCGTGAAATATGGTGGCCCGGCAACGCCGGATAACGAATTCCCCGGATAATCCGCTATTATTAAACCATAAGTTACACAAATAATGACCCCGGTTAATGCAATTCACAAATAATCTTCAGAGGACAAAATAAATACAGAAAATAATTTTAAAACGTCGATGTATTTGACGGATTATAACATGTACAATTATATGTCTAACTATTTACGTACATAAGTATATGTCAAAAGTAAGTATGTATGTACATATGTAATTTCCTTTACACATAATACTTTCGTTTTTTAACAAAAAAATCTGTCACTTTCGTCTGTTTTTTTGTGAGCATTGATTTAGCTTTAATGTGCGATCTAAGTTTCTTGAGAACCATTTTGTCGCACATTGTCTACTTTTGTCACGTGTGTCACAAAGCCATAAAGATCGATAATGTATATGACATGCATGCATATGTCACGTCCTAGACTATTTATAGCCGAGATTAGCTGACATTTGTTTAAAATCTTACACACATTAGGTTTTCGGGCGTCCAAGCATTTTGTCATTGTCTCTTATATACAGTAGTCTGCTCGCCCCTTTTATTTCGCTGGCTCGCGTTGGGATGCTTCCCTTTCAATGTAAAAATTAGTACGTACATATTTACATATCTATTCCATTCATCTTAACTTCTATTAAGCCTTATAGGTATTTACATCGTAATTAACCGTTTGGAAATTTAAACACATGAATCTGATTGGAATAAAAATTGGATATTTGTAAAACAATAGCAGACCCCGGATAATCCGCAAACCGGTTAATCCGTCCACGGATAATCGGGAGTTTACTATATAGTCTATATTCTTACCTAATGCCATGAGCCTACATTAAAGTATGTTATCTAGCTTCATCATCTAGCTAATGATACAAAAATAACCGGCGTTTTACCAAAAAGTGTATATACCATATTGTACCCTATTTCGTTCTGGTTTCAGTAGTGCCAGATTCTACTATTTGAAAGGTTTTAATTTTTCTTATCTGCAATATAAAAACAAGGAATATAAACGCAAATTTTTCTAGTTAGTTATACTTAGGTCAACGAAGAAAATTTTTATTTTAGTTACTTTTATTAAATTATTACAATAATACAAATAAAATAACATAATCTATGGGTTAAAACGGAGAATAAACAAGTACTGTAGTATAACAAAAAAAATTCAATTCAATTCCTACTTAGGCCAGCAAAGAAAAACTTTATTTGAATTGCTTTTTATTAAGTAATTACAATTGGTATAAATAAAGTAACATAACCTATGCGTTAAAACAGCTGTTCTACCACATAACCTATAACATAAAACCAGCTGTTATATGAAGTCATATGTTATCACTTATTTTAAGCCAAATGGAACGAAATAACTATATTGCATATTTTGCTCCTTTTGTGAAACGTTTTTGTCTCATATAAAACTAAAATTAAATAACATTTGCCGATGCTATAGCAGTTGCCAAGGCTATAAAAGTCATTATAATTTTCACTTTGTTAAAAATTGCTTACACAGTTCATATTTAAAATTTGTTATCCTAATATAAAAAGCGTGTCTTCAAAATTACATTTTGAAAATAAATTGAGTGAAAATTAAACATGAACAGATCGGTGTTGGATAACTATAACCAGTGCTTCTTTGTTACCTGAACAAAAGTACTCGTACGTAATGGAATAAACCTATGTTTAAAAACTGTTGTACAATAACGTGAAGGAAAGAGATTTGATATTATTTTTTAAGGTTTTGTTATTATGTTCAAAACGTGTTTTTAATTTGTAACAAGAAAACCACTAAGTGCAGGTTTTAGTTCAGAACAGATGTACCACGCAGAACATTTTACTTGACTAGTTATGAAGGAACATGTTTTCAACAATATCAATTTAAAATGTTTCCATTGTATGAAATTGTAGAATATTTTTATAGTAGTTGAAAATAATTAAAAAAATACGAAATATTTCTAAATACCAATGTAATTAAGATTTTAAAATATAGCCTAAATTCTTTAAAGTAAAATATTGTTTTTCATATTTTTTGTAAACCTTTTGCAATAAATAAAAAAAGGCTCATTCCAAATGGATGTATCGTTATTGATTTTATTTCCAAATAAAAATTTCATAATGTTTTATCAAACTTTAAAAAACACGGATTTCCAGCTATAAGAACATATAGGCCTACTTAGTTTTCGTTCATTACTTAAAAACCAAGTATTTTACATATTGAGAGACAGAGCTTGTAACTTTAGTCATTTTTGTCGAAATCGGGTTAATTTTTTAAAATTAAAACACATGTATAGATAATTAGAATAATACATAACCTAAATTGGGTGTATGAAAAAAAGAACATTTCTTATAATCAAACTTGCTTAAATAATACAAAACAGACAGAGGTAATTAACAAATTTATATCAAAAAACCAAATTTGTAAGATGTAAAACTTTGGACAAATGTAAATTAGACTACTTATGAAAGCTACAATAAGATTTGAATTACTAGTTTCGACATTTATCGCATACAGTTGGCCTACTATCCGGGGGGGGGGGGGGGGGTTGTCGAGGTACGTTTGACGCGCGTGACGTTTAAAGATTACAAAAGTTGTCATTTACTTGTACAGCGTTACATATCTGTAAAATACATTTTCACGATATAACTTCAATAACTGTATATACAGGGTATTTTCTATACATCTGTTATATAAAATTAAGGAACTTTAAATTATTTTAAATATAGACCATATAAATATTGCCGAAAACCCCCAATACCACAAAAAATAACGTAATACAAGTTACCCAAGATAAACCCTTTTGTACATTTCGATGACCATGTCATCATCATCATCAGGTGCTATTACAAAATCACAATCTATAATACAATAATTTACAAACTAGACCTTTAATATTAGTTATTTCGTATTATTTCTGTGGTATTGTGGTTTTCGCCAATATTGTTATTGTAACACTTGCGCTTTTGATATTTTATGATAAACATAGACATTACAAGTAAATTTATCAATTGTTGATTGTTTTTCACAGTCAAATAAGGTTATTTTACCAATTTAATAAACACGCTAAGATTCATAAAGAGTTGGAAATGAGAATAAGATATTAGTGTGGTAGCCAATACAAAAAAACAAGGAAGAAATTCATTGGATAAAATGACAGAATTAAATGAATCTTTAGCAGGAAAAATAAAAGTGAAATTTCCCTATTTTTGAATCTACCTAGGTATTGTATTAAGACGGCCAAAACCGTCTCAAAATTTACAGATTTTACAAAATAAAGCAAAATCGGTAAAATTAATTGAAATAAAGATTTTTAAAACGCAATAGTGGAAGTGAAAGTAGCGGGGCAAGCCTGTCCCGCTATCAGAATACGTAAACAAAGCGGTCCAAAGGGCTGGTTTTGGGTAACAAAACGAAAGAGTGGGGACCTCGTTTTATGAGAAATGGGAGACGTGAATCAGTGCTAGGACAAGACGTTTCCTTCTGCATATCCTGAACCATGGGCTGCCAGATGCCGTTCCGAGGCTAAGGCTTAATCCATAGCCCATGATGGAAGTGGAGATGGTCAACTTAAAAACCACCGCGATTCGAAATATAATATTTTTTAAATGTAACTAATCAGTATTAAAGACGGCTTTAAAATCGTTCATTTGCGTCCGCTAGAACATTCCAGACTCAAGGGAACCAATTTTAGGAGAAGAGAAGCTAGGTGCAGTGAGGATTTTTGGGGCAAGACAAAATTTTAATAACAAAATAACCCTTTATTAATTTAAATACAAATTCCAAAATTAATAAATACAGATTTCGTTAAATAAAAATTATTATCAAATTGATTTTTCATTAGAATACAAAATATATAAGCAACTGACTTTTTATTGGAAAAGTATCTAAATGGTGGAGATTAAATATAAATTATTCAAATTTAAATTACTAATATCAAGATTAAAGTTTATCAAATTGTTTCAAGGTCAAATGTAACAAGTTAAGTCAAAGAAAATCCAATGTTATTAATAAAATTATATATTTAAATTCAACAAGAAAAATTGAATGAGAATTTCAATAAGGAAATCTAAAATAAAAATTGCTTTAACTTGGTTAATATCATTTATTTTATGTTAATTATAATTACATCATACAACCAATATTAAACATATGTAATAATGAAAATTCTATAAAATTGTTGTACCAATCTTTTAGATTTATATTTGGGAGCACAAATGTAAATTGAAAATTAAATGATTTCGAAGTAAACTTGAGCTTACTTTTAAAAATAAAATAATGGACATGAAATAAAACCAGGACATGCTATCACCTAAAATTTACAACACATCTGCTTCAGTAGAATATCAGTCATTCAGTAATTACTTTAATTCTGCCATCTGATTATATAGTAGATGGTAACTCTATATATTTAAGAACAGTAAAGAAAAAAATTACTTCCAATAAGTATTATTACATTTGGAAATAGAGCAAGAAAGCGAGATGTCCTTGAAAATTTGACAGAAAATACAAAGAGATTTGGAAATTTTCTTGAGTAGTCTCCTGAATTGATGTGAATGGCAGCTTCCCAAAACCAAAATAGGCAGTTGGAATTTACTTTTATAATGAACATTACAACAAAATTTCTAGGCCCTGGTTGAGGTTTGTTAAATGACAAAAAAGGATACAACTACTGAATAAAGAACATGAGAAATTTGAAAGTAACTGTGGTTAAAATATACAATAAAGAAGTAAGGTGCTCAAATCGTAAAAACGAATAAAATGACTATTTTGTTTTTTGTATTTTTTGTTGATTTTGTAGTTATTCACTTCGTTCGGATTTATTATGAACAATTTTAAGTAAAGTTTTTAAAGCTTATTAGAATTCAATACATGCATATGTTAAAAATTTTGAGTTCCAAGAAAATATTTTGGTTGGTTATTCCTTAGCTGCTGAATTTATATGAAAATAAACACATCTCTTCCATTGTTTAGATTAGTACTAAAACAGGATTCAAAACATTTTTATAAATTGATGTTATGTTATTTTTGTAAAGGATGAGAAAAGTCCCAATGATATTTCTTAAGATGGTGAGAATGAATGCAAAAGTCGAAATAAAGATGAATGATCTGTGGAATCTTTGTATAGGCTTTACTAATGGTTATTGTAGTTCTGAAGAGAAAGTTTTGGATTCCAAATTACCACTTATGTACAGATGTAATGACACTTGGGAAAGTGTTTCAATCTCTGAACTGCCACTTATTTATCGATAATCCCAGTAAAAATGGATCAGTGGTTTTCTGCCAGTAAGTAGACTATTTCATCGTACTTACTTTCATATTTTGTGTAACAACTTCATTTATCGTACATAATACTCCATATTAATTACAGTTTTTTGATAGCTTCACAAATCGAAAAAATTGAATTTAATAAACACTTTTAAATGTTTATAAGCTTGCCGGTAGTAGTACTTACTTATATTTGTTGAGGACGGCCGTTTCGGGAGATGTGTCCCATTGTCAACTCAGACCATAACTGATCTCAAGGTTTACGTAGGTTAGGGTGTTAGGGTGAGGGTGGGATTGTAATTGTGTATTGAGTATGTGTGTAGGGTGTAGTTTGAAGTGTCTGTGTATTTCGTATCATACGGTTGTATAGCGTTGGTTATTTCTGTGTTGTTTATGAAGAATTTGTAGGTTAGATGTTATGTCTATGTAGTCATGTTTTGTGGAGTTGAGATGATCGGCGAAGTTTGATTGGTAGTTATTGTTTGTTAGTGCTTTTATATGTTCTTGGTAACATGTGTAGAAGGACCTCCCTGTCTGGCCTATGTAAAAACTGGGGCACGAACTGCAAGTTAGTTTGTAAACTCCAGTGGTGTTGTAAATGTTGTCGATTTTGTTGTTGGGTTTAAATTGTTTATTGAGAGTGTTGTATGTGGAGTAGGCTATTTTGTAGTATTTTCGTAGTGTGTTGGTTAGATTATGGGTTTTGGATGATCTGTATGGTATTGAAAAGTATTTTATGGGATTGTCCTGTTGTGTGTTTGTATATAGATTATTAGGTTTATTTTTTAGGCGGTTGGATAAGTTGTCAATCATTGTTGGGTGGTATCCATTAGTTTGTGCTATATATTTTATAGTGTTTAACTCCTGGTAGTGTTCTTCTTTGTCTAATGGTGTTTGAAGCAGGTGTTGTATGCGGCTAGTTTATGTTGGTGTGGGTGGTTTGAGGAGCTGTCAATGGTCGTATTGGTACTAGTGGGTTTTCGGTATATGTTGAATTTATGTGTTTGTTCGTTTAATTGTAAGGTCTGGGAAGTTGAGAGAGTTTTGTTGTTATGTTTCGATGGTGTATGTTAGTTTTGGGTGTATGGAATTAAGGTGTTTTAGAAATATGTGTGCTCTGTGTGTGTTGCCTTGATATAATGTTATGATGTCATCGACGTATCTGTAACAGTAAATTATGTTATCTGAGTATTTATCGTTGTGTAAAATGTGGTTTTGTTCAATATGGTAATGAATATTTATTAGGCCATTTTTTTGGTTGTAGAATGTGTTATTGTAGGTGAAGTAATTTTGAGATGTAATTAATTTGTAAGGTGGATGATTTTGTCAATGTGTGTATATGGTGTATTTGTGTCTATAAGCATGTTTTTGAGGATGTTCACTTCAGGCTTAGAGCTATGTTTATATGCTGTTATTTTTTTAAAACAGCTCTCTATAGAATGTAAAATTCCCATGTCCCTTGTAGGATTAAAACTCAATATCAGTATATGTAAATTTCTAATTTCCCTAATACTAAAAATAACATCTGTTTAAAAAGCCTGTTATTTTTTTACAAGTAAAATTTATAAAATCAAAATTTATAAAAATTCCTAAAAATGAAAATTTTACAACTATTGCCCTTGTTGGCACTGAAAGTATTTAAGTGGCCCTTTAGAGTTAAGAAAATGACCATCCTGTTTTAGATTATCATGATCTTAAAAATTAAGAGAATTGTGCATTTAGAACTGATACTTTCCAAGACAAAACCCCTTAGAATTTAATACAGTTTCTCTAAGAAGAGCATTTAAAAAAACTTTTCATGAAATATTCCACTCAGCTAGGCCTACGTGTATGATACTGGCAACTATTACGATGTTGGAGAGAAGATTTTCGACCTTCAAATGAATTTAAATGTGCAAGAGGTCCATACAAAGAGTAGAGCAAAAAAGTAATTACTATCTATCAAAGGAGCTCTTGGAAATGTCAGAGCTGAGGAAGGCTTTTATAATACATGATCTGGAATTTCACTTTGAAAATAATTGAGTTCATTTACAAGCTGTGTCTCTTATGTTAATTTTGTTCAATAGTTTGATTGCAAATCTAATTAAAAAATGAAATTTTCTCTACAATTAAATATCAGTTAAATAAAAATTCAGTTAAACACATCAATAGTATTGGTAATTATCTAATGACAAATTAATCATTTTTGTGAGGGATTGATGGTTGACTGACTCTCCCTCTGTGTCAGAAATGGCGAGGCATACTCTTCACACTTCACCACTGATTTCAATATTTCTAACCCTTCCCATTATAATCTATCTATCAATTTATCCACCAATCTCTCTCTCTCTCTCTCTCTCTCTCTCTATATATATATATATATATATATATATATATAGAGAGAGAGAGAGAGAGAGAGACAAAGAGTAAATACAGTATAATCAAAGCTTTATATTATCATTCTTTATTTAATACCTTACTGTCCCACCTCATGATCATTCACAGTGGCTGATGAAATGATTCAAAAAATGAATTAAGGTTTTGTCACGGACTTATAATTGCTTTATTATTGTATAATAATACTAAAATGTAATGAATACTAACAGGATAACGAAAATGTTAATTCATAAGTATTAATTGGATTTTCATGATTAAACAGTTAATTAAGAATACGATTGTCAAAAAAAGAATTTTTTAAAATAAAATCTCTAATTGCTTATACATTTAGATCACCATACAAATAATTTAATATTTATTTTACTAACCTCTATTGGCACCATATGGTTTTGATGCAGGTGTAATAACAACTCCATTTGAATCTGTGAGTTTACAAGAAAACAAACTCATTATGAAAGATATTATGATCAGCAACACTCCAAGAACTGAAAAATAATGTTAGTAACAATAAATAACTAATATAACTGATATCACTGATAACGATATCATAACTGATATGAACTAAAAGTAAGATTTTGAATTATATATATATATATATATATATATATATATATATATATATATATATATATATATATTATAATATATTGGAAGATAAATGATATTTTTGGGTTACAACAAATCAGCTTACGTGAATATGAAAATTATTTTAAAAATCTTGTTCTAATCTGTATGTATTTGATGAATTTATTATGTAACTAATGGAAAAATAATGAATTAACAATATGGTATGAATTAACCAATATCATAATAATTATGGTTATTGTGAATTAACATCATTAAGTGAACTGATATTCTTAATCCATCAAGAATTTCATTCAGTTACTTGGGGATTAAAGTTAAAGTTTAATACAACTATAAATTAAGTCTAGTAGACATTAGCTGGATCCAATAGGTCAATTTCTGTAGTGTTGATTTTAAAAAAATGTCTTATAAATGTAATTTAAGAAATCTAGATATTAATCCTCCATGTTTCAATTGACAAACTTAAATACAAACTACCAAAAACGTTTTTTTGCCTAACTACTTGATATTAATAGAGGGAGCCAATTTTTAGTTGCTTATTCAGTAAAAAATATTAAAAGTATTTATACCCTAGGCATGGAATTTCTCAAACATTTTTGTTACTTAAAAATATTATAATAAAACATAATAATTAAAAATTTAAGTAATTAATAATATTACATGAATTAAAAAAAACAACACTAACAAAACTAACACACGTAAACAATAAGTAATTCAGGGCCTACGAAAATTAAGTACAGAACCTGCCATGTTCAGAGAAGGGTTGAGTCAGTTGTCAGGGGAATATTGCAGCACGGGGTGTATTGATTGATGCAATAGCTGTCTATGTGCCATTTTCAATGGTCACAATAACATGGTGCTGTGAGAATCTTGCATTTGTTGAGGATGACTATATTTGTAATTGTGTTTTTGTGTTTACTAGTCATTGATAATTTTGAATTTTAATCAGCCTTAGCCAACGGGATTCTCTTTGTACAGGGAAACTGTTTTGTTGCATGCCTGACCTTAAACCAGCGAACAATGATGGAAAATATAGTGCCTGTGAGAGAGTGTTCATCTATCAATCTCCAAAGAGTTGACCACTTAAACATGGAGTTTCACTGGGATTATCCAATAGAAGTTCAATATAAATCACTCACTGAGATCTTCCCAGGCACCTATACAAAATGACTATATACAAGAGAAATTTTAAAATTTTCAGGGCTGTGTGAAGGGATAATTCAAAACATTTTTCATCGTGCTGCTTGATTTTATTTAAGAACAGTGCATTAAATACTCGACTGCCTAAAGTTCTTTGTGAAGATTTAGGAAGTGACCACAAAACGCTGCTATTTCATACAGAAGTACGATGGCTATCAAAAGGCAATATGTTGGGAAGACTATTTGAGCTCCGTGATGAAGTGAATACGTTTTTGGCACAGCAGAAACAAAACGAGCTTAGTGCAGAGTTAAAAAAACCCAGTAACCAAGTGATTTTGGCCTATTTATCAGATTTTTTTGACACGTTAAACAACCTAAACTTGAGACTGCAAGGTACAGACTCAAATATAGTAACACATCATGATGCCATCAATATGTACGTTGAGAAACTACAACTTTGGATACGTAAAGTGTCAATGAACCCCAGCAACTATTCAAGTTTCAGCAAAGTAGTATCAGTCTCAGAAGAAGCATGTTTTGAGGACGTTTTTTGAAAAACTTGATAATTGACCATTTGAAGAACCTCAAGGAATAATTCAGCAGGTACTTTCCTAACTTCAGAGGAGTTTTACAAACTATCAACCGACCCGTTCCACATGGACATACAGTTGCTGCCAGAAGAGTTGCAAGAGGAGGGAATAGAAATAAAAAGTGACTCTGCTGCAAGATACGATTTTGAACAAATGGACAAGCCCTCATTTTAGTTAAAGTACTTAAAAGTTTACCCCAGTGTTTCAGAGAAAGCTGTTCGGATGTACTTGCCTTTTACAACAACATACATGTGCGAAAAAGCGTTTTCAACTCTTGTGGCGATCAAAACAAAGTACCGCAACAGACTTGATGTCGAAAGTGACCTACGCTGTGCTTTGACTGAAACACAACCTAGGATCTGTCAACTTATTCAGAGCATGCAAGCGCACCCATCTCACTAAATTACATTTTATGTTTTGTTTTTGTAAATAGGTAGGCCTATTGTTTCACCTTCCTTAAATTGAAAATGTATCTGTGTTACAATGTTAAATTTTGTATCAGTAATTATATTCGTTTTTCTTGTAATACTTGTTTTAATTTTCATGATATGTACATTTATCGAATCTTTCCATTCTGCGATACCGCATTCAACAGTGAACAAAAAATCTACCTACTCACCGAATCAAGTAGGCACATACTTGTACGAGTTCATGTACTTGTACAAGTAGGAGTTGCTATTTATGACACCGTGGAAATAGGGTATTGCAAAATGGAAAGCTGATATGTGTAGGGGGGCGTGGGGGGTCTCCAAATAACCAGAGGGGGCGTGGTACAAAAAAGTTTGGGAACCCCTGTTCTAGATGTTGATGATCGAAACTTGAAAATTTATTTGGTGAGTTAGTAGGGAGGTGCAATTATCTGATGTTGAGATTAGGTTGAAGGTTATGATGTCTTGAGAGTTATGATGTCTTGAGGTTTGGGAGTTCTCTAGATTTGGTGCACAATTGGTATGGCAGCTCCTATGTTCTCAGTTCTAAGGGGTTGCATTTGGAGAGGGAGGCCTTAATTACCCTTGTGCTATCACAGTCATCAAAAGAGGTTGAGACATTATAGCATGTTGAATTATTGGCATACCTATATTCAAAACTCTAACATCTTATTTGTGGCCATATATTCTGATATTGAGACCATTTGTAGCTAGTGTATGATCTTTATGTGCAAGTATAATGATTCTGAATCTTGAAGTCCATTTTGGTTGTTAGACTATTGAAAACTATTTGTTGGAATGTGTGTAGGACATGTCTTACAACTAGGTCTATTGGATGGAAAGGCGTCATGAGGAAGTTCGTATTAGGACCTAGTAATGTAGAATGTACTAAAATGTTTTTAAATTAAAAAGTTGCTTAAAATGCAACCTTTTTATTTTGGCAACCTCCATAAGACAACAATTTCATTATACAAACTTACAATACAATAGGGTGAATGGTGAGCCATAAGTACCAATGGACTAACATTTCCTTTTACAGACAGTGCATTTTTATCATTCTCAACATAAAATTTTGCATTTACTGGCAACCAGTGAGGTTTAGTTTTGTGGTTGAAAATAGAAAATGTGGAGTCTGTGTTCAAACATTTCTGTTGTTGTGAGATATTTATTAAATATCCCTATGTCATGGTACTAGCGATTAACCCTAGCTTCATAAGTATTAGTCTCAGAGCCTACGAGTTTCCATAAATTTCAGTTTTCATCTGATGGGAACTCATCCTCCATCTAATCCTCAATCACATTGTCCTTTTAATATTCCTTCATATTTTGTTCAGTTAACAAATGAGTAGTGTTTGTTTAGTTTGTGACCTTTAATTATTTTTGTTACCTGTGAATAGTTAACATTATAAATAGTATTGGAGCCCAGTTTTGGTGTGTAGTATGATAGATTGTTATAGGTTTGTGTCAAAAATGGTTAAATTTGAACTGTTGACTTTTTCGTTTCATATGTTTGCTGTAAATAGTTTTATGTGAACTAAGGCACATTTTTAATTATATATCTCTGCTGTATATAGTTTTACTTCAATCGACAAAGTTCAAATAATAACCTTTGAAATGATAAATAATTATTTAAAGAGCTAAGTGAAACCCTTTAATTTACAATGATGGTGTATTTTGAAAACAGTGTTTCATTCAGTAGCAGGTTAGGCTTTGTCAATAAAACAACTGTTCAAACATGGCGCCATAGTAATTTAATAGTGTTCCCTTAGTTCCTTAAATGTAATCAATGAAAATAAGATGATTACAAACAATTTTTTTCTGTAATGAGTTGCAGGCCAATATTGTTTTATATGATGATTAATTTTTAATCAACATATATAATTTATGAGCATAGCATAGTTTCAAAATAAATAAAACAACCTTTAATAATAATAATAATAATAAGAAAAAGACTCATCCTTCCATTGCTACAGGAAAGATTTTGAATCCTATCTTTAATGTGCCACCTAATGTTGAATTTGAGGCTGTCCTTGGTGTAATGATTCCATCTGTCCTGGAAGAACATAAAGAACACAAGGAAAGGTGACAAGATTTGTGCATCCTGTCTCTCAAAAAAAGTAAAGAATGACAAGCTGTAACTATTCCATGTCCTAACAGTTTATGAGGATGAAGCATTTGGGAAAAATATAAGTGAACTGTACTGAAGTGCCTTGACCAAGGAAAATGGCTCTAAGATCTACTTAGAGCTATATTTCATTACTTTACTTTTTGAAAATAAGGTCCATGTTCATTACGACACTTATTTTATATGTTTACCTAAAATAGTCTGATAGTTGAATAATAGTTGAAAAGAATATGCTTAGGTATTTAGGGTTAAATACTAGTTCCTAAAATAGACAGTTTTACAAAATGGAGGTATCACTATGGAGAGATTTAACTAAATATCTACAATGATAAAAACAGACTAGATTTTTACTAATTATATATATCTTCTACCTAATTCAAAAAATGTAGGTAGAAGCTTTGGTCTTCACTAGAACTAAATTTTTATTTCATTATAATTTGAATTTGAAGATATATAACGTTTTTAATTTTAACCACAACTATTTGTTTTTATATTTACCTAATTCAAATAGAAATAAGTATTATAAAAAAAATGAATAAGGTAATACAATATTAATTAATTTAACTTAAAAAATTATTATAATTTACATGTTGCAAATTGAATTATTGTTCCAAATTTTTGTTTAAATATATTTTTCATCAATAAATGTGTCAAGGTTTGTCGGTTGCTATTATCACACTAACACCTAAGGCAGAATTGATATTGTTAGAGAGCAGGGATATTGCCCTACAGACTCCACTATTGAAAATACTTGCACCAATAATAATGCAAGTTCCTTTTTCTGCTTACGTTAAATCATGGTATCTTTTTAAAGCATTTACCAGTGCACAGGACAGGTTTATCTAAGAAATAAATAGTAGGAATTCAGAGTGAAAACCACCACAAAGTTCATTTGTCTTCACTAAAGTACTCCAAAACCATATCCATCTTACATAAATAGCTAAGCTACTCATATTCTTCCTAAATTTTAAAAATACTCACACAAAACCTAAATGATCACATAAAACTTGTAAATAAAAATGATGATAAAGTTCAACAATATTATAACGAGTTTCATATGACTACACCAAATTAAAAACGTATTGTTTTTAATTAGCTACACTGGTCATAAATAATAACAGGTTAGGGTCTCGGTTTAGTTTGAGAATTTATCATCAAGAATTATGCTTTAGCATTATAAGGAATGAATAGATATATTTGTTGATTCCATCTTCACATGAGCTACTAGTTTTCACTAAAACACTTGCTAATATTTACAAACTTGCTATAGTAACACTTACTTATATTTGTTGAGGACGGTATGAGTTGACAATGGAACACATCTCCTAAAACGGCCGTCCTCAATATTTACAAGTGTTTTAGTGAAATAATAGAGGTTTCATACAAAAAACTTTTATATATATAAAGATTCAGCTCCTTATTTCTCCATTGTGATGGCCCCAATTATTAAAAGGTTTGATAACAGTTGAAGAGTGTGTATTAATGCTATTACTATACTATACCATGAATTAGCTGTAAGTGGACTTTGAAATGCAGAGATGACAGATAAAGAAGAGTAGAAACACCTTGGATACAGGAAATATTTCCTTCAGCGAGTTAGTCCATTCACATGGTACCTTCACAGCTGCATGACGAAAAGGTCCAGTTGGGTTTGGGAACAACTTTTTAGAAATATAATTATTTTTTGTTTAAAAATAATTCTGTCAAACCAACTGGTCAAAACTCATCTCTCATAAATTTGATATAATTTTTATATACCAATAACATTGCTCAAAACATGATATTAAAAACAAAATTAGGTGGAAAAAATAAGGTAATATAAAAAACCCAAAGCACCATATGGTCACAGTTAATATATAACACAATTAATATATGGTCACAATTAGTATATAATAGGAAGTTAATTTTGTGTATCTAATACTTCTGGTACAATTAGAAGATACATTAGGTTATAATCTTATTTAGTTTAATATTTAGATTAACTGAATTTGTAATTTCTACTACAATTAACCATGCACATAATGTAGAGCTTGGTAGTTTCATTTCATAAGTAGCTTAGGTTTAAGCTTGGTTCCTCAACCTGTTTTCTTAGCTAGTCTGATTTTTATGACATATGTTACAAAAATTACATGTTATTTCTACAATTTTCTATCAAATTTTTTATGGACACATTATTCATTGTTTCTGTAGAATGACCTTTTTTTAATAAAGTTTTTAATAGAACCTGAAAACCAACAATTTTTATAGGATTTAACTTAATGATTTAAATGTGGCTATTTACCTTTTATTAAATACGTTATTTTATATTTAATATAACATGTTGCTATAAATCATCATTGGTATTAAAAAACAAATTTTTAGATTCTACCCTGTTGATAGTAAATAAAACATTTTTATTTTCCTTTAGATTATACATTTCCTG
Organism: Prosapia bicincta; assembly: GCA_036971475.1. NCBI lineage: Eukaryota > Metazoa > Arthropoda > Insecta > Hemiptera > Cercopidae > Prosapia > Prosapia bicincta. The sequence goes on along the minus strand of JBAIZL010000001.1, from coordinate 113,781,413 downwards.
CATACATTTATATTACCTAGTACAAATTCTTCAAATCTAATAGAGGTATATCACAAAATATTTAATAACATACAGTAGAACTCCAATTTTCAAAATGAATGGAGATTGGGACCCCATTCTAATAAACAAAAATTTGCTATTTGTTGATTCCATCTTCACATGAGCTACTAGTTTTCACTAAACATTTGTAAATATTTACAAACTTGCCTGTAGTGGCACTTACTTATATTTGTTGAGGACGGCTGTTTCGGGAGATGTGTCCCATAGTCAACTTGACGATGGAATCAACAAACATGAATATTGCAAGCCCAGCATCAACCATCCATCGATACCAGAGTTAAGTAAGGTCTGAATTGACAATGGGACATATCTCCCGAAACGGCCGTCCTCAACAAATATAAGTAAGTGCTACTATAGGCAAGTTTGTAAATATTTACAAGTGTTTAGTAAAAATTTAGATAATATGATTTTTTTGAAAGAAAAGTCAATTTTAATTAGTTACAGTTTTTATGTTGCTAATGGGAAAAAAACTATCATTTTCTATAGTTTAATGTTTTTTTCTTATCTTCTGAGCTGAAATCTTATCTTTTCCACAAAGAATCGTTGCTGGAATTGGGTTTCTCATAGAACTTGCTTTAAGAACAACTAGAAAATTGAATCTTATTATTCTTTCTCTGTTGCTGCCTTCTTTGATTTTCTGGGAGAACTTTTGTCTTCATTTTCAAGCACTGAGACTAAGTTTAAAAGTGTAGGTTTGCTGCTTTAAAGGCCTTAATTTTGTTTGGTTATTCAAAACCATATATCTCAGCCAACTGTTTACCCATAACTTATTTCTCTGATTGATCTATAATGAGTTTATCCACTAATAATAAAACAAGTGATTTTATCCTAAAATAAAAAAAATAAAAACTATGGACTGATACAAAAAACTACATTGGAGTAGCAGCTGCAAAACTCATGACTGACTAATCAAAACAAATAGTGACATTCAGGCTGGGGCAGCCACTTGGCGATGGACTACAGCCAAATATACAGAACTGCACCAAGACAGTGATTTGGCATCTAAATAATATTTGTGATGCGCCTACACTAACATCTCAGAGAAAAGACAAATAGCAGATATAGATAGAATCATTATTTTGGAAATTGCAGTACATTCCAATCTTAGTTCTTTTCCCTGAAAATCTGAAAGCTATTTAAAATAATCGAAAATTAAGATAGTCAGAGTTCTGAGAATTGCAGTCAAAGTAGCAAAATAAATTCAGTTCTGATGCTAAAACAAAATTGTGTCTGTGTGTATCCGCTGTAATGTTTATTAAATATAAAAATGTCCAGTGATATGAGGTAATTCATAATATTAAAAATTTAAATGACATATGTGTTTTTGAATTACTCCTGAAATAAAATTCTTACTGCCTATTTATGTTAGACATCAAATTTACCAACCTTAAGTAACTTACTTTAATTTTCCAGTCTCAGTAACTTGCCCTCATGAACTATTTTTGTCCATGAATCAATTTGACTCAGTTAAATATAAAATAAAGACAGGTATGTGCAATAAATTAAAATATTTTATTGAAACTTGTTTTTTTTATTGTATAGTGATTCAGTATTTTGTTAGACTATACATACAATATTTGTTTTTAAAAAAATATTAACTATTTAGTTACATTAATTAATTGAGATCAGAAAAATGTATGATTAAAACTAGTTATGGAGAAATTGTAGAATTTTTCAGTGAAAGCATTAAAAAACAAAGAAGTAAAATATTGTCTGCTGAAAGTGACTTTTGAAAACCAAACATTTGGAAAGTGTTGAGGAGACTAAATGTTTAGGTAATCAAATTTTTAATTACTCGAATTGAATTTGAAGCAACTTTAATTATAAGCTATTAATATTGTACTGTGTATATGTTATTATAAATATTTCCATAATGTTTTCACTTATGTCCTATAATTTACATAGTCACCCATGAAGACTAATAATAGCCCCAGAAAACAATAAAAAATACATTTTAATTTCCTATCACCTTTTACCCAAGACAATTTTATGTCGCAGTAAATGATTAAAATTAGGATAAAATGAAAAATCACTATTATCTTTAATCTTATAACCTACAGTAAATAATTATTTCGTGATGCTTTGGCAGTCAAAAAGATATTTTCTACAGTGAATGGTGCATCTGAAATTGAAAATATTGGTTATTATTTCATTTTATATATACATTTAGTTACAATTTATAAAAGTCAGTATTTTTCAAAATGAAAGACAAGATTAACTGTAATTATTGTAATAACTATTACACACGGGTTACATTTAAAAATCATTACTATATTTTTCTTCCATTTTGTTCTTTTTTTAATGCTAAATGAGAACCAAGAATAACTTTGTTTCAAGTATATACATATACATTCTTATACAATTATGTTAATTGTAATGTACTGTATTTCTTCCGATTTTCCTTTTTTAATTACAAACTATAGCAGTGTGTAATATTGTTGAAGATATTTCATATTGATTCTATAGAAAACAAGTTTTCTTTGTAAAATATACTTGAGTAGCCTATTTTATACTTGGGTTTGCAATACAAGTGTTGTACAAACGTATCATAAAGAAATTTAAATCCTTTGAACCAAATTTACATTAATATAAGTTCATGTAAGTAATTATATTACAAAATTTCAGCTCAAAAGATTTCCTGTAGAACAGTCAAACCTACTACATTATATTAAGTGTGTTTTTTTTAGGTCAATCATGATCTTAAAATAAATTTTGGGAGATTTTGTTACAATGTTCAAAAACAAAATTACTTAGTTTGTTTTTAGGTGTAATAATGTGTTATGTGTGTATGTGTGTGTGTGTGTGTGTGTGTGTGTGTGTAATGTTTTTCTTTCTTACACACTATATCAATGTTTACCAATTCTACTTGTTTATATTTAAGCCATTCAGTTGCTTTTGTTACTGCTTCTTCTAAACCGGGGTCAATTAAAAAAAAGAAATTTTAATAGTGTTATGTAGCATTTCCAATTCTTTTCTTCTTGTGCTTGGCTGTGTTGCTGGCCATGTATCATATTACAGGGTGCATTGGTAATTTATTTGCTTTATAATTTAACACTGTGGAGCACTCTTTCTCACATTTTCAACCATGTCTGCACCCACCTAATTCTTCTCGCCCTGTTTCACTCATGTCAAAACATTCTTGACCAAGCACACCACCATCTTCAATGTCTTATTTTCCATATCTCTATTTATGTGCTATATGTAACATTTTAATATTTGTTGATTCCATCTTCGCGTGAGCTACTAGTAATCACTTACACTTTTTAAAAAATGTTTTAACTTGCCTATAATAGTGCTTACTTTGCTTGTTGAGGACGGCCGTTTCGGGAGATGTGTCCCTTTGTCAACTCAGACCGTAACTTACGGTCTGAGTTGACAAAGGGACACATCTCCCGAAACGGCCGTCCTCAACAAGCAAAGTAAGCGCTACTATAGGCAAGTTAAAACATTTTTTAAAAAGTGTAAGTAACATTTTAATATTAAATATTGTTAAATGTGTTTTAAAAAATGTAGATATTATATCTTAAGCATTGGTTTGTGTTTATGTTTTTAAGGATAATATGAGTATGTGTGTATTATTTAACTTTGTTTTATTTATTGTCTGTTAATAACTAATTAATTTGTTTAAGGTAAATGACAGATCACAGACCTTAAACACACTTTTCTTATTACTTTAGAATATTGAGATTTTATATATAGTTTTATTTAGGCATTGTAAAAATATATGTTACCGTTTACAGTTTTACTTAATTTTTTAGATGTATTACAAAGTTGTATAATAGTACATTGCTATCTTGATTGCAGGAAATATTTTTATATTTCATTGCAACATTGCTTCTTTCTTCACAATTTAACTGTTTAGTACAATGTTATGAAATGCTCTTAATCAAATCATTAGATTCTGTTCAAAACTTTTTATTAGCTACTAAATATACGTTTGTGTTTTTTTATGTAAGATAATGTATCATTTATGATTAAAAATACTGTAATTATAAATCAAGTTCTTACTGAAAGAAGGAATCCAAATATCAGGAAATCCCATGTCTTTTCTTGCTGATTGGACTGCATAACGTATGGCAGATAGTACTGCTAGCGACAAGCACAATGGTGGTTCTCCTACAGCTGTGATAGGAAAATATTACATTTAATAAATTTGATATATTTAATAATGTTTTCAGAGTTAATTTTTGTATTAATTTACTTTTATTCAGTTTTATTTAACTAAGCCTCTAATTTTGTCATTTTTTAAAAAACTTTGCTGGGCATGGCCCTGGTACTATATAGTCTTTTAAATAAAGTATAATTCCATTATTACATTTATCACCATCTGAAGCGAGAAAACCGCCTAAACAACATACCATATGGTTACAAAAGTCTATAGTATTAGTTTCAATACAGCTATTTACTGGTAGCTACTTGTGTAACAAATATCCAACTCACAATAATTTTGAAATTGTAATTATGACTTTCTGAATTTAATAAATTTTGTTTAGGGAGAAAAAATAAGCCTTTTATCAATTGTATTAAATCTAATTTTGTCATTTGTAATTAGAGCCCTAATATCATAATATTGTGAAAATATTTGGTCAAGGTAACCCTTTATTTATATAAGCTCCTGTTAGGTGCAGCTCACCCCCAAAAAACGATATAGACATCAAAATAGTGACAAGGTTGTCATTACCGGATCAAACTAATTTTAATCGAAAGTATATGACTTGAGAATTTTTCTGTACAAAGTTACCGCAAATTACCCCATCAGAACATATTTAAAATAATGAAAGTTGTCATTTTTTATATTTTTTAAATTTAGTGAAATTTTAAGTTTAACTCGTCATATCTCGGCTGTTTTTGGATATATCAGTTTGAAAATTTGACTGGAACATCTTTTGATAATGTACTAAAATGATGGTATAAATTTGAAATAATAATATTCAACCACAACAAAATGGCGGATTTGTTTGTAATTTTCAGTAATTTATAGGCACATTTTTTTAAATTAAAAAGTTGTGTTACAAACTTTAGAATTTTAATACTTTATAAATTGTACATTATTGCTGATAACCTAAAGTTATTTTTTGGAAAGTTTTGCGTTTTAAAAAGTTGTAACGATTTATATTTTGTGCGCGCGTAAGCGACAGAATCCGCCTGTCTGATACGGTCACAAAAGCAGAACATTTTATAACATCTTTCTGGCTTACATTATTATTATATTAAAACTTTAAATATATGTATTAATTAAAGAAAATTAAGTTGAATAAATCATGATAAAGTTAATGTTGTCATCTTTATTCATTTTATTTCTTAATACAATTTAATTTTATTTAAATTTTTGAAACCAGTAATACGCACGCAACATTCGCCACTCTCCCTGACATACACAAACAAGTTTGCTCTATGTGGTAAACATTTGCTCCTGTCGGCAAATTTGTACAGAAAAATTCTCAAGTCATATACTTTTGATTAAAACTAGTTTGATTTGGTAATGACGACCTTGCCACTTCGTTGCTAAAATCGGGGGTGAGCTGCACGCCTATGTGTTCTAATTAGCTTAGAATTTGATATATTAGATTTGAAGTTTTGGACGATGCCAAAAACATAGCCACTGGATGAACTTAGTTTACTAGTTATTAATTAATCTTATTTAGTCTTTTACTTGTTACTAGCTACATAATACGTAGTTATACATGCTAATTTAAAAAAAATATTTCTTGATCAAAAATGTAAACAAACGAAAAATGTAGTTTCTCATACAATTTCCTAGCTACTCTAAAACCTCTTCTAACAAGAAGAGAATGTTGCTCTTCTAACAGTTTGAAATCTTCAGTATTCCTTGTTCATAAAATCTTCAGTATTCCTTGTTCATAAAACATTTGATAGGGAGTCATTGAGTGGTTACAAACATGGTTCTTAGCATTTTGATTGTTTTCAAATAAATCAGAACAAGATTAAATTTGTTATTGATGTTCCAAGAGACAAATAATAACTGAAAGAAGATAGTTCAGTGTTTTCCAGGGTATTTTCCAATTTTTTTTTTTGACAGAGCATTGTGAGGTCCAACGTTGTTATGGAAAATTATGATATCATTGACACACATACTTCAGTTTTTTTTAATGTTTTTATTACTCCCCGCATTTCTGGCATTTATTGATTCTAGCAAATAGCATTATTAGGATGTTTTATTATTTAGAGAAGATCAATGAGTCATACACTGCTTGAATAAAAAGAAATATAGAAGAACTTTTCTGGTTAATATATTGATATCACTTCTAGCTTATTGATATCACTTGGGAAGAAAACTGTAATTAACAAAATGTTTTGTTATATTTTGACGAGATAAGAGATAAGGCAATAATTTTGTAACAGTTTGTTAACTAGCACACGTCTGTTTTTCAGAGAAATAAACAGGTAAAAACAATCTATTAAACATATGACATACACTCAATATTTCATTCAAATACAATTAAACCTTGCTAACCCTGCATGGTTGAAATCAATACATTAAGGAGCGTTGGCTACCCTTGTTTTGATAAATATATGTACTCATTATATATATTTTTTTGTAATTTTTGGGATGTTTTATTTTAAATTTTTGTATATAAATTAATAAAATTTTTATAATAATATTATCTGGAATATTCAACTTTTTACCATGTGAATTTTCAAACTTTATCTACTAAATCTAAAAAAGGTGTAGGATACTAATAAATAATAATAATTTATTTATTACAAGTACTTATTAGAAATATTATTAACAAAACCAATGTTTAAAAAATATAATAGAGTATATTTTTAAATAAAATTTTGTAAAATGTTCATTTTTGTAATAAGCTTGAATTTATAAAAAAGATGTTCTAATAGTCTTTTTCGATATTTTGTTGTTGGGTCCTTTCTATACAAAAATTATAAACTAGTTGGTTACAGTCAATGCAAATCTTGTGTCTACATATGTTGCAGGACTTTCGGGTGGGTATATCCCTATCTCTCTTACAATTGTAGTAACGTCCTATGTTGTAACATACATCTGGCATCTCTTTTTTAGTGAAAATTACTCGACTTGACTCTCTTTCCCCCCCCCCATCTCTGTCCTGGCCGCCACTTCCATAGTTGTCCAAACAAAACACAAAGAAAATGTACTTCCAATTTATCTAGTTCCACAAACTGAAAAGGCTGTTACTGAATTTACATTGTAATTGTGAACTGAAGTTTACATTTGTAATATCAAATAGTCCATTACTTTTATCCAATCTATATGTCACCCTTTCAGAAATTCTTATTCATAAATCAAGGTTAAACTTTATTTGTTGCCTATTACATTACAACAGAACTTTTAAAAAGCTTCACCATATGACCAAGATGTTGACTAAGTTCATTATTAGAGAATATCATGTAGGCCTATATAATTTAAAAGAATCGAGAATTGACTTAAGAATCGAGAATCGAAAGAAAAATTTGAGATTCGAAATAGACAATTTTAAATATTGGCCCATCCCTAATTAAAATATATTCACAAAGGCTCATCAACGTCACTGTCTTCATTGATGACTATTGAATCCATTTTAGGATGATAACAATTTTCATCCTCTTCCATGCTTTGTGTGTGGAATAGAATACTTTTTCTCCCTATTATCCCTGTTGTTTTCAATAAATTCATTTTTATCCAAAGAATCATTCCAAATAAGTTGAATCAAAATATCAACATTAATTACCTGGACACTTTACAAGTGAGGTAACCCAAATAACTTTAATTGTAAACACACTTTCTCAGTAAGAACATCAACTACGTATGGTGAGTAGATCATAAACAACAGCTAATAAAGTGGTCAATTCACTACCCTTTCTAGTAATTGAGTAATAGGCAAAACAAAAACACTGGCCAACACCTCACCATCCCTTACCTTAACAGGAGTTAAGACACTGCTGTTTATTATGTTCTCCTTTGTAATATGACCTTTTTTAAATGACTTTAGAACATGTCTAATAAAAGTACATTCCTTAATTCCTTCATTTATTGATGTCTAAATTATATGTAAAATTGTCTTTTGGAATAAATTTTGATCTATAAATATAAAATCAAAATTAATACAAAGAAATTGAAAGTTTTTTGTCCACAAAAGGTGAATGACTATATTTTACCAACCATATTAACCAACTCAGTAGTCTTTTACTATACACAACCCTCACCTGTTTTGTCTACAGGGTATTTTCTCTTGTCATTAATATTGAATTCTTATATTCATGGATTACTGTTGTGAAGAACAATACATTAAACAAATACAAAGCCTTTTTCAAAAGAATAGGGTGTATGAATAAATTAGGATGAGTTTTAATTAAAGTGAGAATAAACCAAATGATTGTAATTTAATTTTAATCAATGAATTCCTATTGGAGTACTGTGGTACTATACCAAATATGAAAAAGATGTAGATTTCATTACTTTTATTTTTTAACTGTTTATAGAATCATATTGATAATATACACTATATAATACATTGTAATCAATATTTTAATACATTATCATAATACATATTTCAGGTTAATTGTACTTCATTCTTATATGTGTGTAAGTTCAAAAATAATATGATACCTATTCGTTATTTAAACCTATTCCTGTCTAATAGGCAACCCGTTTAATAAGTGGTTTTGATTGAAAAAACCTTGAACAGCACAAGGATTTCACATTATTTTTAAAAAGATCAGGTATTCAAAAAATAGAGCACCACTTATAATTATGTAGCCAAATTCGTTATTTTGATTGCTGGATAAAATTTCAATATGAGGGTAGGATGAAACATTCTTGGCCTGACAATGGAGGATCATGATTTTTAGTTTACAAAAGATTTTATTTTTCTACATAATCTTTCTTGACTTCAACACACTTGGTCCAGCATTTCTCGAACATCAGTATTTATTCCTGGAAGTGAGAGTTTGGAAGGCTGTTAAAATACTCATTAACCTCTCAACTTCTTCATTGGTTGCGAAGTGCTTTCCAGAAACAAATTTCTTCAGGTTTGGGAAGAGTTAGAAGTCCGAGGGTGCCAAATCTGGGGAGTAGGGGGGATGACTGAGTAAATCTAACTCAAATCTCACAATTTCTCCATTGCCAACATATTTTTGTGAGCAGGTTCGTCGTCTTGATGAAAGATGACTTTTTAATTTTTCAAGCCAGGGCTCTTTTTGTGTATTTTGACATCCTGCAGATCAAGAAGGTTAAAGTAATATTCACCCTTAATTGTTCTGCCGTTTTCAAAGTAATCAATTAACAAGATCCGTTTGGCATCACAAAACACACTAGCCATGACCTCTCATCAGATGGGATCGACTTTGCTTTTTTTGGTGTTGAACCACCTGCTTCACCCACTGTTTCTACTGTTGTTCAGGGCGTGTGGTGCTGGACCAACGCCTCATCCATAGTGACAAATCACTGCACAAAATCATTTGGATCGTTTTTGAATCGGTCCAAACATTGCTGTGAGTATCGTTTGCGAATTTGCTTTTGATCCGCATTCAGCTAATGTGGCACCCACGTTGTGCAGAGCTTTTGCATCACTGATTCTTCATGTAAGATGTTTTGTACCCTATCTTCTGATATCCCCACAGCCTTTACTCTCCTATTTTCCAACACGATATCATGCACCTTTTCAATAGTTTCTAGTGTTTTGCAGTTTTTGGCTGTTCTTCACATGGGCCATCTTCCAACAACTTGCAACCACTTTTTAATTCAGCTGCCCACTTTCTAACTGTTGACAATCAAAGAGCAGAGTTCTTGTATACTTTGGTCAACTTCGGATGAATTTCCTTAGGAACTATTCCATCCAAAACAAAAAAGTTATTGTAAACAAACTACTTGAGAAAACAAGTTAAAGCTTATCATATGAACTAATGACATGTGCGAGCAAGCAGGAAAGATAAATTTTCACTGACTGGAACGCCATCTCCGGGACAGGCTACAAACTTTTCACCCTACCATAGTAGTAAGAACTATTGAATTATATTTGAAAATTCTAACCATAATATTTGACTTACATAACTTATTTTTCATACATTTACCTTTGGATCTTAAGACACCAAGAGGGTTACTAGAGTTTTTCAATAAAGAAACTCTAAAATCAGTGGGAATGTCTTTGGCTCCAGGAACTTTATAATTCTGTAGACAGACAATCAAATAAAAGTATGAACAAGCAAAACCTTTTAGAATCCAACAATTTGTAACAATAACTCTCTTTTAGGGAAACTGTGATAGTCTGGCACTCATAGTCTTAATGTATTAAAATATAATTTAAATAAATTATTTCTTAAAAATTGTATTAATATTGTAATAAAATATAAAACAAAATGTAAACAGAGAACAATTATAATTATTAAAAATCATATTTAAATATTTGTAGCCAGGGATATTATTATTTATTAATTATAAAAATATAAGTCATATGGACCAGTTGAATTATGCAGCCGAAACTGAATCTTCAATTAATGCAATGAACAGGAAATAAAATAGCAAAAGAGAAATAGGCCTTTAAAATTTTGAGCCAGAAATAATTCTGCAACAACTATATGATTTAATAGGCTTATTTTACATTAAGCAAATACATATAAAAGATTGTCAACCATATTGTATTAGAATGAAAAACTCCGTTACAAAAAATATTAGAGAATCAGGTAATTTGTGTCCCTAATGAATGAAAAAAGTGCAGAAATTATCATGAATAATAGTTTATTTAAGGGACAAACTCCATCAAATTAGTAAAATGAATTTGACAAAATTGAGATGAATTATTTGACATCTAGAAAGGTATTAAGTACAGTGATTTCATCATTCGAATCAGTTTGGATTTTCCAACAGTTTTATCAAAGGAAATATTGTTGCATCAATAATGGCGATAGAAGTAAGTTAAGAGTGTTTAACTTAATGAAAGAGCTTTGGACTACAAATTGTAGTTTATTATTGTTTAAATCATACTCTTGAAATTACTGTTTGACTTATCATAAGAAATATGTTTTTATCCTAAATAAACCATTCAAAGTTTTCCTAGACAAACTCTATTTAATATATCATCCAAATGCAAGAAACTGAAGAAACATAACCCTTGGTAACATACCAAGTAGATTTTGCGTAGATAGTTATACAAATGACAGGGATTCCTTAATTTCTGTTATAATTTAGTTATTAGTTTTATTGTAATATCTTTCATCTGTAATATGTTAATATCTTATTAACAAAGCTAGATATATTGTATTAGAGCAATAATTATTCAACATCCTATTACAAAATTTGTAAACTAAACCCCTTACAAATTTTGTTGCTAGTAATGACCATATTGTAAATCAGTTAGATACATTGGCCCAGATTTTCCTCAATGACATTGGATAACTTTTAATTTGAATAAAACTTACTTTTGTCAAACTGAAACAAATATTTTCTTTAATTGTTATAAATAAGGTTTATTCTAAATATATAATAAGTATTTGTTGATTCCATCTCCACGTAAGCTACTAGTTTTCACTAAACACTTGTAAGTATTTACAAACTTCCCTATAGTAGCACTTACTTTTATTTGTTGAGGACGGCCGTTTCGGGAGTTGTGTCCCATTGTCAACTCAGACCGTGACTCAAGACTCGGATTTACGGTCTGAGTTGACAATAGGACACATCTCCCGAAACGGCCGCCCTCAACAAATATAAGTAAGAGCTACTATAGGCAGGTTTGTAAATATTTACAAGTGTTTAGTAGATATAATAAGTGAATGTGTGTGGGAGTGTGTATATATATATTTTGTGTGTTGGATTTTCTTTCAAGTTATTTAAACTCTTAACTTATGTCTGTGAATAACATTTTACAAATGGAACAGATTAAAGAAGAAAATCACAATGGCAACTGGAAAACGATGTCAATTTCTTTGTTTTTATTAAGCACTAGAAGTGAGTAGGGAGTGTTTACAATTTAACGTATTTGTTGATTCCATCTTCACGTGAGTTACTATTTTTCAACAAATATAAGAAAGTGCTACTACAGGCAAGTTTGTAAAAATTTACAAGTGTTTAGTGAAATTATACATTTCACTGCAATTTGACTTTAATTTTTCCTATTATTAAGGATTTTGCATACAGTTTGATTACTTTTATTGTGATATCTAAAACCAGCATTTGTTCAGTAGACTATAGAAAGCCAACAAATTTTTGACACGAGCTAATATCTCCAGCAAACTACAAGTTATTATATTCTGATCCTACTAGGGCCTTGAATGCTTATAGGTCATCATTTTATGAACTTCAGCAACTTTAACCCCAAATTTAACTTTTTTGGTAAGTGATAATTAACAATTAAGTGTCATTTTTCAACATTTACAGCAGTACCAAACTGCTTATAATTTGCCTCATCCTTCAGAAATGATATTAGTACAAGTTATTGTCTGTTCATATCGTACATATTTCTTTTGCACAAAGAGTATTAAGGCTTTAATGGCTTTGTAAATTTATTTACTTTTGAAATATTAGGTACTAAAGAAATGATTTCAGTGTTATGTTGAACCTAAGAGTACCTCAAAGCATTATTTTATTAACAGTCCTGATTAATGAAAACACATGAATGATTTATACCCAAGTTCTATTTGTTTTCAGTTCCCCTTTTTGTGGATCATACTGAAGGTCTTCAGATGTTAAGTACCCAATTCCCATAATGAAAGCTCCTTCAATTTGGCCAATATCTATTAGAGGACTGATACTCTGACCTGCATCTTCCAAGATGTCCACACGAATAATCTAAAATGTTAAAAATGTATAAATCATATAAATTGTTTTTAAAATTTCTGCATTTTTTATTTAAATATTCTTTGTACATGGAATGTTATTTAGTCATAAAATTGGTTTCCAAGAAAAATATAATTTATTGAAACTATTTAAAATAAATTAAACTAGGAAATATTTTATCAGATTTATAAATTTTAAAACAAAACTAAATATTTGTACTTGTTTGTATTATCTTGGCAAAAAAACATTACTGTTTCATCCAGCAGACGTGTTTAGAACTAGGTCAGCGCATTTTTCAATGCTGTGAATTACTAACAAGATTGTTGCTCAGGTATTTTGGTTGGTGTGAGTCTGTGGTGTATTTTTGTTCCATGGTGTGTTATTGTTCATAGAGTAGTTGGTAACCATGTGCTCAAATATAGTGTTTGTATGGGAGTGTGTTTTGTCATTTAGAATGTGTTGTAAATAGTATTTATGGTGTCTATATATCTCATAGTTTTCTACTGTGTAAAGGTTTTTGCTTTTATTGTTGTAATGTAGGATTTTTAGATTGGTGTATATGTCAATCTGTGAGTGTAGTGCGTTTTGTATGTGTATGCTAAAATTTGATTTGGGTTGTGTCTTTCTTACCTGTTTTACATGTTCTTCGTATCTTGTGGTAAATGTTCTCCCTTTTTGTTCTATGTAGAAGCTGGGACAGTTGCTGCATGTAATCTTGTATATACCTGCCCAGCGTATTTATCCTGGTGTGTTTTTGAACTGTGTAGGTGTTTTTTAATTGTGTTGGATGTTGTGAATGCTACTTTGTATTTAATTTTGCGGAACGAGGAAGCTGTTTTTGTGATGTAATTTATGTAATTTACAGATACAAACATTACACAGGTTACTTCAGCTATCAATTGGTGATAAATAGCAAGTAGATAATTAAAAAATGTGGTACGAATATTGAAAATTGTACAAAATTTACTATGTTTGATACCTTTAAACAGCTCAAAAACTGTTTAACATAGTACACTGAAATTTGAGCCATTTTGTTCAGGTGTGCAGTTTAATTTGATATGTATCTTAAGGATATTAATAAAAATTAACAAAATGTGTCTTGAAAATTTCAAAAATACCAAATAATTGTTATCAATAAATTATATTATTTTACACATATTGGCTAGAAAATTTGAAGTCATGAAGGGGGAGAGATGATAGTGTTCTAAGACAAAAATTTTTAAATAAATCACTCCTTGAATAAATTGAAGGTGGTGTTTTTGAAATTTTCAAACAAGTTTTTTCAACTTCAGATAAAAATAAAATTTTACTAATATGCTCAAGATACATATCAAATTAAAGGGTATAAATACTAAACAAAATAACAAAAATTTTAGCTTTCTATGCCAAATAGGTTTTGAGTTGGAGCTGTTCAAACTAATTTACTTGCTAGCCAATAACCACACTTGGCAGTTAAGCAATTTAGTGACATTCTGATCAGTAGAGATGGGCCTCCTTGAATATGAAATTTTTGTAATCCTGGGCATTTTCCAAGGGTTCAGCATTCATTGCTTCATTACCACACAACAGACACACTTGGGTTGGCAGCACAAGAATATGGTAGAAGTGTGGAGCAAGGTAATCATGAGAACTGGTTTTCATTCTGAGTACTACAATGGCTACAGCTCAGACCAGGTTATGATAAATTGTTGTCTCCTAGACAAGACTTTCCCACCATTTTCCTGGTGATAGTTCTCTCAATTAAACCTGGTTCTATTTTTTAAAGGTCATCTTTATTTGGGATTAGGACGACTAGAGTGAACTTAGAGCTTTAGCCTGGGTTAAGGTTGTTCTCTGTTTGGCTAGTGGGTCAGATTTTTCACATCCAGTGATGTTTACGTGGCTCAGGATTTACTGGAAATCAAGAACACACCCAGTATTTATCATTGTTTGGTCTTCTTCTGCTGTCTATGGTTCTTCTACAATCAACCTGTGAAGAAAGATTCAGGATAGCCTTAGAGTCAGCAAGGAAAACAGCTTTAGCTAGAACAGTCAGGTTCTGCAATTCAATTGCTACAGAAATTATGGCGGCTACCTCACTATCATAATTGCTAAAATAGGCCCGACGACAAAAAATCTTAGATAATGTGTGCAGTAATAGTCTGCATTTCTTTTGCTTGTTCCAAGCATGGATGAACTATCAGTATAAATTTGGAGCCATTTTTGTACAGGATATTTTTCATTGATAGTTTGTAGAGCTACAGTTCTAAGCTGATGCATACCTTGCAAAGTGTTTGAGTCTATTTGTGGGTTTATATTACTCATTCCAAGACTCGTTTGTTTGTCTAAATTGCCCCCAGAAATATAGATTTTCTTTGGGCACTTGCAGTTGTTCGATCTCAATTTTAGCTTCCATTTCAACAATAGTTATGGAATTGGCAGCCCAGTTATCACTATTAAAGGAGTGTTTTGAACTAAATGAAGTAAATTTGAGGTGATTTTACTGGTTGTGTCTGTACTGTATTCTAGAATCGGATTTATATAGGACTTTTATGAAGTGTTTACAACATTTTAGTTAGCTCCCCGAGTAAAAACATTAATGTTTTCAAGTAATCTTGTTCTTTGCATAGCTTTCTTAGTGCACTGACCAATGTGTGATTTCCATGACATATGTCAACCCAATACAACTCCCAAGTATTCGATTTTTACAATCAGGACGTTCTCAAATACAGCATTAATTAAGTTCTCAACAATCAAGCATTAATTACATTTAACTCAATGAGGTGGTAGAATAGACAAAAATATCATTTTCAAGATCTTATTTAAAAATCTGCAACTTCCAATAGAACTGTCCATTAGATCAACAGCGCCCATATGCTTATTTTACTGTAACACTGCATTAGGACATGGGTTGTTTCTTTCTGCTTTCAGACTCTGTCGTACCTCTTTACACTACCAATTGAATTAGTGCCAGCATAAGTAGACATAAGACCCGCACACTCATTATCTACTCACAGATAAAACATCACATTAATTCAACATTTGCTACATATTTGTAGATAGCGCCTCTTGATATAATGTTGAATAATGATTTTAATTAACAACATGTATCATTAACCGTAATACTTTTTTAAATTAAACTTTGAATTCAAATCTCAATCTAAAACAAGAAGAATTGAATTTTTTCCCATACCTGTTTATCATCAAAACCTCCATTGTACGACCATAAATTGTTGCTATGGTTACCACAAAATATCATAAACAGTACTCTAGTTTTAAAATGATGTAAAGAATAAAATAAACAAACAAACAGGAAATAAACAAACATTGCGAAAAGAAAGTACAACACTATGCAAAAAGAAAGTAAGAAACAATACAAGCAAGGATTAAAAAGAGAAAGACAAATGTGCCAGGAATGGTATGCAAATGAAAGAGAAGAAGCTAAGCGCCTACACTTACATGATTACAAAATTTTTGACATAGACACGCTCTCTCTATACAAAATGAAAATAAGGAACCACAAAAAGCTTGTCCCAAGGAAAAGAACGTATTCAGTATTCACAAGCACTGAGAAGAGTAAATGCATAAATCGCTCCATTTGAAAGAGGCATAAGCACATTCTGTGACAGAACTAGCAAAATCTGTACAAAACAATTTTATCCCAATCAAGTCGCAAAATGCTATTTGATAGAAACTAAGACGAATGACAATTGATGTTAACACAGTTTTTTTGAAACACTTACTCATTTCTTAAATTTTAAAAGAAGCTGATGTCCTGGTTTTATTCGAACTGAATAACTAGATGTTTGAAATTCTAGCCAGCTATTACATAGCTAAAAATTTGTTACTTAAAGATGTATATGAAATTATAAAAAAGGTTTTTAGCAATAATGAAACATGAATATGGACAAAATAAAAAATTACAGACTGCAACCAGCTTCATAAAATAAAAACAAATAAAAGAAAGTGTATAAACAGTAACACCATAGACGCTATAGAGAGGAAAATTGACAATTTCAAGGAAATTTGTTTTCTATTTTGCAACTGAATATTTACTTGAACTTTTTTTTATATTACTTGTTTCCATATAAAATACAAGTTCCTGAATTACAATAATTGAGGTATCCAACACCAACTTTCAAGGTCGTCACATGTCTTGCAAGCGCAGTAAAGTATAATCTTGACTGAAATAGTTTTTTTTTGAAACATCTTTATAGTACCTAATTTCATACTCCTATTATGATCCGTAGTACTATTTTACCCCTAGAGGTTCCTGTTGTAGTTTCTTTGCTCATTTCCTATCTCTTGAGTAATTAAGATTCAAAATTAGCATTAATTGATTCTATCTTCACTTGAGCTACTCAGTTTTACTAGAGTTTTGGTCTGTGTTGAAATTATGATACATATCCCGAAATTGTCATCCTCAGTAATAAAGTTAGTGCTACTATAGAAAAATATTACTTATTGATATATGTTTAAATATATTCATTGAAAATTAAATTTATTGCTAATCTACAAGAGTTTTTTGTAACATTTATTAAGGATTACAAAAAGCATTAGGTGTTAATCTTACATAGCATACCTTGTTTTCTCCAGTCAAGACATCAATTTCGCATTCCAGTATTGTTACACCAAAGACATTGTACTCACTTACATTATCAAGTGGTGACATCCTAGAAAAAATGGCATCAGAAAAGTTTTTAATATAATTTGGGATGGTAAATGAATGGATTTATGTGACCCGTTGATGTATTTTTGAGACCTAATTGCCTATCCCTACTTAATAAAGAATGTAATACTAATAAATATATGAAAGCGTACTTTGTTGAATAAAACTATTCAGTAAAAATTACATATATAAAGTAACATTTAATTTTTTTAATTTTTAGAATTATAAAATGTTATAAATAAGCTGTTTTTTCGGTAGTGGATGTAGTATAATATGAAATATAATGGTTCTCTTTCTTCTAGTAATGCATGCACATTACGCTACTCATGATAATTAGGACTTCATGTTGATAATTTTAGCATAAACATGACAGCTGGTAAACATATTGTTGTAGCTGGTAAACATATTGTACAAATAATTTCATAAATTTTATTCAACACCCCAAAATTTATATTGAAATATATTATCAACATTGTTTATATATACAAAACCCAAGCATAACTAATTAAAAGCTAACTAAGATGTATAAAAAATTCACAATTAGATCATTTAAAATAAGAAATTTCATGAAATGCTGTAGATAAATAGCGTCGATAATGTTGAAATTTTTTGGCTTACAGGAAGTAAGCGGTATTCACAAATTCCAGAGATTGGATTGTGAAGAATATAGCTAGGGCATATGTAAGGTAATGTTGACAAACAAAGAGCAATTTAGAAACAGAGTAATTTTGAACGAGTAATTGGAATAAATAGTAATTTCAAAGAGTTAATTTAAATAAAGAGTAAATTTATTAAGAGTAAATATTGTTATTTTGAAATTAGAAGAGATATATAATTGTGTGCTTATGAAATAAAAATGTTTACAAGAAGTTGATTTTTGAAAGAAAATATTTTCAAGTATGCAATATTTTAAAATTTTATATTGTAAAATAAATCAATTGAGAATTTATAAGACAAGTTTCTGAGAGTTAATTTAAAATAAGAAATATTTATTAAAAGACTTTTAAATCTAAATTAAATTTATTATAATATATGTATGTCAAAGATAAAATGTCAATGGAGATAATAAGTGAATTGTAGGTTTACATGGAAATTTGAATTTTTGCTAAAAGGGTTTTAAATCAAAAGCAGAGTAAATATTGTTCATGTTATGTTAATGTCCTATAAAAAAAAAAAAAAAAAAAATTTTTTAGTTAAACTAAGTTTGTTCTAATTATGGAAATGAAAGTAATAATAAAAGGGTTTATGATATGTTTCTTTTAAAGGAGAATAGTTTGGTTGCTGAATTAAGAGTCATTAATAAATTATTAAATTAGATAAAAACATTCAGTAAAAAAAAAAAAAAAATGAAATGACACAATTTTTTTCAAAAGGGAGGAAAAATATGTAACACACCTTAGATGGTGTTACATATTAAAGTGGCAATTTCATAAAACAAACGAGAATGTATTCAAAAATTGTAACAATATACAACTATATAAAAAATTGTGATGTATTAGAAATATTTTTAATGAGATCTCTGGTTGATAGTGACATCTGTCGGAGAGTTTAAAAACAAGTAAATTAAAGTACGTCTGCGCACATGCGATGCCCGGTAGCCGGGAAGGTTGCTTCCAACGATAGTTTAAGCTCTCTTTTAGCCAAAATGTGAAAGGGCACGGACCTATCTGAGAGCGAGGAAATTTTATTTATTTTTCAAAATTTAATGTAATCTTCTTTTTCTTAAACACATTATAATCATGGTGTAGAAGACAGCGTACGTAACCAAGTACAAAGATGGGACGCTGAAGTTACCGATGACATTTCCTGAGACTTTTCCACTAGAAGGATGCGAGGCTACGACATGTGAATACAGCTAAGTGGACGATGTCAAACTTTAGAGATTTATTACAAAATTTAAAATGTTAGACAGTTTAACTCAAATTAATGAACCTTTAACGTTTCAACATATATATATATATATATATATATAAATGTGATTTACGCATCATTTGGTGCACTTGTGTTCACCTTGAATTATAAAATTTTATTATGAAAAAAGAGCAAGTAAACTCGAGTACAGATCCATTTTCAGCCATTGATTGATTTATTGATAGATTGCTATACGTAAAAATTCATAAGTCAAATATTAAATGTTCAATAATCCATAACTGAAGCAATGTCTAGAAATTTGTATCATGATTATAATTTATTTTTTTTTGTTAAATAAAATGCGTGTAATTTGCTTTAATTGAATTCAAAAGAGTAATTATTTAACCAGCACACAATTCCAAGCATTTCAACTTAATAAGCCTTAATTAATTTAATGAGACTCTGCTAGTTGAAATGATTTAACTTTGTATTTTAAAGTATTTTAATGTAACGGAGTTCTACCTTCAAGTTTTGAAGAGCGTTACAGTCAGACGATTATTATTACGCCTGAACTGTAAGCTAGAACTAAAATCTAAAACTAAAACTTAAACTTAAACATAAAAACTAAATAATAATAATAATTATTACAAAATGTTACAATGCTCCCTTGGTAAAACCCTAAAACACAAAAGCCACACCAATGAAAAATTTCATGAATAAGACAATTTCAATTAGACTAAATTTCATCTAGACATTTCAGTCTAAATTGTCCAAATACTTAGGTGTTAATCTGGACACTAGACTCTCATGGAAAAATTACATACAAGAGGTTGCTGAGTGTGCAAGCAAGTGAACAAATCTGTTAAAAAGACTAACTGGTACAAAGTGGGGTTGCACGCAGGACATTCTTGCCACTGCTTATAAGACCTATGTCAGACCCTCTATGGAATACGCTTCGGACGTTACGTCACTGGCCAGTAAACCGAATCTGCAAAAGTTAGATAAAATCCAGAACAGTGCCCTCAGAATCATCACCGGGGCAGCTTTCTCAACGTCCACTTGTGCGATGGAAATGCAAACCTGCATAGAACCATTGCAAAAAAGGCGCGGAAAACTAACCCTTAAATTTTGGGAACGCTCAAGAAGAGTAAATCACCGATACTGGACTAACTATAGAAAGGCTGCACAGAGACTAAAAACCCAGCTAAGCCCACTACAACACACTGAGGAACTTAGAAGATGGTATAACATCAGTGAATCAAACCCAACCCCGCTCAAAACTTTCAACAAGGCGACTATTGCCATGCCTCTCAAGAGTTTGTCGTTACTAAACTTTAAAACCCCCAAGCATCTTGCACTCCCAGAAGTACTAAAGATTTCTGCCCTTGAGACAATCCACACTTTATATCCTGAACCAGATTGGCTGCACATCTACACTGATGGATCTAAACTCAAACCTACTGGAGCTGGCGCTGGAGCTTTCTCGAAATCAGCCAGGGCTTTGGGGCAAAAGCAAGTAATTTTGATGGGGAGGTAACGGCAGTGCGACTGGCCGCAGAGGCTCTTGCTGCGCATCACCAAGCACGAACCACCAACGAGCTGTTTTCTTTATAGACTCCCAAGCCGCCATAATTGCAATAGCTGACAACTCTTCAATAGACTGTTCGAACATATTCCACTGCCGAGAAGCAATCACATCTTTTGCAAAATGAATGGTCAATTAGCCTTCAGTGGATCCCAAGTCACGTCGGCATCACAGGTAACGAAAGAGCAGACGACCTTGTAAAAAATGGAACGCAGATGCAACAACCATACGCAGAAACCAGCCTCACCTCTGCCAAACACCTTATTCATGCAATTCTTAAACGCTCCATTAAAAGAGAGCATGAGGAAGCCAGCAGGGGGAAACAGTGGGCATCACTTAGCAGTCGCGGTCCTTTGGTGCCCACAAGCGATAGAGCAACTGCCGTGGCTGACTTTCGACTTCTGACAGGACACGACTATCTCCAGGCCCACCTCTACCGTTTTGGCCAAGCGGAGTCCGATACATGTCCGCTCTGTCTCAATGATATTATGAAAGGGGACCACATTTCAACCTGTCCTGAACTGGATGACCAGCTGTCCAGAACCGGTCGTTACTGGGAGGCTCGACGCCGAATGGTTCAACAGCCAAGGGCGGGCATTGAATAAAGTAAAGTAAAGTTTTTTGTTTTAGTAAAGACAATTGTTTTTAAATATAGTATATATATTTAGGTTAGTTTTGGTTGGTAAAGATTATTTAGATTTTTTGGACTAGGAGACTGACAGACTTACCTTGGTAAGAGACCACTCTGTAGTCTTGAAATAGAAACACATAATAACACTTAAACAATGATATATTACAGTGGTCTTTGTCAATCAAAGAGAAAAACACAAAAAGAAATATGAGAGAATGAAATAAAATAATTATAAATTGTAATCACAGATTGTGTAGAGTAGAAATCAGATGTCACAGATGCACAGATTAAAGATATATATATATATATATATATATATATATATATATATATATATATATATATATATATATATATATATTGTTTCCATGAGCATATGAGTGATTATAGTTTATATAAGTCTGTCTATTAACGAAAAAAAAAAAAAAAAAAAAAAAAAGATAAATTAATATATTTTTTTTTTTTGTTAATAGCCTCAGACGTCTCCAATCTCTTTTCCCCTGACAGACTTATATAAACTATAATCACTCATATGCTCATGGAAACAATATATATATCTTTAATCTGTGCATCTATACATCTGATTTCTACTCTACACAATCTGTGATTACAATTTATAATTATTTTATTTCACTCTCTTATATTTCTTTTTGTGTTTTTCTCTTTGATTGACAAAGACCACTGTGTGGTTGAATATCATTGTTTAAGTGTTTTTATGTGTTTCTATTTCAAGACTACAGAGTGGACTCTTACCAAGGTAAGTCTGTCAGTCTCCTAGTCCAAAAAATCTATATATATGTGTGTGTGTGTATGTGTGTGTGTATCAGTTGTGAACTGATAAAAGGTTAAAATATAGAAGAAACTGCTTTTTACCTCAACTGACCAACATTAGTCAATGTTAGTTTAATACACAAGTACTTCAGAAGATGAACATTATTAGTGAAATATAGACCAAAGTTTAGGCTATCTTTTGAAAAGGATCATTTAATCTGTTATTTACTATATCAGAAGGAAATAATATTATCTGGAATTAGATATCTTCTTATTCCACTTACATTGCAGATGCATTTAAATCAATATTGTCTAGATAAGCTTGTCGGATGACTTTTTCCCATGTTGGATCTGTCAATTTTTTTCTAATTGGTTCTAACCTTTGGTTGAGAATCTCACAGCACTTTATAACTCCCTGAAATTTTATACTAAAAGTTAATTACTTTTAATCTATTTATATTAGTTTTAAAAAAAAACTCATTTGGGTTTTAGGTTATTGACCTATCTAGTAAATTGAATATCATATAGTTCATGGAAATAACCAAGGTCCATAACCCAGTTCTCTGAATTTTTTTTTTACAAAAATTACAGAAGAATTGAAAAGATAAATTCATTTTTTCCCCCCATGATTCCCACCATGATTTTTTCCCATACATACAGTGAAACATTTTCTATTTTATCATACTTAGAAATAGAAAAATTCCAATGAACCACTTGCAAAACTACACTACGCTCTAAGCTATACAAAAATAAGTTTTCTTGAATTTTGTAGTACATTAAGTTCAGTGAATCTTATTAATCACTTATATATACAGTCGGCGCCGCTTATTGTGATCATATTTGTCAGAAGCATATTTGATAACAATAACCGAACGATAACAATAACCGAACGCTTAATCACGATGTAGTCTACAGCCGCACTGCATTGAACTCACTGTATTATTGCCACAACTGTTTGTTCTGAATGATATGTAAGCCTATCATTACATTAAGTAATTCTAATTCTGTAACACTATAATTAAACTGTACTCACCAAATTTTGATGCTATTCCGGACAGTTTTATATACAATAGTAGAATTTCTGTAATTTAGTTTTCTACTTGTTAAAATTAGTGGGCATATTTCATGTCAGTTTATTTTATTCCACTGTAGATTTTTTTTAAAACACTGACTAGCATAATTGAAAAAAAATATATAGAAGTACGTAAAACACTTGATCAAAACTATATAACACATAAAACTTCATTATAAAACACTTCAAACTTATTTACACTTCAAATTTACATTTACATTTTCTCGAAGAATTCCTCTATATGTGACTGTCTGTAGTCTTCTCGTAAAATATTGTTTATAAATTGTTCATATTCATAATGTTTGTTGAAATTTTCTGCTTTTTGTTGAACAAACTGCCTTAGAATCTCAAGAGCTTGGTGAACTTCCTGCTTAGATCTTTGCGGTACACATTTATCATTTTCGTCATCATCGGTGCCTTCTTCTTCTTCAGTAACTTTTGATGTTGAAGCAACTACCTCACAAATATCGTCTTCAGTCATTTCCGCTGCTGTTTCAATACTATCGTCAACTTCCATCCACTCAGTATATTCTTTTAAGGACAAATCGAAAGGCTTCAAGTTCTCATCAGAGTCTTCCTCAGATGTAGCTTGCTCTTGATTTTCTTCAACAAAAAAACCACCTTTTCTAAAGCAATTTTTCACAGTTTTTTCAGAAACTTCATTCTAAGATTTTGCTATCAGATGAATAGCATCGAGTAAAGAAGTTTTTTTAGCCAATTCATTTGAGGTAAGGGTTTGAAATTCATCCATATTTTCTATAATGCTAGCACGCATCTCTCGTCGATAAAAACTTTTGAGATTTTTAATTATGCCTTGGTTACATGGCTGAATAATTTATGTAGTATTGGCCAGAAGGTAAATCACTTTGATGTGTTTTAGCGTAGTGCTTATGTCATTATGTGCAGCGCAGTTGTCTAGTAGAAGGACAATGTTGCGTTTGAGGCTGGTATCCCATTTAGTCAGCCATTCATTAAAAACTTTTGATGTCATCCAAGAATTGGAGTTTGAATGATATTCAACCGGTAGCTTTTTGATACCTTGAAAACAACGTGGATTTTTAGATTTACCGATAATTAAGAGTTTTTCTTTATGACCAACCATGTTAACACAACACAAAACAGTTATTCTTTGTTTACATATTTTACAGCCGTTAGCAATTTCATTTTTAAATAAGTAAGTATGTTCGGGTAAAGCACGATAATAAAGTCCTGTTTCATCTGCATTGTATATGCAGCTAGGAGAATACTCGGCCAAAATCTTTGGCCATCGTATTGTAACCAGTCCTCAGCTCCAACAAAATCAGTATTTCTTTTTTCAGCACACATTTTCTTGTAAACAATATTTTCCCTTTTCTTCCATCGATTGAACCATCCATCTGCGGCTTTAAAATCCTGTTTTCCTATTTTTTTTTGGCAAGATCCTCAGCTTTTAGACGCATTAGTGGGCCGTCAACTCGAGCATCTTTTTCGCGAACATTTTTAAACCACAATTTCAAAGCTAATTCTATTTGCGAATCCTTCCCAGAACGATGTCTATTGTTGCCAACATTTGCGTTACACTTTGATAATGACAAGATTTTTTTTTTGTTGTTCAATATTTTACATAAGAGAGGTTGAGAAATGCCAAGTTGAGAAGCAGCGTTTCTTTGACTCATTTTTGGTAATTTACTGTACCTATCTAGAATATCAAGTTTTTGTTTAAGATTTAAATCGCGTCGTTTCTTTTGAGATTCGGACATCTTGCTATACTGTCCTTTGAAACTTCAAGTGTCACTAAACTCTACACAACAAACGAAAAAGATCTTTAAAAATTAAGTTATGTAAAATCACACTGAAATACTGTAATAAACGTTCATAAAAATTCACTGTTAAAAAATACAGTAGGACTGTACTGTAAATGGTTCAGTAGTAACATCAACTAATGTTAACAAACAACTAAAGTTGACTCAGCGAGGCTAGGGTGTTTGCGTAAACAAAGAGTAAGGGAGACATTCTGAGAACTGTGCTAAGTGCTGAAACCGTTATAAAGTATGTCTGTCAATCTAAAAATAAACAGTCTATGAATTGGGCGTCATTGTGTGTTGCACGTGCTGTTTACACTACTTTGTAGATATTTTTACGTGGTCTATGCTAGTATACGTTGACGCATATGATTTTGAATGGCAAATTAAATGATAATAATAAGCGAACAGATGATTACAATAAGCGGCCTAATTACAATGTATTAATATACGTCCGTGTTTGTTTTTCAATGAAACGATAACAATAACCGAATGATAACATTAACCGTGATCACAATAAGTGGCGCCGATTGTATATATATATATATATATATATATATAAAGAACAAATGTCAAAATACAAATACAAGAATTATATTTGAATTTACAATTCAAAGCTTTTCGTTGGCTAACAGTACCAACATCATCAGGAATATTAAAAATATTTGGCTTAATATTCCTGATGATGTTGGTACTGTTAGCCAACGAAAAGCTTTGAATTGTAAATTCAAATATAATTCTTGTATTTGTATTTTGACATTTGTTCTTTATTAATACACAAGAAAACATATTGCGATATTTATATATATATATATATATAGGGAGAGTGTGAACTAATAGTAGGAATTTTAAAAAAATCCTGCAAGATAAGCAATACACCTTCCATCACAATGCATGGTTATAATAAAAAAATGTTATAAATAATGACTTATATACCATCATTATTGCTGAACTATCAAAGAGAAATGCGAAGTATTTTAATAGCAAGAAAAGGCTATGTTTAATGTGGCCTAGTAGTACGTAGGTCAAGGCAAACTAAAACTTTTCAATTAGTTTACATAGTTTATAAAAGAAGGAAATTATAATTTATTTTCTTTCAAACTGCCTTATTTTAAAATATGTGAATAGGTTATATTATTTTTCTTACTATCAAAACTCACCAGACAAACAGATTCACTAGTGACTGTAGCTCCAGTAAAACCATTGTTAGGAGATGTTAAGTTGTTACTGGCCTTCACTGAGATGTAACTAAGAGGTATACCGAGTTCCTTGGCACATGTTTGTACTGCCTGAAATATGAAACAAAGTTATGAGTACAATAGTAAAATACATAATGGTACAGTACAAAAAGAAAATTACTGATATAAATCTAGGTAAGTTAGAGATTATATCAAGAATATAACTCAACCTATATAAAAAGAAGAATAAAAACATTCAAGACACTTAACTCCTGAAATAATTAAGAAAAAAAAATAATCTGTAGAGTACTATAATAGTTCTTTATTAGTTCTTTAATAGACCCTTATTTGAAAGTATGTATTGCTTTACTCTATTAGGAATAGCAAAGCATTATGGATACCTAAACTTTGTAAAAAACTATATATAATTATATCCCGTATCCTTGGGATGGATTCAGTGACCATACAACACTGGAAAATCAACAAAGTTCTAAACAAAGAAATAAAAACAACACCATATCATAACAACCCTAAACCAGCATCCTTCAAAATATAAATCTGTTGGTCTATGTTAATGTACCCACTAATGAGAAAAAAAATACTGACACATGTTACCATAAAAAATCATAGTTCTAACAGGACTCATAACTTTTCAAAATGACTGGTTTTATATGCACAAATATTAAATTTACCCATTAAAGGTGGCCTAAAAATGGGCTCTCTTCGTCATGCATGTTTTCAGAAATATTCATACCACAATATAAAACTAAACTAAATCGCACATATTTATACTTACCAAAACAAGTAACTGGTTAAAGTTAAATCCCAAAAAAAAGTAACTGATTAAAGTTAATTCCTCAAAAAAAAACTGATTAAAATTCAAAGCCAACACATACACACACAAACAAATATCTGATAAAAGTTACATTCAATTAAAAACGTAACTGGCTAAAAGTTAAAGTTTAAAGTAAAAGTAAAAGTTAAATACAAAAGAACTTAATTTAAAACAATAAAATAGATGTTACAATAGCATGGAAAGTAACATTCTCTAATATGCAATTTATTACACAAAATGCAATGTGTAACTTACAAAACAAACATATTAAAATAATATAACTATAACTAAATCCTTACAAGCAATACTTATAACTAAATACTTGTTAATGTACAACCATAAATATTTATACCTTGTTGTATACATATAAATATTGTAAGGAAAACGTATCTTCAAATACAGCTGGTAAGGAATAAGCTTGTGTGAAGCCAATTTTGTGAGGCATTCAAAGGTAAGTTATGGAACTATTGTAAATCTGTGGGCAAGGGATTACGGTGTGCTGTTATTTTTTTAGAAAAAACTAGCATTTAAACTCATAGAATAATTAAAGTGGGCACTTCAAAAATAAGCTAATAGGCAGGTAAATATATATATGAAGGGTAAATCCCACAAGATTGTGTAATTCCTAAAGTAGACTTGTTTTGGAGAAGGTTGTAATTTCCAAAATCAGGGTCGAGGGAAAGCAAAAAGGATTTTTGTCTGCCTAAGACAACAGATGTAACACAGGCCAGAAATAGCTGAAATGAGAAAATGGAGTTTATTATTGGACAAGCCAAGGATAAAGGGAAGTATGAGAAATGAGGAGCACCAAGGAGTCAAGGGGGAAAGCTAGTCAGGTTTTGGGTGCCAGAAAGGGCGGAAGATCTGGAAACCAAGGGTGATTAAGTACTTTAAGGTTATTTTTAGAAGAAAATTTTAAACTAAAAGGTCTTAATGTTAACCATTGTAGAGATATATTCATTGAAATGGGGGTATTGGTGATCCAGGATACAAAAAATACATAGTATATAACATTTACTTATCAATAATTGAGAGTAGAAGATTTTCCAAATTCTAACTACTGTAAACTTTTGTATGAATTAGAATATAAACAATTAAACATGTATAGGCATAGAGTTTTGTAGATAAAAAAAAAATAATTTGTCTGTTTTAAGTAGAAACAAACCTTTGTGTTTATTCCTTGCCCAATTTCAATGCCCCCATGAGTAAGTGCAACTGAACCATCATTTCTATATATTGATATCATGGCATTATAATTTGCGAAATATGGTAATGGAAATCTCATTGGAAGCAGTGATATTCCTCTCTTTTTCCAAACATTCTCCTAAATCATTAAGTACATATCTTTGAATATTATAATATTCTTAGTCATTAAAATATATAGTTTTTAGTATAGTTAATAACTATTAGAATATTCTTATAGTAATTAGTTAATAATTAATTAGTACTGATCACATTTTGTTATAAAAAGCAATGTTTAAATAAAGATTACAAAGATTTACAAATAAAGTAAAACAAACATTATTAAAATTATAGAAAATTTATAAGTATAGTTTGGTTTGAGGATTAAATTTTCTTTTTCAAATTTAAACGTTAAAGAATATACTTGTGTCAAAATTGTTCAAAATTCAAAAACAAGGAAAATAATGAAACAATTAGAGATAGAGGTAATACAGTTTGCATTTGAGGTATAAACCTTAAAACATCACATTAATTAGTTTCCTATTAAAACTGGTAAACTTGCATTAGAATATAAAGCAAAATCATTACAACCACCAAATCCATCTAACATAAAATGACAAAAATAAAGTCCAAATAGAATAAAAATAAGAAACTAAAAAGTAAAGTGAAAGGGGATATGTGCACTAATTAAAACTTATGTTTATCAAAATCTTTTTTTTTTTTTTTGAAGCTGAGCTTAGTGAGGCTATGAAAGTATATTTCTTTGGAGTAATTCTAACAACAAGATTATAATTGATCAAAAGACATGTTATCAGCTTTTCTCACTCAAAACCAGAACCAAGGATATCAGATTGAAAATTAACAACAATATTATGCAGAAATGTGCAGAGACAACATACTTGGGAATTAGAATGGATAATAAGCTTACATTTACAGCACATGCTGAAACTGTATCATCTAATGTTGCATATATACAAAGTATTTTAAAGAGACTGGCAGGAGCTAAGTGGGGGGGGGTATGTCTTGACCTTCTTCATGAAACTTATAAGGCATACATAAAGCCTCGTTTGACTTATGGTGGAGAAGTCTTAACGACAGCCACCAAAATTGCAAAGAATAATCTTGAAGTAAGCCAGAACAGCTGTTTACATTTCATCTCAGGTGCAGTGAAGACGACCCCTATAGCCTCACTTCAAGCCTACACAAATACCAAACCATAGGATAAAGAATCCAGAATGAAAGCAGATATCCTTCATGACAAGTTAATGTATAGGAAATACAACAATTCATGGATTATTAAATTACTTCCCAATCTAAGATTAAAAACTCAGAAAAGTTTTAAGGTTGTTGGCAGTTAAATAAATACTTCTGAAATTGAGCAACATCTACAATTAGTAACCCCATTGGATATCATGCAATTTAATGTGTCCTTAGATCTTATAGAGCTAGTGAACAAGACTATTGACATGCCGGAAAAGAT
The DNA here is from genome assembly GCA_036971475.1 of Prosapia bicincta. NCBI lineage: Eukaryota > Metazoa > Arthropoda > Insecta > Hemiptera > Cercopidae > Prosapia > Prosapia bicincta. Next base: position 113,751,594 of record JBAIZL010000001.1, on the reverse strand, counting down.
ATCCTAAATTGCCTTAGAAACTTTAAACTTATGGTACTCACAGGACACCTGAGAGAGAATCTACATGGATGGTTCTAGAATGCATAATGAGACGGGAGTGGAATATACAGTGATTACTTCTCACTATTTTGGACTGAGCAATAACTCAACTGTTTTTGAGGCAGAACTGTTTGCCATCAACGAGGCTCTTCAGCAGCTGATTCTAAGACTATGGCTTAATACCAATATTGTTTTATTGGTGGACTCTAAATCCTCATTACAAGCAATGGCTAATAATGATAATACAGGAAGTGCAATTGTACAGAATATAAAAAAGAATTATAAAATTGTAAAAAAACAATGTAATCAATATTGTGATGCAGTGGATCCCGTCTCATGGGAATACAGGGGAATGAGACCGCAGATGAACTTGCAAAGAGAGGGGCTAAAATTGTTCAAAAACTATAAAAAAATCTATCATTGCAAGCAAGAATAAAAAGTATTAAAACATCTTACCAACACGCTTTTAGCAATTTGATGAAAGAAAGATTGAAGCACAAGTCCTATAATGTGTTTGAGCTTTTTGGGGTGAATAGAAAATTCCCGAGAAAAACATCTGTTGCTAACTTCAGACTGGCCACAGGGCATGATTGTCTCGTCGGATATCTCCACAGAATGAAAACATTAAAATACAACAGGTGCACAATATGTGCATGCCAAACATCTACTATGGACAAGAACCACATCCTGGTCTACAGTGGACTAGATAAGGAAAGACAACAACGAAGGACTTACCTGGATTGTATTGGGAGGCAAGATCTTGAATGGCGTAAACCAAGTGAGAGCCATTGGAAGAAGAAGAAGAAGAAGAAGTGTTTATCAAAGTTATTACCATATACATAAAATAATAATAAGTAATAATAAAATAATAACAAACCCTATAATAGGAAAAAAACTGTATAGGTGTAACCAAATTTAGTGTCTAACAAGTAAGGTTACTGTTGTTAATAGTGAAGTAAATTAGAATTAGAGAAGATTTAGTTTTAAATATGTATAAGATTTTTTCATTAAGTGATTATTATATATGTTAACATTTTTTAATAATTACATTAAAATAGTTATGACGCAACAGTGTTGTACAAACTGAGTTTTCACAGAGGGAAGTCTGTCTCTGAGAATTGTTGCTATGACCTGCCAAAGAGCATCTTTTTAAGCTTTAGCTGCTTATTATCATTATTATAATGAGTATAAATGTATCTTTAATAAGATATTAATGTATTATGTTGATAAAGGATTAAAACCATTAAAATTTTAACAATTAATACAGTTGAAATTGAAAAAGTTTAGGCAATAGTAATACTTTACGATTTTGTGTGTGTCCAGGATAAGAAACATTGAGCATCTTTTCAAATCCAATTTGGAAATGTTAATATCCTGTACTCAATGAAGTGTGGATGATTTTCTGTACCTACTGATAATAATGAAATTAAATGTTATCGCTTTAATAATATGGAATACTTACCAATTTTCAAATAAAAAAATTCTTAAAAGAATTTATGGTAAACTGGCGATACTTTTCATAAATAATAAATTTGACCCTGTTTATATTTGGGCGATACTTAAAGGTAATTACTGTCTAGTTACCATTTAAAAACCATCAGAGTTCCCAAGGATTCACTTTTTTTTTAAATTAATATTTGAAATAGTCTATAATAAAAGTGTAATTTTTATTTAACGTTTACGTACTATATCATGGTTGAGTTGGGAAGAAGTGTTTTGAAGACTTATCTTCATGCAACCATTTAAACAGTATCCTTTTTTTCTTTATAGTTTATACATGCACAGTCCATCCCATTTTCTTGTACCTTTTAAAAATGAATAGAATCTTAAAACCTCAACTTGTTTTTAAACATCTTGATTGTTTGTGATGACAGTTAATTTGAGTCGTCTGGCAAGGGACAACTGGTTGTTGTCATTTCATGTGTTTTCCCCCCATTAATTCTCAAATGAAGAAACAAGTTGATTTGTGACCATTGCATCAACAGAAGACAAAAGATTATTGAACATTTTTTGTCTAAAAATACTATCTTTCTGTTTTTTTGCCAATCCTCTTAGAAGTTGCACATCAATTATTAATATTTATATATTTATTATTCTCTAATACTTTCTCTACCATTAATTATGAAACATTCTAAAGTATCAAAATACATTATTCTTAAAACACTTCTTACTTTTTACTTAATTTTATTTTGAAAGTGTAATTGTTAACATTCATAAATCATGGTTTGAACTTTAGGGCCATAACACAAATGGTACAATAGTTTTTAAACTGAAAAGGTTGAGGGAATAATCCAAAAAAGCTTTTATGAGACATAAATATATTTTTATGGAGTTTTAGAGCATAACTTGTCTATCTACAGTAACCTAGTTTAATGTATTTTGAGAAGAAAAATAACTAAGTAAATATTATTTTAATTTTAGGACATATATAAACTTACAAAAAAAGTTCGACTTACTGACAATGAGCAGTATGATATTTGTAAGCTTTCTGCAACAATTCTTAGAAACGGATTTTACTTCGTTAAAGCTGAGAGCAAACTGAAAAAAATGAACCCTTCTTGGACTTCCAACAACAGTATTATTAGCAGTACCAGAAAAAAAATCTGACTTTATGAAAACTGCTTGATTAAACTGTTGTGCAACTGTCACATGCTAGGCCAGGTAACTTAAAACCACAGCAGTCAGTGGTATATTTAGTATGTGATATATCAATAATATAAGAATATCATTTGCTGTACTACAAAATATTATAAAATTTTGCATCATACTGCTAGTTTAAATGAAATCATTAACTATATATTTTAATGTTCCTTAGATAAGAAACTTTAATCTTATTAGTACCATATACGGTGTATGATAAAAAATAATATTTTATCTAAAAAAGTATTTAAATTACATCAAATTCGATTTAATCTCCTTCAAAGTACTGTCCTTGGCTGACAATGCACTTATCCCAATGTTGAATCCATGGCGGAAAATATTTTTGGAAGGCTACTTTAGGAACGATGTTTAGCTGCTCTGTCGCGGTCCGCTCAATGTTAGGAATGCTGTTAAAACATATTATTTTAATCACAGTTTTAATTTTTGGGAAGAGCCAGAAGTTGCATGGTGCTAAATCAGGTGAGAATAGCGGATGTGGACAGACAAGAACACTTTTTTTGACCAAAAACAAGCGAATGAGTAGTGAGGTGTGACTCAATGAAGTATTGTTGTGATGAAGAAGAAAGCCATTTGCTCATTTTTCTGGTCTCTTTATTTGTATGTCGGAACTGTACCAGATGTTAAGATCTTTCAATAGCTCTTGAATACTCATTCCCCTTAATTGAAGAACCATTGTTTCTACTTTTTGTACATTGTTGTCTGTTTTTGAGGTTAATGGATCTCTGAACGCTGCTCATCTTCAAACAACTCATTTCCGCTTTTAAATCAGTCATACCACTTTTACACAATCTTCAGAGTTACCACATTATCGCCATATACATATTTTAACATTTCATGAGATTCTTTGGCATTTTTTTGCAACTTAAAACAAAACCTAATGTTTATGTGTTGTTTGAAATCCATGATGGATGACTTTACTCTAGCGGCACTGGCAGTCAACTGACTAGCTCCAGTGTGATGAAACTTGTCTTAACAGGTCACGCAACTAGGCAAATTACATCATAGTGATGTACGGTCAGCAGTTGTCACTATAAAAATTTATTCGCCGTATTTTTGGATCACATGTCGTACACTAAGCTATTCTAATATTGTTTAGCTGAGTGCATTAAAAAAAGCCTCCAGTTAGATAACTATATTGTTTATATTAATTTTTTGCACAATATTATAGTGATCCCTAGCATATGAAGGAGATAGTGTCGGATGGTTTAAAAACAAAAAGCAAGTAAAGACTATCAGTTGAAACTTAACATCACAAAAACCAAATGTATGTTTTTAAGTTTAATAACTAGCAATATTGTTGGTAATGGGTGATCAAAAGATAGAAGTGGTAGAATCATGGCTAACCTTTGAACAAGACTAAACAAAAGATTGGACCAAATATGAGATATTCAAGTGAGAGTAGAAAAAGTAAAATTATCATTTAGTAACTTTAAGTTTATGAATACCCGAAACAGTTTAATTCTACCTTAAAAACCAGACCTATCAATCATACTTCTTATAGGTTCTATGTTTCTGGTTCTGTCAGAAATGATAGAAACTATAATCAAGAAAGGTTGAAGTTTTTGAAATGTGGGTCTAAAGGCTTATTCTATAAATATATTTGATGAAGTATGTCACAGTAATAAAGTAATTAATCAGATAATAACAATAGAAACAACAAACAGCAGGCCATATAGACACAGAAGTTGTAGTGAAGTTATATTATTTTTATAATAACAATGGCTGATATTAATTTTAATATCAGAATAATAATGACCTTAGCCTTTTCTTGGTCATAAGAAAATTATTTCAATAAATGTTTTACCTAAAATCTTATCTACATGCAGTACGGGTAAAACTAGTCAGTTTAAGTGCATTTGTATTGGAAAGTTACACTACCTACGCTATCTACTTACCAAGTTAAATTTTTTAACGTACTCCAAACGATGATCATAATCTGCTTTAGCTTTTATATCTGCTATCATTTTGTCCATTGGATATTTCCCTTTCTCAGTGTTATTTAATCGCACTGTAGTAGGATCTAAGTTGACTACTTTTGCAATGTGCTCCATTATATGCTCTATTATTGCAATGGCTTCCAGTGTTCCTTAAATAAGACATGAGCTCAGTATTTTTCTGTAGTACTGAATTTCAGGCATTTTGAGTTACCTTAATTTGTAACATAAATGCAAGGTACCTTTAGTTTTTTCAAATTATTACAAAACTTATTCAGTGGAAGAATCTTTTATAATGATAATTGTTGAGAAAGATAAAAAACTATTTAAACACATTTTGTATACTTGGAACACTGAAATTATTATTTTCAGTGATAATTTACAACCAATATTACAAATAAATATAAAATAATTTTTAATTTCTAAAATCAACATTAGGTTGCAGTGTTTGTAAAAACAGGGTATAAGTCTAGAGAAAGTATATAATATATTTTAGAGATTTTAATCTACCATAAATACAGAAAAAATAGCTTATTATGTGAAAACATAACCATGAAGGTAACCAGAAATAGACTAAATAAAAGATATAGAAACAACAGTGCTGCTATGCTCTTGGCCATGTTCATAAATATAAACGAAATATAGGATAAAAGCCAGGTGAGATTAATGTAAATGTCATAGGCCAGACAACTGGGAAATAATGTTGATTCAGAAATCTGTAAAATGGGCTACTGAAAACAAAGGATTAAAAACTCCAAAAGGGAATCCCTTATAACTTCTGTAATAATAGAGATACCATAACAAAATTAGACTCTTGGCTCACAAGATACAGACCTCATGTGTGATAGATATCAGGGGCTGCTTCAGTCTTTATAACCATGTAAAACAAGGCTGTGGGTATGGTTTAGAAGTTATTGATTGAGGTATAACCAACGTGAAATGTTTCGATAGAAAAACATGGAAAGAAAATTATATTGTAAATGCACTAGAGCTTGAACTTAAATTCAATTTATTTTTACAGGAGTAGCTCTTAGTAAAGATTTAACTCTATCTTTAGATAGGGTTCCAAAGCATGCCAATTTGAGAAAGTGACAGTTCTAATTACAGGTCTCAGAAAAAAACATTTTTTTAACAAATAGATAATGTCACAGTAAGAAAAGTTATAACACAAAGCTAGAAGTTATTCTTATTCAAAGCAAGAATTTCCTAATGGAAATTTATCTTAAATTTGAAAAGAGTTAAAACTTCCTCCATGCAAAGATCATATTTTTCCATCCATGAAAAAATACATATATATATATATATATATGAAGTTGATAAATTACTATTGTAAATACTTTTATCCACCACTAAGTGCAATAATTTTACCTTGTGTGATGAGGCACCATTCGGTCACTTGACCATTGTCGAATCACTATAGTATTTACAATAGTAATATATTAACTTCATAAAGTCAGTGCAATGGAAAAATAATGTATAACGTAAAATATCAAGAATATATATATATATATATATATATATATATATATATATATATATATATACATTTGGATGTTTATACACATTTGTGGTTCACTTCAATCTTTTGTTTTGTTTTGTTTTTCTCTTTCTTGACTGAAGAAGATCATGTTGATCGAAATATTTCAAATAAAAGTGTATTAAGTGTTTTATATGTGTTTTATATGTGCTTATTTCCAAGAGATTGCAGTTTTGGACTATTGCCTTTAGGTAAGTCTGTCAGTCTCCTATCAAGTCCAAAAAATTTCTATATATATATATATATATATATATATATATATATATATATATATATATATATATATATATATATTCTTGATATTTTACGTTATCCATTGTTTTTCCGTCGCACTGACTTTATGAAGTTAATATATTACTATTGTAAGTAATTTTATCCACCATTAAGTGCAATGATTTTACCTTGTGTGATGAGTGATTCAGTGATTCGACAATGGTCAAGTGACCGAAAGACGCCTCATCACACAAGGTAAAATCATTGCACTTAATGGTGGATAAAATTACTTACAATAGTAATATATTAATTTCATATATATATATATATATATATATAATTGTAATCCTTGGATGAATTTCTTTTTCTTGTTTTATATATACACAATTAAACGATACTTTCATAAACAAGAATTTTTATTTTCTTTAGTACATAAAAGCTTTTTGAGGATTGGCAGTATCAGCATTATCATAATTTTCAAAGTACCTTATAGTTCTATGACTACATATGGACTGTTCATATAATACATTAAAAAGCTTCAATGTATTAAGAAAAATAAAATAAAAATTCTTGTTTTGAAAGTATCGTTTAACTGTCTCTCTCTCTCTCTCTCTCTCTCTCTCTCTATATATATATATATATATATATATATATATATATATATATATATATATATATATATATATATATATACCACTCTGATAATAAAATATAGTGAATAATTTTGTATTTCAAAAAGTAATAAACTTTCATCGAATTTGATTTGATCTCCTTCAAAGTACTGTCCTTGGTAGGCAATGCACTTATCTCAGAGTTGAATCCATGATGGGAAACATTTCTGGAAGGCTTCTTTCGGAAGGGCGTTTAGCTGCTTTGTTGTGTCTCTCTCAATATCAGAAATGGTGTCAAAAGTTTTTTCTTCAAGTACAGTTTTAATATTTAGGAAGAGCCAGAAGTTGCATGGTGCTAAATCGAGTGAGTATGGTGGTTGTGGACAGACAGGAACAATTTTTTTCGCAACTGTCCAGACAAGAACACAATACTGCAAATGGTACATAAGTTGGAAACAACAGGACATCTTGTGAATGAAACTGGCAAGAATCTGGCTGATCCTAAGTTACTTTGAAGACCACATAACTTCCAGGAATTTGTGACCGCCAAGATCACCATACTTGACTACACCAGACTTCTTTCTGTGGGGTTATCTAAAGCAAAGAGTTTACATTACAAGGCCTTGGACTTTAATGACCAAATAATTCTAGATATTCTGCACAATGATACATTATTTGTGTTTTTCTTCTTAAAATAAACATAAAATGAAAATCACAAGGTTTATATGAATCACCCTATATATTATTTACTTTTTTGAAGTTTTAATTATGACCAGCTTATACTTTACTGCTTTTTCTATACCTTTATTGAGAGCTGTATAAATACCTGGAGCTCTGACCCAAGAACTGGAAGGTTTGTCAGTCTTTACATTGTATCCTGTTACTTTCCATGTACTGGCATCATAGATGTTCATTATTCCTGGTAAAGTGAATCCTTCTATAACAGGATCATTATTTGATGAGCCTGCATCCTCATAGAGGTTTATATTTAATGACTGAATCTGTCCTTGGCTGTCAACGTTTACCTGAAATATTTAAGCATGTTAACCTTTGTTAGATGACAGAAACTGATCAGAAAAATCTATGTTAGAAGGTAAAACAATGATAAAAGTAAAGATAAAAATAAATCTCCAAATTGTAATTTATAAGTTACAATTGTTCATAGTTGCTATTGAAATGTATCATATTTAACGCACTGAGTATGTTAATCTCTTGGTGGTTCGCTCAATCACGAAATATTTAACTATTAACTTTGTATATTATAATTTTAGTCTTGTTGTTAGACCAAGAAAAAGACTCAATAGTCTTACCCAAATAGCTTTATACTTTATGAAATTTAATAAACCATAGTTTGTTCAATTTAGAAACTTCTAATAATCATTGATTCAGTAATGACTTACAATCAATAGAATCTCTTAACCATTAACAATAAAACATCCCTACTAAATCTAATAATCTGATAGAAGTTAACATGATTGAAAAATGTGCAAAACAATCTATTCGAGCTGTGTGGTTGGATTACTAAGAACAGTTAATTGTTGTGGTGACAAGCTTTAATAAAATAATAAATTTCGAGTAGTATTTACCGAGTAGTAGCATTTACTATATAATTGTTGAGGATGTCTTTTTCTGGAGATGTGTCACATTGTCAACTCAGACTGTAACGGTAAGTGCTACAACTCAGACTCAACAAATATAAATTAAGTGCTACTCTAGGCAAAGTGTAACATATTTACAAATGTTTTTAGTTAAAAACTAGTAGCTCACGTGAAGATGGAATCAACAAATATAAAGAAAAGTCATTGTCCCAAAAGCATTATTGATATTTCTACCAATTCTATCCTTTGAAACTAAGTGATAACTGAAATTTAGAACAAAACTGAATTAATAATAATTTATAGAATTCATAATTTCAATTACTTTAGTAGCTGAGGAACAATGAGTTAGACATTTTTACATAATCACAATAAATAAATGACAGGTAATTGTCGGGCTTATGAACAGAAAGCTAGAATGAAAAAAATGGAATTCATGAAACAGTTGGATTTAGTTTTTGAAAAAAAAAACAATAGAATAAAACTGCTCAGAGGTCTCTAGCACTATATGTTTTTTCAGCCCACAGTCAAGTTAGCAAAGGCTAAGTTAGCAAGAAGAAGAACAAGTGAAACAGAAAACTTGTGCTTTTAGTCTAAACAATTTTAAATAACATTCATAATATCTATGGTAAAATTGAAATTTGGAATATTTTTATTTATGTTCTACAAAGTTTCATTGTAGGAAATAATACAATTTAATTACTTTTTTAATATTTTACCTGCTATTTCTAAAAAGGTGTTTTTACTGAATAAATATACCTCACTCTTGATTTTCTAAACAAAGAAATATAGTTAACAAGGGAAGTTCTTTAATTTTCATCCTGGATTTTAAAACTACCCTGGTAAATTATAATGAAGAGTGTTATAACAACAATATTTTTTTTCTTGAGTCATATCTGTTACAAATGTATAACTCATACATATAGGCATTTTATAATCGTGAATTTTATTCAGGAGATACTGACAAAAATTTATTAGTGTTATTAAAATGTCTTCAAAGTTATTCTCTAATTTTAATTAAAAGGTAAGGACTTTCAGTTTTTATGTTGTACATCTCGAGGGTTTAAAAAAAATTTGTTGCTATTGATATCACTTACCAAAAAGCCATTACTCACTGATATTTTTCAGCAGACACATTTCACACTAGATCAGAGCTTTGTTCAATGCTGTGAGTCATGGACAAGTCATGACAAGCACTGATCTAGTGTGAAACATGTCTGCTGAATAATATGAGTAAGTAGTGGATTTTTGCCAAATGACACATAATACAAAACTTAAAACATAAAATAATAAGTTCAGCAAGATATTAATTAGTTGAATAAAAATGTTTTGTATGTCAAAGCATATTCCTTTATATATGAAATAACATTTTGTTTCTGAAAAATCAATTTAGGGAGCTAGCTTCCCAGAGAAACATTTCTTTAACATATAACTAGTTCTCACTTATTATTGCTGAAGTTACAACACATTTCTCTTAATTTAAATCATTTCTGATATCAATTTAAACAGAAAAGGGTAAATAATAACAATAACATCTTTTCTCCATTAATTACACAGTGAATGGATAAAATGTAAAATATTTTGAGAATAATTTTTGATACAGAACTAAATAATCTTTGGTCACTAATTACTTGAACCAATACACCAAGTATTTAATTTACTGTGCTTTATTATTAATAAATAATACTCAGAACCTGTAATCACAAATATTTTTATTCTATTCTTATGTAGATTTCGATTACAAAGTAACCATCCTCAGAGACATAACAATATATACTCTTGACATGTCTCAGATGATAGTTACTTTGTAATCGAAATGTACATAAGACTAGAAAAAAAATATTTGTGGTTAGAGGCTGTGTATATTATTTATTAATAACATTTGGTGTTATAACATCAATTTTATTTTTATTGAAAAGCTCTCATTGCACTAATAGTTCTTACCATATATTTAAAGGGTTTGTTAGCTTATAAAATACAGTAATATCACCTATAGTTCACCGTAGGGGAAATTAGCCATAGGGAGTGGAGGATAAAGCCACCTGAGCTAATAGGAAGTTCACATCTTGCTATGTTGGTGAGCCTTGTTGTCAATTCAACGTTAAACTTCCGTTTGTCGCTCAGTTTTATTGTAGCTGTGGTGGAGTAATTTACTAGTGCTGTAGCTTGCTTTGTTCTGTAATTTCAGTTTTGATCCCCTTTAACAGTCTTTTTCAAGACTTTGCTATCTCGATCCATATAGACAATTAACTCTGAATGTTTTTAAATTCCTTCTATTACCTCACACTCTCCTTATATTATATATATATATATATATATATATATATATATATATATATATATATATATATATATATATATATATATATATACAGTATATATAAACGTTTTTATTCATCCAATCAAGCTCAAATACACTTTATTAAACCTATAGTTGATGACAATTGATTTTAATAAAGGTTTTTCAAACATTTATTCAATAATTGGAATACAAAAATTTGGGGGTCTAAGTCAGTTTCGAACTGTGTATCTCATGTTCATCAAAGTCTAGCGCTTTTTGGCACTGAGCTAATTTTCCATAGATAGAAATGAATGTCTCAAAGATCTATATGAAAAACCTATATTTTGTAACCTTAAATTGTTCTCATGGTTACCACACAATAACATACCTAATGCTCTAGGATTAATAATGAATGAAAAGAATAACATTAACAAACAAACTGGATTAAAGTTATCAAACCTTGCTTCACAAACAGACAATGCGAAAGGAAAGCGAAAAGAAACTACAACACAATGCAAGCAACAAAAAAAAAACCACATAAATAGCAACAAACGAAAATAATAATCCAATACCATAGATGAAAAGAAAAATGGAAAATTGCAAAGAAATTCACTTTTTATTTTGCGACTTAATAACATTCTTAATCTGACATATTTATATTAATTGCTACTATAAAATAAATTTAAAAAATATTGGTCTTTTTTGATGCAATTAGGAATTCCTTTTTTTGATTCAAGTAGAAATTCCCTTTGTTGATTTAAGTAGGAATTGACTTTTAAAAAAATGATTATATTACTGATTCTCTAGTGCCATGTGTTTCACAATGTAATAATGATTGGTAATCTAAGCCCCCCAAACATATAATGCTTATAATGTAAACACAGATAACTACTCCTTCTGACTGACCATGCATTTTACTCAATGTCTCTTATTTTTATTAGTCAGTTCATTTGCTTTTATTGACAGTTATCGTTTATCCGTGTGTTATATATATATATATATATATATATATATATATATATATATATATATATATATATATATATTTTAGGTTAGTTTTGGTTGGTAAAGATTATTTAGATTTTTTGGACTAGGAGACTGACAGACTTACCTTGGTAAGAGTCCACACTGTAGTCTTGAAATAGAAACACATAAAAGCACTTTAACAATGATATATTTCAACCACACAGTGGTCTTTATCAATCGAAGAGAACGCCCAGGCAAGCCTTCTCCCACTACACCTTTTCTTGTGAACCTGACCAGGTTCATCCTCGAGAAGAACAACTTTCAGTTTGAGGGAAGGAACTACCTTCAAATAAAGGGAACAGCAATGGGCACCAGAATGGCACCATCGTACGCAAATCTGTACATGGGATTGTTGGAAGAAAGTTTTCTAAAGACACAAACACACCAGCCATTATGTTGGTATAGATATATAGATGACATCTTCCTAATTTGGACACAGGGTGCTTCAACACTTGAGGCATTTTTAGACAGCCTGACACAATTCTCCACACTTCAATTTACCTGGGAGAAATCTACATCAGCCATCACCTTTTTGGATGTAGAGGTAACACTCCAGGATGGAAATATCAACACAGGAATTCACATCAAACCGACAAACCACCTACAATATCTCCATTTCGACAGCAACCACCCAATAAACATAAAACGATCCATTCCATACAGTCAAGCAATCAGGGGTAAGAGAATCTGTTCGAATGATAGGGAATTGGAAGATTTTAATAGAAAGATATCAACAGCCTTCCAGAGAAGAGGATACCCAAAAAAACTCATTGAAAACCAAATTCATTCAGCACAATCCTCGGTTCGCCCCAAACCACAAACAGAACAAAATAAACTGTCTTTAATAACAGACTACCATCCTGGTCTACATAAACTCAACAAGATATTGAGAGATGGCTTCAAAATTCTTCAAGCTTCCGTCCACACCAAAAATCTTTTCACCGATCCACCGCAAATTTGGTACAAGCAACCTCCCAACTTGAAAAACATCCTAGTACATCCTAAACTACCAGACCCTGATGCAGAGAAACCACACAAACTTCCTCATGGCTCCTTCCCATGCAATAGACCTAGATGCAAGACGTGTCCAATACACCCCTCAGCAAATAGTTTCAACAGCCAAACAACAAAAATGGTCTTCAAAATACAGGGTCATCATAATTGTACATCGAAAAATGTCATATACCAGCTACAATGTAAACTTTGCTCAGCACAGTACATAGGCCTGACCACGGATGGTCTGAATATCAGAATGAATGGCCTCAGACATGATGTTAAAATTATGAATATGGATAGACCAACAGCTCAACATGCTGCGAGTCACAACATCGCAACTTTTGATGACTGCTATACCACAAAAATAATTAAATCGCTCCCCCCTAATTGCAATCCCTCAGAACTGAGAAGGTGGGAACTATCATACCAGTGGTATACCAAGTCCAGAGAATCCCCTAACCTCAACATCAGATAAATCCATTTTTTTTTTTTTTTTTTTTTTTTTTTTTTTTTTTTTTCCCAATAGCCTTATCTCTTTTCCTCTGACAGACTTATATAAACTATAATCACTCATATGCTCATGGAAACAATTTATATATATATATATCTTTAATCTGTGCATCTGTGTCATCTGATTTCTACTCTACACAATCTGTGATTACAACTTATATTTATTTTATTTCATTCTTTTTGTGTTTTCTCTTCGATTGACAAAGACCACTGTGTGGTTGAAATATATCATTGTTTAAGTGCTTTTATGTGTTTCTATTTCAAGACTACAGTGTGGACTCTTACCAAGGTAAGTCTGTCAGTCTCCTAGTCCAAAAAATCTATATATATATATATATATATATATATATATATATATATATATATATATATATATATGAATTATTTATATAATAAATTACATATTTTATTTAAATTTATGTAGATATTTAATGGGGAAAGTATATATGTTTAGTGCCTATTTCTGTGTGTAAATGAATTAAATTTGTTTACGAGTGTGAAAGTGAAACACTCATCGTATTACTGTCAAATTTTTTTTTATACATTCACTTCAAAGTTCTAACCTATATGCATGAAGGACATTTTATTATATAAGATAGTAGTTAAATAATTGTTACATGTTATATATATTAATTACATACTTTTTTCAATTTCCGAATTAACTCCGGTTAATAATTAAGTGGTATTTATGAGAGATAATTCTTGCCTTATTAAACAAACAAAAAAAAATATTTCAATAATGAAAGCAGTCCCAATGGAGAGAATTAGAAATTCACAATAAAAAAATATGATTTTTTTGGGAAGAAAATGTGTAAAGTTAATAAATGATTTCAAGAACTAGCTACTCTTGACGGTATTAGCTGCTGGCAGTGACGGGTTGAGAGTCACAGCGTTCGAACTGACAACACCGCATCTCTACCCTGCCACAGACCCGTTCCTATTCTACTTTAAATCAATGTATAATTCTACTTACTTCATATTCGGTATAGATTGCATATCTCTTTCCAGTGGCTTTCATTGTGTCCTCTATAGTAGTAATCAGTCGTACAGGTTTCCTAATAAGGTAAGAAGCAAGGCTACATGCCACTGCAATTATGTTATTTCTTGTTAATTTAAGTCCATAGCCTCCACCGCATCTTGAAACTTTCATGTTGATGCTAAAATTACAATTGCCAATAAAAATTATTATTAAATAGTTGTCTTTTAAAATGTTTCCAATACAAGAGATATTACAAATGTTTTCATACTTCCTATCTACCAAATTGATTTTGTGGAAAAAAGTAGCAAGGTACAGTGTATGCCAACAATACTTATGAACGGGTACACAATTTCTTTTTCTAAGATTAAAACCTGTTTATTAGTCTATTTTTACTTGCAATAATTAATAGTGAAAGCGTGCATACATAGAGGTGTACATATCAAATTATTGTTAAAATTTTAAATTGCTGATTTATGAAAGCCTTTTCTCTAAATACATTAAGCCTAACAGCCCTAAAATTTGAATTAAAACAAAAAATATTCACATTTGAATCTGGTCAATTGTCTATTTTATAGACTTTTGTCTGAATGAAATCTATCAACTAAATTTTAAAGTAGTATTGCTCCTAACATAGTCATGTAAAATTGAAATAAAATTTTTTAAATAGGCTCTTATTTGTTTTCATTATATTTTTCAAAATTTTAAAGAAATTTATTTATCCAGTTTAACCTTTATTTCAGATATATTTTGCCTAGCATTTACATATACAAATGGATAATATAGCATTTAATTGATAAAGTATAGCCAATAGAAGACTAGTTCATTCCAAAGCTCTTTATTAAGTAGAAGGAATTTGTTGCAACAATTACCTTTTGATTTTAAGTTACTCCCTAAATACCCAGCCACCATTATACCACATACCATTATGAATAAAATATCTTTTTCCTATTTTTTGTTAAACAACACTTAAATTATATTTTTTGGCTGTTATTAGACTACTGTACACCTAAATACTTGGTAAGGCTAAATACCACTATAAGCATGGCCAACTATGGCCAACTTTACCTATTTTCAGGGATTCCAAGTGCTAAGGAAATGGCTTCTTGTGCAGATTGTATCCATTGAGAAGTGCTGTAGACATCTAGTCCATCAACCTTTGGTACAGCATAGCAAGCAAATGTCTCCATCACAAATGGATATTGACCACCCAATTTCATCTCTCCCTTTATTTTGTGTTTAATGTCAGCTAAAATCAAGGTTAAACAAAATGTTTAATGACGTGTAATAAAGGTTAATATAAAATAAGGTTTTATATCACCAAAGTACGTTTTTGTAGAACTTTGGAGCTTAAGTTAGTACTAAAAACACTTGAACATTTATAAGTAGGTTACACTTGCCTATAGGAGTACTTACATTTTTGATCATTGAAGACACCTGTTTTTCGGGAGATATGTCCTATTGTCAACTCAGACCAAGTAAAGATGGAATCAAATAATATAAATTAATACTATAATTAAAAATTTTTTGACTAAGTGAATGCGTAATGGCTTACTTGCTAACGCATTTCAAAATATTCGCTCCTTTTACGAAGCTAACCCTATACTGGCGTTAGGTACAAAGGCTGTAACGGGATGAATTTATGACTGTGGGAGGGGTGGATTATTTTGTTTGTGTGTCATTTAATGGAAAAGGCTGTTGGCTTCAAAATGTATGATCATTTAGAATATTTTCTTTATCTGTTGCTTAGTGTTTGTATATCTCGTATTTTTCTAAAGTTGTTAGTTTTTTTTCTTTGTTTTAATAAAACAAATACATTCATAGATCCATCAAATATATCCACAGTCATAAATCCATCCCGTTACTGCCTTTGTACCTAACACGATGCCGCCAGTAGAAGGTAAGCTTTGTAAAAGGAAATAATGTTTTGAAACGTGTCAGCGAGTAAGCCATTACGTATTAGTTAAGTACCTTTTAATTATAGTTTAATCAGTGAATTCAGTGTACATCAAGCAACTATAAATTATTGTTGGGTCAAATGTAACTGGGAAAAAAATGATCAAGATTTATGAAATATTACAAAAAACTTGTATCAACTATTAAAAAAAATAGTTTTATGAATTCAATTTAGAGTGTAATTAAAAATGAACAAAAGCTTACTGGCAAATACCAATAAGATTTTTTTCTCACTTATGACAATATTTTTCAAATTGCAGCAACAGCACTTAGAAACAGACTTCACGTGAGTGAATGCTAAAATTAAAATAATGCACAACATTGTAGAAATTCTGGGAATTTCTTTACATCATAACAAACATGGCATAATTAAAGTGTTGAGCAACTGCTGTACCCTAGGATAGAAGTGATTCATCAGTGCTGCTGTCAACATGTTAAAGAACAACGAATACTCAGACAGGATCATGTAGGTTTATCAGCCTATAGATGGTATTATTTCTTTATACAAAGAAAATGAAGGCCAAACATGTACATTTCTTAAACACCTTAATTATATATACAGTAGAGCCTAATTATAACAGTACCTATTAAACTGGACATTATTTGTAATAAACGGATTATTGAAGATAAATCACACAATCTACCAGCCACATAAATAGGCATCATACAGTCCACACAAATGTGATACATAAGCAACTACTGATACTTCGTCATATATCTTTAGTCCAGTGATATTACTCCTAAAAATCATGCAGTTAAACTGTAAATGATGTACATATTGAATAAAAATATTATAATAGTTTTAATACAAATTTATCTAGTGTTTATAAATATTTTATTGAGTAAGAACGTTTTAAAAACACTATATTTAAACTGTCATACTAAAAGGACGCTGGCCTTAAAAGTACAGTCTATTTGTAAAAGCTACCTCAAAAGATTCAAGAGAACTAAATAGTGTAGACAAAGCATTAATATTTATAATACTGACTTACCAATTTTTTTGAAAACAAATATGTGTCCAGTGTTGCTACTGGACTAAAATGTGAATTGTGTTTATTAAAAGTGCCATAAAAATTTTTATTCTGAAGACTTACTTACATAAATAAGTTAAAAAAAAAACACTTAGCACTGTCGTTTAATTTTACGTTACAGTAGCTGCTGCAAATGTATCATTTGATTTCTAATATGTATACGAGGTGTGGCTAGAAAAAAACCGAACTGATGCTATAAAAAAAATTTATTTTCCATTATTTACATTTGATGTTATCTCCTTCAATGTACTCTCCTCCTAGGTCTATATACCGCTCCCTACGAATTTTCCACTGTTCATAGCAATGCTGCAGATCATTTTCGGTAAGTCCATACATTACTTCCGTCGGTTTTTCTTTTACTGCTTCAACACTCTCAAATCTAGTTCCTTTCAAAGCTGACTTGACTTTAGGGAAAAGAAAAAAATCACAGGGGGCCAAATCAGGTGAGTAGGGTGGATGTTCTAAGATGGGAATGTTGTGATTGGCTAAAAACGTCTTCATTGACAACGCATTGTGAGCTGGGGCATTGTCTTGGTGCAGGATCCATGTCTTTTTTTTCCACAAATCGTTCCGTTTTCTCCGTACTCGCTCACGTAGGGTAGTCAGGACGCTAATGTAGTAATGCTGATTCACTGTTTGTCCCTCTGGTACCCAATCAATGTGTACAATCCCTTTGACATAAAAAAAAAACAATCATCATTGCCTTGAATTTTGATTTTGACATTCGTGCTTTTTTTTGTAGTGGAGAATCAGGAGATTTCCAATGCATCGATTGGCGTTTGGTTTCGGGATGGTAAGTAAAAAACCACGATTCATCACAATAAATAACATTTTGTAAAAAGGTGGGATCACTTTCAATGTTTTGTAGGATGTCAGAACAAATCATTCTTCGGCATTCCTTCTGTTCAATTGTGAGACACTTTGGAACCATTTTTGCACACACTTTGTTCATGTTGAAACTTTCATAAAGAATCTCCCTAACACTTTCCTTGTCAATTCCTGTCAACTCAGATATTGCTCTGATTGTTAAACGGCGATCTTCTCGAAGAAGTTTACCGATTTTTTCAATGTTTGCATCAGTTTTTGCTGACAATGGTCTGCCAGTGCGAGCGTCATCACTTGTGTCTTCGCGGCCATCTTTAAATCGTTTAAACCACTCAAATACTTGTGTTCGCGATAAACAATCATCGCTGTACACTTGTTGCAACATTACAAACGTTTCACTTGCAGATTTTCCAAGTTTGAAAAGACATGCTGTTCTTTCTGTACACTCAACATTTTTCCGACACACAGACAAAACGTCAACTACTTAGAACAGACGCCACGGGCAGACTGAGTGCAGGAGGCAGATGAAACTCGAGCAGTAGGCGGAGCAAGAGTCACGTGACAGGCCAGGCGACTTTCAGCCTTATTGCATTCGTTTTATTGTTTCACCTGTGCTAGTTTGGTTTTTTTCTAGCCTCGCCTCGTATAATAAGTCATTTCGAAAAAAGTAACTACTTACTGATGTTTCTCAGGTGATAATTTTTCACTTGATCAGTGCATTTTTAAATTTTATGAGTCACAGACAAGACTGAATTTTTAATCTCTGTAAATTTTTAAATCAATATAAATATGAACAGATTTTAAATCAATTTATTTTTATGTATAATCTTTTATAGGTTTTTGTTTTGCTTCATTTTATATGAAATTTTGCTTTATAACAGACTTTTATTGAAATGGACAACCTCCAGTCTCAATTAGTCCGTTATCATGAGGTTCTACTATTCCTTAACCTCGCATATTCTGTTGACAGCAAATGAAATAATACTTTTATTTTCTTTTACATACAAATCATACATACAGATAAATAAACACAAAAATAAAATATATCACAAACTTAGCAACCATACCACATACATAATTCTTCCAATCAATCTTACCAGCTAGAACAAACTTGCTTCTTCAAAAACCACAATTTATCTTCTTTTAAAAATGCCATTAGAAAACAAGAACAGAAGATTTAAAAAATTTTGAATGTATAGCAGAAGCTAAAGAATATAATATCTCAATAATCGATGGGCTATATTTCTACTTGAAAAAAAGTTTATTAACCATTAATCAGGCAACCCACATGGCAAACTTACAAAATTCATAACACTCTTTAGACCATCCAAAAGATACAAACTAACCAACCAATTTTTCGAAAAGGCAATTACAAAATTGTCTACTTCAGACACATCATTAAATCAAACTCCTCTGGTAAATACAAACTAAACAGAGTTGATATCCCAGTTTATACATAGACAAAATAAAAAGATCACATCATGCACATTACTAAGAACAAATAACACACTAGCAAATCAGAATTAAACTTGAACACTTCACATCCCCAAGCCACTACTACATAAACATAACATCAAACCTACGAGTTATACAAAAATTAAATAAAAACAAATTCTATGCAACCAAACAGTATAAAAAATACAACAAAATTAATATACATAAATAACACCCAATTACATTATATTTTACACACACTGCTTGATGTCATTACCTCAAACACTCATAAAACCACCTAATATAAAGATGGCTTATTCCCAGGCCCACATTCTTCAAAAAACCTAGAGGTCATATATAATTTAAGTTTACAATTGGACAAATCTCTTGAATAGGTGAGGAAATAAAGCACCAAACCTACGATAATTGGTGCAGTAAGTAGGATCGAAATGCGGTTTTTGCATTCGATTCAGGAAGCCACCACAAAAGTTTGTGAACATAACCACATTATAAGAAATCAAAATTGCATCGGTGCATAAGAAAAATGCATTTTTTAAAAGTGCATTCACTGGCTCGATTTTTAAAAAAAATTATAACTCGGTGAATAACCACTGAAATGGGCCGAATTTTAGTACTCCGAGTTTTTTGGGGTTGTTGAACACGAATATGATATCCGTAATGACCCCCGGAGTACCTGGGGCCCAGGGCGGATAACATCAACCTCATCTCCTGAAATTTTCTGTAAGTACAATACAAAATTGATCGAAACTCGTTACTCAGGGGTTTTTGGGGTAGCTGAACACGAATATAATATCGGCGATGATCCTCTAAATAACTACGGCATCTCCTGGAATTTTCCATAAATTCAGAGTTCGTTACTCACGAGTTATATTGTATTATTATCACTCAAATAATAGAATATTATTACTATAATTCAATATTATTATTATTATAGAATTTTATAAATATTTTGTACGTCATGAATTTCTTGTTCTCAACGGGACCTGTAAAAGATAAGTCCAGCCCTGTCTATACTCGTATATTACTATGATGGTTTCATCATAACAATAGTAGTAGTTTATACGAGTGCTTTATAATTTTAGTGCGCATGTCTAGTATTACGTGTAAAAGATTCCACTTTTATTTCTACACCAGTGTATACAGTTATACTCTGAGTAGAACCGTGCACGTGTTTTTATTTTAATATAATAGTTTCTGGCTTATTATTCAAGTTATTTATTTCGAAGTGAATTTTATAATACCAACAGAATTTTTTTCCGTATTCAAGTGATTTATTATAAATATTACCAGGTTTTTAAGTATAAATGAAAGTTAGTCAGTGTTATGTGTAACAAGTACGATACTTATATTGGAATAAATATATTCTAATAAGTTTATTTTATATACCACGTAGATACGGACACTTGTTTTTCAAGATACGATAGGTGATTGGATAAAGTATAGAAATCTAAGTTAGATTTTTATTTCGTGATGTAGATAATTATGTTTTGAATTTGTAATACAATCTATATTTATTTATGGTATTATATATTATATATATAATATTATATGTCTATTATATATTTATCAATATCGAATTTATGGAAAATTCCAGGAGATGACTTAGGTATTACCCGCCCTGGGCCCCAGGTATTCCGAGGATCATCGTCGATATTATATTCGTGTTCAGCGACCCCAAAAACTCCTGAGTAACGAGTTTCGATCAATTTTGTATTGTACTTACGAAAAATTCCAGGAGATGAGGTTGATGTCATCAGCCCTAGGCCCCAGGTAGTCCGCCATATTCGTGTTCAGCGACCCCAAAAACCCCGAGTACTAAAATTCGGCCCATTTCTGTGATTATTCATCGAGTTATACATTTTTTTTTAACCGAACCAGTGAATGCACTTTTAAAAAATGCATTTTTCTTATGCACCGACGCAATTTTGATTTCTTATAAAGTGGCTATGTTCACAAACTTTTGTGGTGGCTTCCTGAATCGAATGCAAAAAACTGCATTTCGATCCAACTTACTGTTCCAATTATCGTATTTTCCTATTTTTGTGCTTTATTTCCTCGCCTATAAATAGCATTTTAATTTAGGTTTCCTATTGCTTATGATTACTATATATATATATATATATATATATATATATATATATATATATATATATATATATATATATATATATATATTTATTTATTTAGGTTAGTTTTGGTTGGTAAAGATTATTTAGATTTTTTGGACTAGGAGACTGACAGACTTACCTTGGTAAGAGTCCACACTGTAGTCTTGAAATAGAAACACATAAAAGCACTTAAACATGATATATTTCAACCACACAGTGGTCTTTGTCAATCAAAGAGAAAACACAAGAAGAAATATTTATAAAATATTAAAATGTGTAAGTTAAAAAAATGTTCATGTACAGATATAAATACTTTTTTTTGCTGTAGGATCAATCTTCCCTTGAAACACAATTCTTGATTTATCTCCAGATTTTAAAACTTCCTCAACATTTAACAGTGGTTTTGATTTGCTTTTATAAGTTATTTTAACTAATTTTGCTGCTTGCTTTGCGATTGCTTCTGTCTCTGCTAATATTATACCTACAGGTTGGCCAGCATATAGCACATTTGACTTTGCAAAAAGCTGAAAAATTGAAACATTTATTGAAAAATGTTTTTAGTAATTTAAAGATGAAATTCAAACAAAAATATTATAGGAATAACATAACCTTTTTAAATAAAATCATAGAGGGAGTGATAATGTTATCAGTACAGCAAAAAATATTTTAAAGTTCTCTCCCAGTTTAGTTGAAAGTTTTTGTTAAACCTAATTTTAAATAGGTTTTTCACTGTAACTAACTCTTTCAATCCAATATGTATGATAAACTGTAAAATTTTGTCAACTTCATAAATTTTCCTAGTAATTGTAGAGTTTATTAAATTTAGTCACTTGAGCTGAAAATTTTCACTAGTATTGTATATAGGTAGGACAATTTTTTTACTTAATTTTTATACAGTGGAAATGTCTTGACCATGTTCTCGTGGTTGTTATTCTTTAACTACCTGTAATGTCTATCAGGATTTGAATGAAGTTTTTATTACTAGTTCACAGGGCTTTTAGAAACAGATTTTTCATGAATACAAATAATATTGGGAAAGTGTTAGTTTGTGGTATAGTACTGCCAATTATAGTTGTATGGTTTTCTGCAATTTGATTTTCAATTAAACTAAATACCGAACATTTTAGATAATATAAATCAAATTGAGAGTAATAATGAAACACAAGGGTGTCATGAAACTAAGAATGTGCCGTCAGATTTGTCTTTGTTGAGTTATTCTATAAGAAGTGATGAAGGACAGAGGCATATTTTGAAGATTTGGAAATATCAGATTAGATGAGAAGATAGTTTTGCAGCCTTATTCTTAAAAACTATTTGTGTAAACATCATACAACAAAAATACATTTTTAAAAACAAGATTAAATTGTACAGAAAATAGCTATATCCAAATTTTATTGATAGTATAAAATATTTTAACTACACTTTTGGTATTAACATAGCAAAAAAAAAAAAAAAAAAACACTACTTACTTACTGATATTTTTCAGCAGACACATTTCACACTAGGTCAGCGCATTGTTCAATGCTGTGAGTTTTGGACAAGTCTCACAGTAAGAGTCTCGGAAAATATCATTAAGTAGTGGTTTTTTACCAAGTTAATACCAAAAGTGTAACTATAGAAAAACCTTAAGACGTACAACACAAAAACTGCAAGTTAAAATATTTCTTTACTGTGTAAATAGTATTCTTAAAAAAGATAACTAGCAAGAAGATTGTTTCTCTTGAAAATATTCTTAAATTTGTATTTCACATATCCTCCTAAAAAATAAGTTAAAGGCTCTTTTCATAGAGTATTCTGAATAAAATTATATATTCATTTTTATGTGGTGACTTTTACATAGTTGAAAATATTTGTGAAACCTCCAAATGAATACACAACTGAAGGAATATATCCATACAGAGGTAAAATTTCATTAAATTTTAAAGTGTAATGAAAACTAAGATAGAACCAATTTGAAAACAAAGATTTAGATAATGAAGTAAGCATAAGTAATAATTTCATTTAAAAATGATTGTTTCTTGAAAAAAAGGAAATCACTATTTAAGGGTTAATTACTTAGGAAAAATCAAAAGAAATAATTTTCCTAAGCTGTGCCAAAGAAGTATCTCAGTATTTATTGGATAAATCTAGAAGATCTTTTTATCAAACCTCCCAATCCAAATAACTCAGTTGGGTCAACAAGTAAAACATTTGTGCTGATCTTGAATGAATTATTCTACAATTACAATATCACCTGTTATTAGTTTTATAATAACATTTATTATAAAATAAAACATTTAATGATTTTATTTTACACTATTCTTATGTAAACATTTTCATTAATCACAAAATATGTCACTGACCTCTTCTTCTTCTGGTATAAACGGATGTGTAGCAGCAAATGTATTCTTGCCTGGAATATCTCTAGCCAAAAAGAACTTAATAACTCCTGGAATTTTCTGTAAATAAATTTTTGTTTTAAATGCTATACAGTATCAAAATTAAATAGTTATTTAAAATGCCAATTGTCTTGTACAGAGATCTAAATCAAAAGTCAAGAAAATGTCTATCAATTACTTTACCATGGTACCAATTCAAAGGTTTGGGATAGTCATTTTACTTCAAAGTAAAAAAATATATTTCTGACATTAGATATTTACAAAAAGAAAATAGTGTAACTAAATAAAATACCCATACACTGGAAGCACAAGAAAACTCTCACCTCTAGTTATCAATGTAGTACCTTTAGAAACATTTTGCCAAGAAATGTCATGTTTACAGTCCTACTTGCAATAAAGGAAAATTTTCTCAGTTAATTAAAAGATTTCTTTATAAAACGTTAGCTACTTTTGGCTAGTATTTTGTACCCAATATCTCTATATTCTTTAAAGACAAAAATCTAAACATAAAGAGTAATGGTATTATTTACTTAACTTTCCAGTGATCTTAAAATGTTAATAATAATGTATCCATGTTTCAGTTTATTGAACAATAAGTTAATATCTGAATATATAGACCAAATAACAATAAAAATGAAGAAATATTCGAATCATAATAACAAGGTAATTAAAGCAATTGTAGAATGACTTTATATCAATCTAATTAACGTTTAGTTAATTATCAAAATCTTTTACTGTTCATGACAAGCTGGTTGTTAATTACTTATTACACTTTGATATTACTTGCGACAAGACTTTTTGTTAACTAAAGGTTGTTAAATTTTTAACTTACACTTAGAGGAAACATTTTTGTTCTAAGGAGAGGTTAGGAAGCTGAATAAGTCATAAGACAAAAACGTTTCCTCCAAGTTTAAGTTAACAATTTAACAGCTTTTAGTTAACAAAAAGTCTGGTCGCAAGTAATATCAAAGTGTAATAAGTTTAATTAAAATATCCCTTTTCACCTAATTATGAACAATGAGTGAATGTATAAAGTAGTGAGGGGGTCTTATCACTCAGCATCCAAAACTAGAAAAACGTTCTACAGTTATTAGTTTTTATTAATATTTGTTTGTAACAATCACCAGTCAGAAGAAAACATGTCACCAAAAACATAAATGGAAACATTGAATGGGACTTGAGACCCATTCTCAAGTCTATAATATATATATATATATATATATATATATATATATATATATATATATATATATATATTTAATAAATTAAAAATATTTCAAAAACAAGAATACTTTTAATGAATATATTTATTCAAAGCTTTTCGCCGACAAAATAGTACCAGCATCTTCAGGAAAATAATTATCTAATAAAAATCCTGATTAGATAATTATTTGTATTAGATAATTATTTTCCTGAAGATGCTGGTACTATTTTATCTACGAAAAGCTTTGAATAAATATATTCATTAAAAGTATCCTTGTTTTTGAAATATTTTAAATTTATTAACTATATTACAAGAAAACATATCACCATATTTAATATATATATATATATATATATATATATATATATATATATATACACTGTTGCCTTGGTCAAACCCTGATGAATGATTAAGTGTAACACTCTGGCACAGATGGAGAGGTCCTTTCTATTTTCTGCTTTTCCATGGATACAACCATGCCAAGTAAATGAATTCTTAAGCCCATGGTCTGAGTCTGCCAGAAACTGATTCCTGGACTTCCTATTTAAAGAAAGATTGGCGATGATATATTTTATATTTGACTTGATATTCTTTGTTTATTTAAAAAAAAAAATATTTTATTAAATAATTTTTAAATTCCCCTCCCCAAACATTACCTTCTGAAATACCCACTTACATCATTTAATAATTGAAAACCACTTACATTTTTCTAAAGGTTGTGTGCATAGAAAGAAATCGAATATTTTTGAAAGAAACTTGAAGGTAATTTAAAGGAAAGAATAAAAATTAAGACATATATTTCAACTTGACACATGAAGTGACACCCTCTATGGGCTCCTGACATTCAGCTACAATTACTGGATGTTATAGTAATGTATCTTGCATCTTCTATTAACAGGACTGGCATGGTCTACTTAGCATTAAAATTAAAAATGTACTCTATTTAAAATTTATGTGATGTGTTTTTTGTAGTTCACCAAACTGGGGCTAGTATAATATACTTAATAGGTTGACTTGTATAACTTAGCCTTGTTGCATGGTTTTATCTTCATCAACTTTTACAAGTTGCCTTCTTTGAGATGAGAAGAAATCAGGCTTTTTGTGTGTTGCCTTTACATTTGCTATCATTTTAACTTTGAAGTTTTATTACTTTGTTTTTATTTAATTCCTTCTGTTGTAACTTTAAAAAATTTACCTGAACTGTCTATTGAAAACTTATTTCATTTAAACATTGTTTATTTCACACCTGATTTCTGGTACAGTACAGTCTCGCTAATCCGGTCCCCGATGATCCGGACGTCCGGCTAATCCGGACGGCCCAAAATTTTTGTTTAGTTATAGTATTTTACAGTGCACAATCAGTCCGCCGTCCACGAAAATATTTATTTTTATACTCTATATTTGTTATTTTTCGAAGGGGTTTTCTTACTCTAATAGACAAATAATATAATTTATTCATAAAAATATGAATTTACCATATTATTTGTTTCTTTTGCCTATTAAAGTAGGAAAAACGTCTTTGAAAAAATATATTTACATTAGATCTCCCAACACTACAACGCACGTGACATCAGAGACATCTTGCAATAAACGAAAGATAAAGGACCTCTGACTAAACGGATAGACAGTCTATCCGTCTGGCGTCAGGTCAGTTGTGTTGTCGGACGGATGCCACCTTTATTGCTTCTCACAAGATTTCTGCTCAGTTGGCATTTAATTCTAGTGCGATATTGATTTGTGTTTTTTATTTACGTCTCGTTCAGTGTTCAGTGAAAATGGCGACTAAACGTAAGTCAGTGACAGTGACAATGGAATAAAAACTCCAAGCTTTATTTCGTATTGATGGAGGTGAATCGCTTACTAAAATTGCAAAAGAGTTAGGCGTGGGAAAACAAACTGTTTCCGATTGGAGAAAAAGCGACAGGAAATTGAAGATTTTTTTTGCAAAAATGGTTAGTAAAGACAGTTTAGGCGGCAGAAGCACTTTAAAAAAACCAACAAATAAAACCCTAGATGATGCTTTGTATGTTTGGTTTTGCCAACAACGGGAACAGGGTGTTCCATTATCGGGTGTAAATTTGCAAACGATCGCACTGAAACTGAATGAAAAGTTAAAAGGAGGCCCTAATTTTACTGCCAGTGTGGGTTGGCTGTCACTGTGGAAGGAACGACACGGCATCCGTCAACTCGGAATAAGTGGTGAAATTTTGTCAGGTGACAGTGATGCCACTGAAAAATTCAAAGACAAATTTGGCAAGTTTCTCAGAGATGAAAACTTACAACCTTGTCAGGTGTTCAACGCAGACGAAACCGGATTAAATTATAAAATGTTCCCAAAAAAAACTTTAGCTTCCAAATTAGATTCAGTAGCAAAGGGCCATAAAGTTAAGAAAGAACGTATGACTTTGCTACCCTGCAGTAATGCTTCTGGCGATCTAAAATTTCCACTTTTGGTGATAGGGAAATCCGCAAAGCCTAAGGTTTTTAAAAATGTAAATTTAAGTGTTCATTTGTTTGGCTTTTTCCGTCTAATCCGGACTTTCGTTGATCCGGACAGGGTTCGGTCCCATCAAGTCCGGATTAGTGAGACTGTACTGTAGTTTATACTTTGTATTCTATTTATTGAATTAATTTTCCTTTATTTTATATTGAATTTTAAATTATTTTAATACCGTATAATATAGTATATAGTATAATAGTAATATCATATATTGAATATAGTACACACAACACACATACACCACACACACACACACCACACACACACAGACACACACACTCACACACACACACACACACACACGCACACACACAGACACACAGACACACACACACCTTTACGTGTTTGAGGACACATGGCTGGACGCAAGGGCTATGCGCCTCTTGTGGGAGCTCTTAGATCAAGTGAAGTAATCAACGTGAATTTTTTTATATAGTTGTTAAATATTTTTATTAGTAAATGCTCAACTTTTTCTTTTATGAAACTTGAAATTTACATTCAAGTTAAATACATTTCTTCTGGGGACACAATGACGGTGTACACACTTACTTATACATTGATTTGTGAGGGTTCTGCCTGTCTATTATCAATCTGAGTCACCACTTCCAGAAATGCCTGACTCACCTGTTGTTTTGTCTAAGACCATAAGGGAGAGAAATTATGCCTAATAAATGCAATAAAATGTGTTGGGTAGATTATTCTGATTTGCAGCGATTACAAATGAGGTCCAAGTAGATTACACTTGTGTGATAAATTTAATCGGCACATTATTTTTGTATGTAGTGAATAGTTAACATTATTATTTAAAGAATAGTTAGAATACTTATTTTCCAACTCCAAGACTGCAAAAATTCAAAGTGAAATTGAAAATGGAATTATTCTTTGTAAATTCGAACTCTGCTGCAACATTAGAGATCACTCTTTTTTAGGAGAACCAATATGATGTTAAAAATATATAAATTCTAGTTTAAAAAATAGCTAGCAAAAAATTCTATATTTAGAGAACAGAAATTTAAGGCCACACTAAGAATATGGCTACAAAATGAACCTAGAAGCAATTATGATCACCAAGATTTCAAGATAATTAATGTAATTTATTTTCTTACTCTAAACCTGCAAAAACTCTAAGTGAAATTGAAATTGGAATTATTCTTTGTAAGCTTGAACTCTGCTGTAACATAACAGATTACTCTTTCTTAGGTGAACTAATACGGTGTTAAAAATATATAAATTCTAGTTTAACAAAGAAGCCAGCGAAAAATTGTACGTTTGGAGAATAGAAATTCATGACATTGTTAAGAATACAACAACAACATGAATCTGGAAGTAATTATGATCAGCAAAATTTCATGATACTGTCTAAAATAAGACTTCTGCCTAAGTTCTCTAGTTTATCAAAGCCATCTACCTAGATATATTGGAGAACAGAGACTCAATATTATTGCCCCCAAAATGCTTCAGAGTAATAAATCAAAACAAACGTAAATGTTTCAACAATATTTTATTTTAATTTATCCAATTTAAAAATGTATTACACAATAAAAATTTGTAATGGAGATGTGTAATTTTATTACACTGTGTGTATTGTGTTTGTGTCACACACTTGAGCAACAGTCTTGTCAGTAATTCACAGCATTGAAAAAACGCTGACCTAGTGTGAAATTCCTCTGCTAAATAAATAAGTTAGTATTGGTTTTTTGCCACGATAATACAAAAAGTGTAATTTCTATAAAAACCTCAAGATGTACAACACAAAAACTGCAAGTGTAATTTTAATTGGTTTAAAACGGGATAAAGAACAAAGACATTTTTAATAATAATTAGAAACTCGTTGAAACCCTGTGTAGCGGGTGGTTGATGTAACTCTTGTCTTTTCACTCCGAGGAAAGCAAGTCTACTGGTAAGTGAACCTAACCTGACAACGCCATAATTTCCCTCTATTCCCAGACAAACGCTATCCTCTTTCCTTAGTACTACCTTATTTCACCTGCCCTTGATTATCCCTCTTTCTAAAAGCGAGTGTAACATATCTGAAAAAGACTTACTATCTACGGGTGTCATACAGAAAGATGGGGAAGAGTTAATGACATTAGGTAAGACCACTGGAATGGTTTCTCTGGTGCTGAAAATAAGAAGAAACTATAGCAACGTGCTAACAGGTTGTATTATCTTATACTATATTAAATTATATCTACACAGTATCAGTATCTGATGGGTAGGTTATAAAAAATGAACTTTCCTACTCATAGTAGCAGACTAGGTAGCCGTGACCTCGAATTTGCAACAACATCGATCTCTTGTGTATTTTGAGGCGATGTGACAAGCTCATGTTAATAAACATAAGTATATTATTTATTTGTAAGCAACCTAAGTCAAATAAATCGACTAGTTTTTTGTGCGGAGTTTAATGTCGCCGTTCTAACATGGCACAATACGATATTTTTTAGTTCTTCCCTCTGTCTGCCAATAGCCAACATATAACCCTAAAATACAGAGATAATGTCCTTTAAGAACAAGACATCTCCAAATACTTGGGGGTCTCAAATGACACAAGACTTACTTGGAAGCCTCATATAGAAGACTGTGTACAAAGTGCATCAAGAGGTCAAAATTATTAAAACTACTTACGGTTACTACTTGGGGTGCAAACCAGGATGTTCTTATTGTGGTTTACAAAAGTTGTTAGGCCAACTCTTGAATAAGGAGCTGAAGCAACTATCACCACATCAAGTACAAATTTACGCAAATTAGAGGTTGCCCAGAACATCGCTCTTTGTTCTATAACAGGGGACCTTAGATCTACCCCTATTGCTGCAATGGAGGCCCAAACCCAAACAGAAACAATTTAAACTAGAAGAAGCAAAATATTTCTGAGAGAAGTACAAGAGGACATATATAATCATCGTTGGACAAACTACAGGCACACGACCGAAAGGCTAAAAACCCCAAAACCTCTACTATAAGAGTACAACAATCTCCTAACTAAATAAATCCAGCCAGGAGTACCAGCACCAGTTCAACACTTGAGATTTAATAACCTAACATCAGCTACTCTAAAACTGCAAAACCACCCTGCTTCAAATATCAGTAAAATCCCTCTGAACTAAGGGCAGCAGCCCTAGAAACTATGAACTCCAACTTCCCACAAGGTGACTGGCTACACATCTACACGGATGGATCGTTGGCAAATGGTGTGACTGTTCAAGGTTGCTGGGGCCATTAGCAGTAACCAAAGTAACTATGATGGAGAGCTTGAACCTATCTTGGCAGCATCCACTGAACTCTCAAAAACCACAGGGGTCTCTAAGGCTATATTTCTTGTGAGTTCCATGGCCGCAATACAAGTCGACACTAGCAACAGACAAGTGGAAAGCCGCCAAACACTCTCCTGAAGAAAAAGATAAACTCCTTTCAAGAAAAAGATTGGCAAATACACATTCAATGGTTGCCAAGCCGTGTCAATATAGAAGGAAACAAAAGCAAGCACTCTTGCCAAACAAGGCGCCACCTAACTACAGCCACTTACCTCAACCTCTTATCAGTCAAAGAAAATCCAAATAAACTCAACTCTAAATCACAGAACAAAAGATAACTGTTCGAGTCAGCGCTCGAAGTTTCGCGGCCTACTTTCAAACGCTCAGCTGGACTGTGCAGTGATGGTCACGTGATGTCCGATCTGCCAATCGATGTATGATTTGAAGTATTGATTTTCTGTGGCTTGATCCCCACTCCCTTAGCTCGCATTTTCCGTAAAGTTAGTCGTCCTCGTTGTCTCGGAACTGTCGTACAGTTAACCGCCTCGTTAAAGTACCTCGTGGCGTAAAATTGCACAACAGGTGCAAAGTGCCGGTTTTGACCGTGAAAACCTCGTACAAGCATTAAAACTGTTCGTCTTAATGTGTGTTAGTGTGACCGCGTTATTATATAAGTTATTTGCGGATTATTGACTTTAATTACAATCGCCGTTTGTAAGTTCCTTTGTGTCGTTACGTGCCATAGTTATTAAATGACTTTAGGATTTTTAAATGCAGCTTATTGACTTCTCGTTTAAGTTTAGTGTGACTTCGCCTGGCCAGGATTCCTACGAACTGGGTACCCAGGACTTCTACAGCTACGAGATCTACGACCACTTCAATTTTGCCCTTTCTTGCTCCACGAGGGTAAGTGCTGCATAAGCTTAAGTACTAATAATTCATTTATGTGTAAATTCAGTGCGAACTGTTCTGTTATTAAATGTGCTTGTACGGAGCCCATTATGGACTTCAAACTTTCGTAATTGCGTGCTCAGCGATTGAAGTAAGGCACTTTGCCGCAGCTTACTATTGTTACTCACATTTCTATTGTATTATTTCGGATCTTTCTCGAACCTCGTTTTCTTCTCATTTTAGCTAAGCGCCAGTCGCTTCATTTGGTCCTCTTCGAGCCGGATAGACTTGAATTTAAATTCATTTGATTTATATGATTCATGCAATCTTACTAAGTGTTGCGCAACATTTGATTTCTGATTTCCTTTGTGCGAGTTACACGCGCGGGAAACGTGACGTCATAGGTACACGTCACTTGATTTTGATTTGCTTTGTGATGAGGAAATACTTTACGTTTATTAAACTATACAGTCCACTTACCGCTGTTTAAAAAATTTTGTGAAATTAATTTGTGTTACGTTTTATTTGTGAACTTTATTAAATTATTTATAATGGCAATTAATACTGAATATTACCTCGCTAAATTAAAAAATATATTAAATGATTTGGAACAAGTACAAACCCTTCTTGATGACAAAGGGATGCCGGAAGGCATCGCTCGGGAAATAAGACGCATTCAGGCCAATTTCGTGGATACTTATGAGATATTAGAACAAACGTTCGCCACCCAGGTGGCAAGTTTAGCTGAAAGTGCGTTTAATATCAAAAGACAATTTCAGGACGTGTATTTGCCCATGTTAGCAAAATACCCTAACCTTATTAAGGCAGAGGTGACCTCAACCTCGCCCGTCAAATCAGCTGTAGGTTCACCTAACCTCCCTAGTCTTGCGTTACCTGTTTTTTCAGGAAACAACAGTGACTGGACGGACTTTATAACGATGTACGATTCAATAGTCCATTGCAACGACAGTCTTAGTGATATACAGAAATTCCAATATTTGAAATCGGTACTTAAAGGCGACGCTTTAGCAATTGTCACAGGCTTGGTAATATCTGAACAAAATTACAGCATTGCATATCAAGCTTTGCGCAATCGGTACGCTAACCCACGCCGTTTGGCTGACCACTATTTTAAAATGATTCAAGACTTTAAACCAATTAAGAATGCTTCGCAAACTGAATTGAACCGCTTCTTGACCGCGCATTCAAACGCTGTGTGTGCGTTGAAGGTTATCCAGCTAGATGATTTGGCTGATTTTCTGCTTTTTCAGATGTCCATTAATAACTTGGACCCCCAGACTAGATTAAATTTTGAAACGAGGCTAGGCACAAATCGTATGCCTACGTACAAATTGTTGAATGATTTTATAACGGAACAGGCCAGGGCTCTAGAGTTGTTGGATCAACCGCCTGCCGCAGCTTCTACGAACGCGAGAGCTGCTCAACAACCCCGCATACTGGTGTCGTCAGTAAATGAGTCTAATTCGCAAGGGGCCCGTGATTTAAATTTTGACCAACTGGAACCTAACCTTAACACGGCACATAGTACAATTGTCCAGCCTTCGGTTTCGCCCGACAAGTCTATTACACCTAAGGCTACGCAATATGTATACGAGCCTAGACGTGCTGCGTCAGGCCCTACACGGCCATTCAACGGACCGCGCCCCGTAAATATACCTCCTGTTATGAACACTCCTAGGATGTCAGTATTCCGTCACCGATTACCACCGCTTCACATGAATCAATCCCATGTTTCTACGACACACGCAGGCATGTGTTATTATTGCGGAGAAGGACATCGCATCATTGACTGTCAATCCTTTCTCGAACTGCCTTCTGTGGCACGCCAGGATGCCATCATGAAACTACAACGGTGCTTCAATTGTCTTGGCTCACATTTCCAAGCTAAATGTAAGTCCAGCCAACGCTGCAAGCAGTGCAACGAGGCACACCATACTTTGTTACATAACAACCCGCCGTCACAACAATGACTAGTCACACCGCGACACCCGAGGCCAGCAACTAGACGCGCAACCGATACTCAAGCTCAACCTCATTCTTTGTCATGCAACATTACCTCGTCTCTCGCCCTGTTAGGCACCGCGCAAGTCGTCTTACAGGACCATTATGGTCAACCTCGTTTTCTAAGAGCTATTATCGACCCCGGCAGTCAGATATCTGCCATTACTAAGAAAGCAAGCGTCCTGCTGAGCCTACCTACTCGGAGTTCAAATATGTCTTTGATTGGTGTCGCCGCCAAGACCACACGTATCCACGAGTACGTTACGTTGATTTTATTCTCGAGGCATGACCCTGGTGTAATGCTAACTACTGAAGCCGCCGTGCTTAACCACATTACTGACCCGCTTCCGGCTACTAGGTTAGCCTCTCAAATAAGTGCTCAATACCAGCATCTACCTTTAGCTGACCCTCATTTCGACTCGCCTGCCGGTGTTGACATTATACTGGGGGCAGATGTTTTCACCCAAATACTCACTAATGGGCCTTGCACTATCATTCATGGCCAGCCCTCCGCGCTTAACACTCGTTTAGGTTGGGTCATTATGGGATCCATACCGTATAGTATGCCCCATCAACCTAGAGTGTTCATTACCTCGCTACAGTCTATTGATGACAATATTCGACGGTTTTGGGAAGTCGAAGAAGTGACTGAGGCTAAATCTTTGAGCCCTGACGAACAGCTTTGTGAAAGCCTGTTTACTACAACTACTGAACGCGATGAAGTCGGGAGATATGTTGTCGCCCTCCCCTTCAAACCTGACGCTGTAACACTTAAGTCAAACCGCAACGTTGTCCTCGCTAGTTATCATGCTTTAGAACGACGTTTAAGTCGTCAGCCGGAGGTAGCTCGGCAATATCATCAATTCATGACAGAATATATGACTCTGGGTCATATGTACCCCGCGCTTAATACTTCTAACTATTTGATCCCGCATCATTGTGTTTTTAAGACCACCAGTTCTACTACTAAGTTACGAGTAGTATTCAACGCATCCTCGCCTGATTGTAACGCGAATTCTTTAAATCAGCAATTGCTTTCCGGTCCTAAACTTCAGAAGGACCTGTCTAACGTCATCATTTCCTTTCGCCTGTATGTTCACGCCGTCTGTGCTGATCTTAAAATGATGTACCGACAAATTGCCGTGCGCCCAACTGATCGCTGTCATCAGCACATATTATACCGACCGACGCCTCAATCTCCGCTTGTGGAATACGAGTTAGCTACTGTCACGTACGGACTAACCCCGTCTGCGTATTTAGCGTTGCGGACGCTTGAACAACTCGTAAAGGACGAAGGTAGCCGATACCCCGCCGCGTCGCAAGCAATACTTCAGCAGACGTATGTTGATGATGTTGTCACTGGCGCCGATACGCCCGAAGATGCCAAGGAATTGATACAGCAGCTCATTAACATTTTCGCACTCGCCGGCTTGGAACTCAGAAAATGGTCATCAAGTGATCCTGCACTATTGTCAACACTACCTTCCACTCATCTGGAGAACCCGCTACTGTTCCAGGACGATTCTACCGCCATCAAAATACTGGGACTGCAATGGAATCCTACCTCGGACTCGTTCTCCTACCAGAGTCAGAATTTCGTTTCGGTGCCTACGAAACGCACCATACTATCTTATGTCGCTCGGACCTTCGACCCGCTTGGCTTCTTAACGCCTATTACTTTCTGGATCAAATGCTTTCTCAAACGTTTGTGGCTCGAAAGGTTATCATGGGATGAACCTTTGCCCACCGCGCTTCTAAATCAATGGGACAGCTTCATTGTTCAATTCGCCAGTTTGTCTTCTATCCAAATACCTCGACACGTTGGCACACGAGCTGCCAAGCATCACCTGTTAGGGTTTTGCGATGCTTCCGAAGCTGGATACGCAGCAGCTATATATTTGAGAACCGAATGGAATGGAGTCGTTACCGTTAGCATTCTGAAGGCTAAGAGCAGGGTAGCTCCAGTTAAACCGATCACCATACCTCGCATGGAGCTTTGTGGCGCAGTCTTGCTGGCCAAACTCTACAAGTCCGTTCAGCCCGTTTTGAATTTTGTGTCTGACGCCGAGACGTTTTTCTTCACCGATTCTGAAATTGTGTTGTATTGGATCAACACCCCGCCTTATTTATTGAAGACTTTTACTGCCAACCGCGTCACTGAAATCGTTTCAAATACCTCCATGGACCGTTGGTTCCATGTCTCGACTGCTGATAACCCCGCGGACGTTGCTTCCCGTGGGTGTCTACCTAACCAGCTTGCTGAACATCCGCTGTGGTGGCACGGCCCACCATGGGCGCTACAATGTCCTACTGCGTGGCATTTGTCTAAGCCGACCGGCCTTAACCCGGACCAGACCGAACATAAATCTGAACCTAGACTGCTATGTACGGCCGTTCAAGAGCCTAATCGACTATTGACAACTATAGAACGACATTCGAACTTAATTACTCTTCACCATGTTTTCGCTTACGTCCTGCGGTTTGTGAATAATTGCCGTCGTAAAGGCCAGACTACTAACCACGGTCATAACACCCGCTACAAGGCCAAAGTCGCCTTGAGTAAAACTTCATTTACTACACCTTCGGTGCAGGAGTTAAGTAACGCCAGAGATCTCTGCGTCAAGCTCATACAAGAGCTGGCCTTCAGCGAAACATTGCAACGGCTCCGTCGTGGCGCTCAAATCATCGATCCGCTCCGCAGCCTAACGCCATTTGTCGACGCCCAGGGCTTACTCAGGGTGGGCGGAAGACTTAATCATTCTGAGATGTCGTACGAATCTAAGCACCCCCTTCTGCTTCCTAAACATCATCAGTACGTTAACTTGATCTGCGATCATTACCACAAGTTAGCCTTACATGCCGGACCGCGCACCACTCAAGCGCTGATTAACGGCGAATTTTGGATTATTGCGTTACGCTCCTTACTTCGACAACGCATTCATGCGTGCATGCGGTGTTTCCGTCTGCAATCTAAGCCTCGTCCACCTATGATGGCTTCTTTACCATCATCTAGAGTCACTCCATCGCCGCCTTTCTGCAGGGTGGGAATTGATTTCGCTGGACCCTTTGACACAAAGGCAAATCATTTGCGTACCTCGAAGCTTTTAAAATCTTATCTTTGTCTATTTGTCTGCATGGCTACTAAGGCTGTGCACTTGGAGATGGTATCCGACCTATCCACCGATGCCTTTCTCGCAGCTTTACACCGTTTCACGTCAAGACGAGGGCTACCCTCTGATATTTATTCTGACAACGGCACGAATTTTGTTGGAGCCGCGAACCGCCTGAGTGAGGTCTATCAACTGCTTGACCACTCGAAATCGCTTATCAAGCGCAAACTCGCCGACCAACGCATTGAATGGCACTTCAACCCTCCAGCCGCACCACATTTCGGCGGACTCTGGGAGGCTGCCGTCAAATCCGCTAAAGGACTTATGCACCGCACGATCGGTAATACGGTATTAAACCCTGAAGAGTTGTCTACGTTGTTTACCCGGATAGAGGCTATTCTTAACAGTCGACCTATTTTCGAGGTTTCGCCTGACCCCAGCGAAGGATCGTCTTTCCTCACTCCCGGACATTTTCTTATTGGACGACCGCTCCTTGCACTTCCAGAGAGATGTTACCCCGAACCGCCTCTTAAATCTCGTTGGTCCATGATTCAGCAAATGACCAACCGTTTCTGGAAGACTTGGTCTACTCAGTACCTGCATTCGCAGATTCAACGCCGCAAGTGGGACAAGAACTCCTCACCGCTTCAGGAGGATCAACTCGTCTTCATCACTGGAGAGCATCCGAGCCCCCTTCATTGGCCTATGGGTCGGATCATACATCTACATCCTGGACACGACCAAGTATCCCGTGTAGCTACTGTCAAAACCTCGCACGGCCAGCTGAAGCGACCTGTCCACAAGCTTGTTGGTTTTCCGCTGCAGCATTGAGTTTCACCTTTGGTTTCTTCGGCGCTCTTGCCCCTTCCTTTTGTCTTTCTTCTCTTTCCTTCGTTTCCCCCTGCTTTTTCTTCGGCACCCTCGGTTTCCGGTGCTTAAATAGTTCTTCGCCCTCTACCCACCTGGCGGATTAAAAACATTCGTTTTGGTGGGCGGTATGTTCGAGTCAGCGCTCGAAGTTTCGCGGCCTACTTTCAAACGCTCAGCTGGACTGTGCAGTGATGGTCACGTGATGTCCGATCTGCCAATCGATGTATGATTTGAAGTATTGATTTTCTGTGGCTTGATCCCCACTCCCTTAGCTCGCATTTTCCGTAAAGTTAGTCGTCCTCGTTGTCTCGGAACTGTCGTACAGTTAACCGCCTCGTTAAAGTACCTCGTGGCGTAAAATTGCACAACAGGTGCAAAGTGCCGGTTTTGACCGTGAAAACCTCGTACAAGCATTAAAACTGTTCGTCTTAATGTGTGTTAGTGTGACCGCGTTATTATATAAGTTATTTGCGGATTATTGACTTTAATTACAATCGCCGTTTGTAAGTTCCTTTGTGTCGTTACGTGCCATAGTTATTAAATGACTTTAGGATTTTTAAATGCAGCTTATTGACTTCTCGTTTAAGTTTAGTGTGACTTCGCCTGGCCAGGATTCCTACGAACTGGGTACCCAGGACTTCTACAGCTACGAGATCTACGACCACTTCAATTTTGCCCTTTCTTGCTCCACGAGGGTAAGTGCTGCATAAGCTTAAGTACTAATAATTCATTTATGTGTAAATTCAGTGCGAACTGTTCTGTTATTAAATGTGCTTGTACGGAGCCCATTATGGACTTCAAACTTTCGTAATTGCGTGCTCAGCGATTGAAGTAAGGCACTTTGCCGCAGCTTACTATTGTTACTCACATTTCTATTGTATTATTTCGGATCTTTCTCGAACCTCGTTTTCTTCTCATTTTAGCTAAGCGCCAGTCGCTTCAATAACCTTATCAGGGCCTCTAACATCAGAAGTTGGGCTAAAATTGTCACCAAAACTGTAGCATTCCCCCCCCCCCACACACACACACACATATATATATAATTTACACTATAATGTACTTAAACAAGAATCTTACTTGGCATATGCACCAGTTAACTTTCGAGGGCTTTAATTACGAGTCCTCATTTTTAAGCATAAACTGAAACTAAGTACTTCTTGTAGACTGCAAGGTGTATGGATTTTCGTTGTCACATGGTACACAGTTATTGTTTTATTTTCGGATTCACTGCACTATGGGAAAGTTTTATTTTGTCTTCATGTTAATATTGTCTATTAAGTTTAATAAATTATCGTTTTTTATTTTATTTGTATTTGTTCGTTTATGATATTATTTTTGTGTTTATAAATTGTTAACTGTTCCCAGATTGTCATTTTGAGGTCTTTTTGTACTTTTTTTATTAGATGTATGTTTTTAATGTATGGCTGTTTATTTTGCAACAAAATCATAAAACTAAACACTTTTAAATGTTTTAAACTTGCCTATAGTAGCACTTACTTTGCTTGTTGAGGACGGCCGTTTCGGGAGATGTGTCCCTTTGTCAACTCAGACCGTAACTCATCTGAGTTGACAAAGGGACACATCTCCCGAAATGGCTGTCCTCAACAAGCAAAGTAAGTGCTACTATAGGCAAGTTTAAAACATTTAAAAGTGTTTAGTGATTACTAGTAGCTCATGCGAAGATGGAATCAACAAATGTTAAATCATAAAAATAACAATTTAAAAGTAACAATTTATTCAACCAACAAACCATTACTATTACAGAATAGACGATTAAAATCCTTCTAAAATAAACGCCCTCATCAAAATACATAAAATCAACAATCCTATAAGACCTCTAATAAATTTCAAAAATTCATCTTCCTATAAAATATCACAAGTAATCGCCAATAGCCTAAAGCCTGAACTGAAACTGGAAAATAACTACACCACAAAAAACTCAATGATTTTAACCGACAGACTAAAAACAATAAACATAACCAAAAACACTAACTTTATATCATTTGGTACCACAAATATGTACTCTAATATACCAATAAACAAAAACATCAAAATAATTTTTAAAAAATAAACTAATCTTAAAAACCAATTACAAATACACAAACCAAATAACAAAATACCTAAAGGCCATACTAAACCAAAACTATTTCACATTTAGTAATAAGATATATAAGCAAATAGATGGCTTATAAACAGGATCCCCCTTCTCAAATATAATATCAGAAATTTACCTCCAAAACCTTGACGAAATAATCACACAAACCATTAAAACACACAACCCCAACTGACAATGGAACG
Organism: Prosapia bicincta; assembly: GCA_036971475.1. NCBI lineage: Eukaryota > Metazoa > Arthropoda > Insecta > Hemiptera > Cercopidae > Prosapia > Prosapia bicincta. Next base: position 113,711,313 of record JBAIZL010000001.1, on the reverse strand, counting down.
ATAACTTGATGGATTATACATCTCTCAAAATAAAGCAATAAATAATAATATCATCATAAAGGAAATCGCCCTAACATAAACTTCACCATGAAGGAAGAAATTAACATTAAAATAACCTATCTAGACCTAATTATAACCAGAAATACAAATAACATTGAATACACAATTTTAAGAAACATACACAAACTATAAATACAATACCAAATTACTCTAACCATTCCCCACAACATGAAATGGCTGCTTACAACTTACTCTTATACAGAATGCTAAAACTAACACTAACAAATGAAGAAAATAAACGAATATATCAAATATCCCAAAAAAGTGGATACAATAAAAAAACTAAATGTGAGTTTGTGTGTATATATATATATATATATATATATATATATATATATATATATATATATATGTGTGTGTGTGTGTGTGTGTGTGTGTGTGTGTGTGTGTGTGTGTGTGTGTGTGTGTGTGTGTGTGTGTGTGTGTGTGTGTGTGTGTGTGTGTGTGCATGTGTGCACATGCAATCGTGTGTGTGTGTGTAGTTTTTTGTGTTTTTCATTTACAAACTTTCTCTGTTTAGTTTCGTTTATCTTTAGTTTTTTTTAACTTACCAAAGCTGTAGATGCATCTATTTTGTCTAAAACAGCTGGACCAACATCTGTAATAACTATTTGTGCAAACAAATCCTGTTTTGCAGTTGGTATGTCGTAAGTATATTGTATTTCACCTGTAAATGCATGACTAAAATTATTATAACTGGCAATTGTTGGAGTGTGTACATATTGATGTTTTTTTAATTATAGGGTTTTTGCAAAAATATGACTATTTACTGGTATTTTTCGTACTTTGCAATTGGTTGAGTACATTGTTCAATGGTGTGAGTCAGTGACTTACAGCATTGAACAATACACTGATAAAGTACAAAATTCATCTGCTGAGGACAAACATTTTTTATAATTAATCAACATTTATATTTGGCTCTAGGAATTTAAAGAAATGCATCATATTGCCAAGTCTAGATGAAACAAAAACATATTCTAATATTTTTTTTTTAAATAGAGGTGTTAATTTTAATTTTAGAATATATAGTTTCAAGAATTTCAATTATGATTGTGTTAAGAAGGAAAATATTAAATTAGGTTCTGAAAAACTCCAACATTTTATCTAAAGAACTCCAATACCTGAACACTGAGCTAAAGCTTCTAATTTGAGCACAGGCTGATTTATTGGATACTTGGATTTATCAGTCTCATACTCTTGTTTTCCTGAAGATAGAGGTCGAGTTATAGTTTGACCTCCAGATTGATACTTTTTTGTAATAGCAGCTGGGTACAAGCTCAGCACAAACTGTAAATGTATAAAAAAAATAAACAAAACAAAGAATAGGAATGACATACCAATAAACATTTTGTTATAAAGTGGCAGTTTATCGTGATGCTTCAATTATCAGTAAACCTTAGTGCGCTGAGAATTTTTATTATCAAATGTTTAAAGTTTATTTTAGCTAATTTCCATATTAATAAGCTTTTGGGCTTAAGAGTACTTCAGCTTTTATTTTTACCTATAAATGAACCAATTTTATCACTAAATACTAGTATAGTATCATTCCTGAATTGTGGGTGATTTATGATTAATTACTATTGTTTACATACATTTTAACCTCCATTAGTTGTGTGGTTAAAAGTAACAAACACATTAAAACGCATGAACAACCCAAGTAGCCCAAACCGTTTTTATAGAAAAATAAAGAAATTATAATATTATTGAGACTGATTTAATTATATGTATGTTTTGGTTAACAATTTTATAAAATAAATTTTTTAAAGTTTGAAAAAATTGATTGAACATTAATTTTTTAATTCAGAAACTCCCAGCTATAGCTGCTAAAAAACTAAAAAGAGTTTGAGGTTGTAATACATTTTAATTATTTATTTCTTATATATATATATATATATATATATATATATATATATATATATATATATATAAATATATATATATATGTAAAATATCAAATAGGTTTTCCTGTTAGAATTATTTTCAAGATTAAATATTATACACTAATTACAGGAATTAATTTATTGAATAATACACTCAAAGCTTTTCGTTGGTTGACATTACCAACATCCTCAGGAATTACTAAGAATGACAAAAGAGGTTTTTTTGTCATTCTTAGTAATTCCTGAGGATGTTGGTAATGTCAACCAATGAAAAGCTTTGAGTGTATTATTCAATAAATTAATTCCTGTAATTAGTAATTCCCGGAATTAGAAAACTGGTTTTCTCTTTCTTTCTTGACTGAAGAAGATCATGTTGATCGAAATATTTCAAATAAAAGTGTATTGAGTGTTTTATATGTGTTTTATATGTGCTTATTTCCAAGAGATTGCAGTTTTGGACTATTGCCTTTAGGTAAGTCTGTCAGTCTCCTATCAAGTCCAAAAAATTCCTAAATAAGCTTTAAGCTCTAGTAGAACTAACCTAATATATATATATATATATATATATATATATCTATATATATATATATATATATATATATATATATATATATATATATATATATATATATCGCAATATGTATTCTTGTGTATTAATAAAGAACTAAGTCAAAATACAAATATAAGAATTGAATTGTAAATTCAATTATAATTCTTGTATTTGTATTTTGACTTAGTTCTTTATATATATATATATATATATATATATATATATATATATATATATATATATATATATATATAAATCGAATTCGCGTAAGTCGGGGTATAATTTTACATACAATCACATAGGATTCATGTTTAATTGGACCAACGACTAAATAAACTAATAATTTAGAAGAGAAATGTGTATGTATAAAAATATGAAATACATAATACAACAAAAATTATATTATATACATACATATTGCAAGAAGTAAGTAAAAAGAAGTTATATTGACATAGAAGTCAATTTTCCTTCATAAAATCTAGTAAATTCCTTTGCAGGATTAAAGAGTTTTTCTTCTTATGCAGAATTTTTTTCTAACTCGCTAATTTTATTGTTTTGTGGCAGAAATACGCTCATCGTTAGAGTCTATGTTTTCTAAAATTTGTAAACCTTGCTCAATTAAACTAAGGCCTTATGTCAAGTTTCTAGCTGTCATTTCATCTTCTACGTCAACTGGGCAAAGAATCTGCGTTTTTAAAGTCTTGCTCACGCATTTCTATGAGCTCATCAATTAATTGTCAGCTCTTGGTTGAGTAAAACTACCAGTTCTTGAACGTCATCATTATCCACTTCTAAATTTAGTTGTCTGGCAAAACCGACCACTTTTTCAATCATATCAACAATTTCATCAGACTCTGGTACTGATTCCGCTTGAGTTTCAATGGCGAAAAAAATAGACACACCTTTTCCCAAACGCCATTCAAAGATTTTTGTGAAATTTCATTCCAAGATTGTCAAATGATTCTTCAAGTATCTAAAACATTGAATTGTTTCAAAAAATCTTCAACAAAGAGCAACGTTGTTCTGTCTCATAGCTTCATGGAGATGCGCAAATGATCTTCTTATATATTTAGCTTTAAATGTTTTGATGGCTCCTTGATCCATCGGTTGGAGCAAATTATTTGTGTTCGGTGGCAAAAATCACTTTCACGCATGTGTCAAAATTAGTTAAAGTAGTAGGAGGATAGGTAGGTGCATTGACAATTATTAGGGATTACTTTAAAAGGAATTTGTTTAGGCCAACAATAACTTTTGTTTTGAGGTATGAAATGATGCCGAACCAGTCCAAAAAAAACTGCCACCAAAGATTTCTGATTCGACTTCCAAATCTAGAGAAAGCTAGCTTTAGAAATATTTTTTAATGCCATTGGATTTTCTGAGCGATAAACTATGAGAGATTTCAACGTAAAGTCAACAGCTGTATTTGCACCAGATATCATTGACAATCAGTCTTTGGCAGCCTTAAAACCTAAAAATATTTTCTCTTCATGAGCTATAAAAGTTCTCATAAGCATTTTCATCCGGAACAGGCCAGTTTCTGCGTAACTCGGACAGAAACCGCACAAGACAGGGTAGCGTAAGTCGAAATATTACTTTATATATATATATATATATATATATATATATATATATATATATATATATAATATTTATTTATTTATTAGAAATAATATGAAAGAAAAAATGTTTAAAACATAAAATATAGTATATACTAAAATAATGTTTTAAAGTACATTTTCGTAATGAACAGTTTTATTTATGAATCTTGTTTTACTTTTAACTTGGTATTTTAAATGATAACCATGAAAATATTGTAAACAAATACTGTTTAACCAAAACTTTACATTAAATTAAATTTTTTGTAAATTTTTTCAATGGAAATATTGGTAACCCAAATACCAGAAAAATAACAAATAAATCAAGTTACCTAAGATCAAATCCTTATGTACATACATTTCGATGACCATGTCACCATCATCTGATGCTACTACAAAAGTTACAAACTAAAGTGACCCTAAATTTTTTCATTTAAAGCATTTTTTGTTTAATGGATTTACTTATTGAACATTTTTTGTTCAGGAAAATGTAATTATAAACCATTTTTATCTTGAGGTTTGTTTTCAACAAAGAAAAATTATGAAAATGGTTTAAATATTTTTTTTGTATAATTTTTTCGGAAAAGTTTTTTTTTTTAAACAAGCTCTTAATTTATGCATATGATAGAGAAATGGTCATGCCTGTGATGGTGTAAAGCTATAAATATTCCTTATAATCTAAATGTTACATAATAGTGATTTTCAGAATTCAATTATAGATACAAATGCTAATGCACAACAATTAAATATTATAAATTATTTAACAAAAATAAATGAAATCATTAGAGAAATAATGTAACAGAATTTCATCTGTTGTAAAATTCAGCATAACAATAGAGCTTCCAGTACTTACTCTATAAAATATAGATTGAGTTAAGCCCTTTCTGTATTCTGGAGAAGTAGATGGTAGAACATAGTCAGGCTTAACTTCTGCATCAAGAATCGACAAAGCATTTTGCAGAGTTGGAAGATTTATCAAACTCTTGCCTGTCAAATAGCTCTCAGTCTGTGTGGCATGAACCTTAATAATTGGAAACACAATTTTAGTTATTATTAGCTTATTTACTAATGTCCTTTTGTCTCTATAATACTAATAGACGACTTTAAGAATTTGACACTAAACTTACCTCATTTGCTGCTGATTTCTAAACCTAAAGCTTTCCTCAGACGCTGAAATATAATTTTTTTTAAACCTACCAATGGGTTGTTATAACCCCTCAAATATCTAGGAAGGAGTTTCAAGTAGAATTTAGTTATTTAAATAATGTTGTGAACCACTGACGATTGTTGCACATTGATTTTGTCAACAAAACGATTGTTTTGAAATGCATCAGTAACTAAGTTGAAAGTTTTCACTCAGTTTGCCAATAATTACTTATAATGTATTACATTTTATTGTGTTTGGCTTCCTTTATATTATATTGTATTAAGTACCTGTTATATTATATTAAGTATCTATTAAATTGTTTTTTTAAATTTCTAATTATGAATACTATTGTTGTGTGAATTTGAAATAAAAAACAAAGTAATTTTAATTATATTTATTGTAAACTTGAATTAAACTTGAACTTTAATTATTTCAAGATTAGGGGGAAAATCCTGACTATTCCTTACTCAATGCCATCAAATGTAACAATTGACTTGTCCTTTAAGTTAAAGTAAATTAATTTAATTCAACAAATTTTATAATAGTTTTTCTTATTGTAATTCATCTTATTATGTAAACAATATTTTATTATAACTAAATAACAGAAAAAATTTACCTATAACTAATAAATTTTTCTTTGGATTAATGAAAAACAGAAATGTATGCAAATTCGTAATTGATTATTAATACTTACAAAATTCTTACTAATTCCTCCAAAAACAATACTTGGTTTCTCCAATACTTTGAAATTTTTATTGGAATCAACTTTAAAACAGAAGCCAGCATTTATTATAGGTTTAGCATTTTGAGCCCGTGGAGTTATCTAAAAAAACCAAACAAAATAAGTTGAATATTTGAATGGTTCAAAATAATACACAAAATGAGATTCATTTTATAGGTAAAAGAAAACAAATACAATTTTAGTTAATTGACAACGAATCTACAATTTATAAAACCTTTGTCATAGTATCACACTACTTTTGTATTACTTCATCATAAAAAAGGTTCTGCCTGTGATTTCAACAAAGTGGTAATACCCAATCTTTGATATTATCATCATATTTGAACATCTTGATTTCAGATGAAAAAAATGTATTAACTAGGAGCAAGCTTCGGGCTTTATGAAGGTGAAATAATTCTCTAAAAGGTGTTATTAATAGTGTGGGGTAAAGATTTCCACTCATCAATAAAATATCCATCATTTAACTGCCTCACCCACCTTTTCCTATTGAATCACTCTTCACTTCCTGTAAATACACTTCACATATCTATTTATCAAACCTGTTAATAAATTTGTACTGGAATTTTTTTATTAAGAAACTAATACAGATATAATCCTACATTTTTCCAATTACTTTGCCATTACAAACAGTCATCTTGAAGCAAAAACAACAAGTAGCCAACTCAAAATTATGTTAACTATTTCATAATCAATTTAATTTAGTTTAAAGTCAAGGTTAGTCACACAAAAAATAGCAAGTGCTAAACTTTAGCCTCAATACTATGAAAGCAAGCAATACAAGCAGAACTTATTTCCTAAGCACAGCTTGCACATCAGAGAAACAATTATTATTTGTCAAGAAGTGTTTCATAAACTTTCATATATGTATGTGATATATCAAACTATTAAGATTCTACACAATTATTTCATAAACCAACATTTAAAGTTACCATAAACTGAAAACGTATATCATTGTCTTGAAGTAATTTGTAAATAACCAACGATACACAACCGAACAATATGAAATATACAAACATTTCAAACTACACCCTACAGACATAATCAACACCCAATTACATTATAGCTCACATACATTCTTCAATATCATAACTCCTAATATTCACCAAAATACACCCATATCCCTACCCTAAAATCCCACCCTCACCCTAACCTACAAAAACTTTGAGATCAGTAACCGTCTGACTTGATTATGGGACACATCTTCTGAATCGGCCATCCTCAACAATTTAAAGTAAGTGCTACAATAGGCAAGTGTAACAATTTACAAGTGTTTTTAATTACATCAATTTCCAATATAAAGTAAGTGCTACTATAAGCAAGTGTAACAGTCTACAAGTGTTTTTAGTTAAAAAGTTTTAGTTTTATATATATATATATATATATATATATATATATATATATATATATATATATATATATTTTCTGAATAATTTGTATGAGAAATTAAACTAATTTTTATGAGAGACTCATTTTATGCACAATTTTTTTTTTTTGACCTTGTAAATGACATGAATGTATTTACCTCCCATCCTTATGAAACAAGAATATTAGCTATTAATCTGTTATTACTTTGCAAAGTTTGATTTATTATAGCAGTATAATCAATGGTCATACATAAATTACAATATATTGAACTGATAATTTTAGCCTTTATTAAGTCTTGCATTACATAAAAGAAACCTTTATGTAAGCAAACATTTCATCTCATATAATCTAAAAATATGAATGTCTTGTATGGTAGACTTCAACACAGGAACATAATACACATGAGGCTTGTTAATGCAAGTTTTACCAAAAATATACAGTCTCCTTATACACCTTCTTGCAGCAAACAAAGCATTTGAACGTTTTGGTGTTTTCTGTATCAAATGAAGCTTCCCATCCAATATTTGCGTATCAGGTAGGGATCCTCCAACTCATCTCATTGAAAGATTAGGTTTTGTTTTTTTTATTATTAAAGTGCATTAATAAAAAAAATTTACTGATAATTGACTTTTATGTAGAGGACTAAGCAATCTTCAGATAGTAAGGAATATCACTTTGTTTACTTGAAATTGTTATCTCTTAGTAATTACTAAACACTTTTAAATGTTTCTAAGCTTGCCTATAGTAGCACTTACTTTGTTTGTTGAGGACGGCCGTTTCGAAAGATGTGTCCCATTCTCAACTCAGACCGTAAGTAAGTGCTACTATAGGCAAGTTTAGAAACATTTAAAAGTGTTTAGTGATTACTAGTAGCTCATGTGAAGATGGAATCAACAAATATTCTTAGTAATTTTTTAAAAAAGTCACTTTCACTATAAGTTCAGCATTAGTAATTGTCCTAGGTTTAAATTAAAATAAACTTTCAACTACAATATGTAATAATAAAATAACTACTAATTGTAGTTAGAACATATCTCTAGGTTGAAATTATTGTGTCTTAGGTTGAATTCTAAATTTATTTAATATGCCTGTTTATTGAATCTTCTTTGTTAGTTTTAAGAATTTAATTTTATAAAGTGTAATTTTCAATAATTAGCTAAATTATACTCAAGTAATTTTGAATAAGATTTGGTTCTTCAGCGTTCTCTCTTTTTGATCTATTGAATGTTTGGAACTCACCATTATCACCTGCACCCTTGATTGCTAGATGATGACTCACTTTTCCATTATTCCTTTACCACCTTCAATTTTGGCTCCCAGGATAGAACCCTATACCTCTGATTTCCAAGGTTAGGAGAATTCTTTAAATCTCCAGCTCTCAGACTCAACTGCCCTCTCTGTCTTTCACGACTTAACTCTTCCATAGTCCTCTTTCCATCCCCCAACATTTAACAGCCTCTTTCCTTGACTCTTCATTTCTCATGGCTTCTCTCTCTCCCTGTTTTTTTCACCTCTGATGTCATTTCTCATTTCAGCAATCTTTGCCATTCTTCATACTGTTGGTTAGGGCAAACAAAAATCCTTTATGCATTCCTACCTGGTGTTTGAATTTACATCTTCCGAAAATGACTACTTTAAGAACTGCATGTGTTTGAAGGCTTTGCCCGTCATAATTTTACCTGTTGGACTACTTTTGGAGTCCTATTTGTATTTTTCTAAAAATTTGAATGCTTGTTTCTAAACTATGTTTCTCATTAACTTCATACTGCATCCCTTGCCTATAGATTTACAACAGTTCCTGCTTGTTCAAAAATGCATAACCTTGTTTCTTGCACAATACATTTTATTTTGGATTCATATGACTATGTTAGAGCCTATAGTATTTTATAATGGTTTTATTGTGTTTTTTATTTAATTGGTGATAATGGATGGCCTTCTCCTGCTCCTAATCTAGATACATGTTACCAAGTGAAGATTGGTGTTCCAGACAAGACTACAGCGAATTGGTCACCTAACCAAGACCAGGTCGATCTGGTCAGAATAGTTTCATCAGGGGATTACGATCAGTCTGATTTTGATGAAGTTTAGTTTTGAGTCCCCATAGAAACAACACACTATAGAAATTCATATTCATCCTTTTACCTATGAAAAGAATTGTTATCTCCTGTGTCTGAAAATGAGAGCGAAACTGGTAATTGTATGCAAATTTCATGGTTTTGTAGTATTTGCTTCAACTTGACTCATCCTATGGTCAAATTCTGATACTTGTTTTTTATCACTGGTTAATGTCTTAAAACTAGCAGCACACACAAAAATACTTTGTCTATTTTTATTACTTTCTTTATGGCTGACTCTACAGTCATAAAGTTTTGTAAAACGTTTTCAACATTCTTGTTCATTCTTCACAATTTTTTGTTTGATGGCATCAGGGTGTCTGTTTAATGGCTATCACCAATGCCATGCGGCAAAAACTAGGAACTAACTATGGGAACAGGTCACGAGTAATGTGCTACATGCTGAAACAGGAAATAAAAAATCTGCGTTGAACGGAGAGTAATAAAAATAACAATATGTAAGTGCTTGCATATTGGACATCAGTCACTAATGGTGGTCTGTTTGTGACCTGCACATCAACAGTCAATCTATCCATAATATCCGTCTGAGTTGACAATAAAAAACATATCCTGAAAATCTCTCCTTATTTGGAAAAAAGAATGAGTATTAACATAAATGACTTAGATAGCCTGATGGACTTTTTTCAGTAATATTCTGGTCCGTATTATTAGTAAGGTAAGTCTGTTCCTTTAGAACAGTGGTTCCCAACTCAAACTGTCTGTAGACCACACAGCCTGAAAATGAATTACCACTGACCGTTCAGGTTCTATTAACCTATTAAGGTTCTAATTAGATATGTGCAGTGATTAGAGTTTAAGTTATTTTGCATCAACTGAGTTTTATTTTGCTCCAAAATATTCTCCCTTACAAATACCTAAATATTATATAATTTAAATAGGTACAATTTTTGTATTCATTATTTTGAAGATTATTTAGTTTTCATTATTATTTATAGAAATTATTAGTAAAAAAACAATAAAATGTTACATGTAGTTTGAAGTTTGCGTTACCTTATAAGCTTCTGCTAACATCTAATCCTCTTTACATCAAATGTAGATAAAAATTCATTAATTAAAAAAAATATGTTCATACATTTACACTGTATTTTACAATTCTTCGATTTTATTTTACTGTGATAGAATTTGAAGCACTCTTTCTGTACACATGTTTCAAATGTATGTTACAACTTTAAAATGGCATTGCACTCACTTACACTCTCATAATAATAGGTCCATCTCCAAAGTTCTCAGATTTTTCATTTTTACACAGTAATACGATACAACAAACAAGCTCCCAAATGACATAGTGTATAAACAATACTGAGCAAACAACTTCAGTTGAGATAAAAATTTATGAAAGATTCTATTATATTCAGAACATCTGACAGAAGTTCGAGTTATGGGTTATAAATAACTTTATTTATTCTGTATGGATTGGAAAATAAAGTCTCTTGTAACAAACAAATGTTGTCTTGAAGCAACCACAAAAATCTATAATGACTGATGCATTATTTTATCCACTAACAACATTTTATAAGGAAGGGCTTAACCGTAAAGCACGATGTGGGAAACAATTAGATACATCTTATCATTTCTAAGCAAATTCAAAGGTAATTAAATAAAACTATTTAAACAAAAAATAATTGTTATTAATTAAATAACTATTATTATTAAGTTAGCAATATTACAAATATATGAATTGCATTTTTTAGAATGTAGGCTACTTTGATGATAAAGAAATTATTTGCCTTTAAAGCTTTATTATTATAGCTTTAAAGGTTTCAAGTCTTTATTACTAGGAACAGTGTTACAATTCATGCACTTAGGTCTAATATCTTTATTTATCTCAATTGCCATAAGCCCAAGTATATATATATATATATATATATATATATATATATATATATATATATATATATATATATATACTCACTGTCATATTTCTATTTGCAAAACAAAAAGTACAAGCAAGTAATAGTACAAAGACAATATTACACAATGTTACTGAGCAATGAACTATATCCAATATTAGCACAATATTACCAACTAAGAAACTTTATAGACATTGATTAATGGTTTGACTGTTGCAACAGTGCTGCAGACATCACATGACTTTAGATGGCTTAGAGACATGATCACTGACTGCAGACTATCTTTTAGACTCACAGACATTAGCTTGTGTTTACACTTCATAATGATATTTGAAATTTTTTTCTATGTGTGTGTGACACTGGCAGGCTTCTCGTGACAATAAATATTTTTATTTTCACCCAGACTCGGTAGTATGTTTAAGTTTAATGTAGTTTGCATCTAGTTTAAAGACACTGTCACTACAGACTGGCAGAAAGTACTATTACAACTGTGACAAAATAAAACTGGAAAACACAACAGCAGCAAACCATGATACAAGATATTAAAACAACTCCTACTAAAAAATAGGCCAGTAATTATAAAAATTTTAAAATTCCAAAGTTCTATATGACCTTGTTAGTTACACATGTTCTTAAATGTTGATGTACATGTCCATATGTCAATCTCGATCAAGTAATTGATTTAATAATCTTACTGTGGGAAAATATTAGGATTATATCTTAAATATGTTTGTACTATCGAAAATTGTAGGAATGCCTACTGTAAACTTTTTGGAGGACTCAAATCAAATGTTAATAGGGTTGTTTTCCTTGAATGAGTTTTTCAATATTGACTTCTTGTTCGATCACCTCCACTTGCAAATGTTCTTCAATATAAAGTACATGCATTTCCTACATTTATTTAAAATAAGTTCAAAGGAATGTCAAGAAAACAGCTTCAATCACCAAAAGTTAATAACAAAAATAAATTTGTTTCCCAAATGCCACAATTATTCACACATATTTTATGTCATTACTGAAAGTTTATGAGAGAAAAAGTATTATTATGCATCACAGACTTGTGTTGTTCATCTTGAGGTTTAAAAAAAAATATTTTTATTGATATTACTTGGCAAAAAAACCACTAAATACTGTTATTTTTCAGCAGACGTGTTTCACACTAGATCAGTGCATTGTGCATTGATCAGAGTTTTGACTGTGACTCACAGCAGTGAGTAGTGCACTGATCTAGGGTTAAAATCGTCTGCAGAAAAATATCAGTGAAAATAGTGGTTTTTGCCAAGTGATATCAATAAATATAAGTATTATTACGTTTTTATATCACAAAACAACCACACACCTTTCTTGTAGTTAAACAAGCTTATTTTTCTGCAGATTTACTCATTGCGTAAATAACACTAGGCAGCAGAACAATGCAGAGCAAAAAACTGAAAGAAATAGTTATTTGAAGCATTCTTTAAGAATGAAAAAGATATTTATAAAACTTGTCTAGAAATGCTTTTTCCTACTTGGTGCTGTGTTCAGAGTAAATCCTAATAGGCATTCCAAATTGAAATGATTAAGAAAAGAAGAAATGTGTTTTTTCTAGATCAAAATATCTTTGTTTTGGAGTTTGAAACTTAATAAGAATTCAGAAGTTTTAAACATTAAAGAATAGAAAGCACTAAAAATAACTTTATTGAAATATCTCTGGAAAATTATCTTCAATTACTAAGTGATAACATAAAGGAAAGGGAGAAAACTGGAAAGGGAGAAAATGTGTTCCAACATATTGATTCATTAAAGATTATGTGTATTTGTGTGTGTTTACATACAGGCATGTGAAAATGTCACATATGCATAAACATGTCTATAAATAATTGAAGTTGCTTGATGTAATCATCTTGAATTCACTGATTAAACTAATTTTAAAAATACTTAACTAAGTGAATATGTAATTGCTTACTTGGTGATGCGTTTCAAAACATTCGTTCCTTTTACGAAGCTAACCCTCTACTGGCAGCATCGGTTGTGTGTAAAGGCTCTAACGGGAATGGATTTATGACTTTGAAATGGGGTGGGTTGTTTGAGTTGTGTGTCATATAATGGAAAAGACTGTTGGCTTCAAAGTGTGTGTGATCATTTAATACATTTTCTTTATCTGTTGCGTAGTGTTTTGTAGATTTCATATTTTTCTAAGGTTGTTAGTTTTTTACTTTGTTTTAATGTGTGTAGAACATTTAAATTAGTGTGTATGTCGATGAGAGTGTGTTGGGTGTTTTTTAGGTGTTTTGCGTAGCTGAATTTAGGGTTTGTTTGTTTTTGGGTAATGTGTTCTTCGAAGCGTGTATAGAATGACCTGCCGGTTTGGCCGATGTAATAGTTGGGACAGTCGTTACAAGTTAATTTGTAAATACCTGAGAGTTTGTATTTGTCAGTTTCTTTTTGAAAAGGTTGTATGTGCTGTCTTAAAGTGTTTGTTGTTTTGAAGGATGTTTGGTAATGGAGTTTTTTGAATGTGGAGGCTATTTTGTGTGTGTTTTTGTTGTGGTAGGTGGGAAATATGTATTTGTTGTTTTTTGAGTGGTTTGTCTGCATGGCCTTTTGATGGTGTTTATGTTTAATTTTCTGAGTATGTTGTCTATGAGTGTGTGTTGGTAGCCGTTTTGTTGAGCGATGTATTTTATGGTATTAAGTTCTTCGTCGTAGTCTTTCTGTAGCATTGGTATATTGATTAGGCGGTGTAACATATGATTAAATGCAGTGTGTTTGTGTTGTGTGGGGTGATTAGATATATTATGTATGACAATATCGGTAGTTTTTGGTTTTCTGTAAATTTTAAAATTATGTCTGGTGTTATTTTCAGTGATAGTAAGATATAGAAAGTTTATTTTATTGTTTTCTTTTAATTCGAGGGTAAATGTGAGGTTTTGGTATATGGTAATAATGTAATTGTGTAGTTGTTTGATTTGCCGTTTATTGCCGTTGTGTAATATTAAAATGTCATCTACATATCTATGGTAATAAATTATTTTATGTGTGTGATTATTATTCTGTAGAATGTATTGTTGTTCAATATGGTGTAGGAATATTTCTGTTAGGATGCCTGGGATAGAGGAACCCATAGGGAGGCCATCTTTCTGTGTGTAGAATTTGTGTTGGTAGGTGAAGTAGTTTTGTGATGTGGTGAGTTTGGTGAGTGTGATTATTTCATGTGTGAGTTTATGTGGAGTGTTGTTTGCTATGAGCATATTTTGCCTCACCCTCGTTAGACAAACACGTTACCTCCAAATGTGAGTTGATAATTTTAACAACTTAAAATAATAATATGTCTGATCACAAGTAATTTTATATTTTAATAAGTGACTAACAACAAGATAGTCATGAACAAACACAAATTTTCAAAATTTAAAGTTTCTATAAAGTTGAATCAGGAAATTTCATTTGCAACATAGAAAAACTATCATTTAAAAGCATAAATAAAGAATTGTTAAATATTATACAATTTATTTTTAGGTTAGATTTAAAATATATTTTAGGTCTGGTTAAATTCTGGCTCTAACTTAAATTACATGAGATATTATTTACCTTGTATGTTTTGATAACATAATTTTGGCCATAAGATGGGAAGTTAATCGATTTCATAACTTTTTTATTCATGTCTATATTAAGATACATTAACAGCGGCATGGTCTCCTCTGGTTCTCCATCAGATACTATAGAAAAACAAAACACATGTGTAATATATATATATATATATATATATATATATATATATATATATATATATGGTTTAATAACACAAGAACAAAATGAAAAGACCTACATCCTATAGAGGTTTTATTAATTATTATAGAAATATGGTAAAAATATCACATGCCATTCCTCACTCAATAAATCATTGGAATTTTAAAAACAAAGTTTAAGAAACTAAAAAGCTATCTAATGTAACTTTACCTTAAGATAAAAAAGTTGTCACACTTTTTCTACAACTTTTAAACATAAATAATTTAGGGTAAAGAAACCCTTTTTCAAAAGGAATCTTAAACCCTTAAAGAAATCTAGACAATACAAATATCTGGACTTAGAGTAATGTATTGAGCTTTGCATAGTATGATAACAACAAAAATAAATTATCTTTTACCTTTTATTATTGTATGATTGTATTATTATGAGTTTACTTACATTATTCAAAAATGTTGATTCTGTAAAAAAAGATCAGAAACAAGGAGAATTAAGGAAAGTTACTTTTGCAAACATTTCTCTCAAGTACCAGCCAAATACCTAGAGCTCTTATTCTGAACCTTATCAACAACCACTGTTAACGATATATGCTGTAAGAAAACACAGGGACTACTAAACTCTTCAGCAGAACTCGTCAGTAAAAGAACTTACTGAATGATTGAGGAAAATTGGGGATTTTGATTTAATTACAATATCTAGAAGGAAAAACAACTCACTGTAAATGTCACTGAGGGAAGTTAAGAGAGACATCAGTAGCAATAATGCCGAACTTACTCTGTTTTCAAATCAATAAGGACAGCTGTTTAAAGAGATATGGTCTTGAAACAAACTGCAAATCAAATCATAGTTTGATATGAGACACTGAAAAGCCATGGGATATAATTGACATTTCTGCACTTTTGAAGTTTAGTGCAGTTTCAGACAGTTAAAGTATATGAAAATGTTGTGGCAAAGAAAAATAAAATGTTTAACTGGTGTCAAGTAATATATTAACTGGTGCAGTATATTTATTAGTAAGTAATTATTTTTAGTAACTATTTACAATTAATAGGTGATTTATCATAACCTTTAACCTACATTTTCCCAAAATAATAGGGATGTAATTTACCCACCTTGGCTTCTCAAAGCCTCAATTAATTGTTTCATGTCCCAGAAACAGTCATTGCTATTGACATATAAAGAACATGCTATTCAGGAAAGTGCATATATTTGGTGCTGTGTAAGTGCAATTTCTAACTTTTCAAGAAAAAATTGAAAAATATTGCTAACACGTATGCTACTTATCCAGAATGGAAAATATGTTTATGGCAATTTAACTGCTTACCAATAGTAACTGTAGCCCCAACAGTTTCAAAAATTGTAAACAGATCTGAGGGAAAGTCATTGTGTTGATACTTAATTGATAGATTTCCTGCTAATGTCCCAGCCTGTAAAATTATCACCACTATTATTAAAAAATCAAATACTATAGCACATTAAACATTTTAAATACCAGCAATTTTTGTTTAATGTTTCGTACAATAACAAAAATAAGGGTAGAAAATAGCTTTGAATTTTAAAGAGCCATGAGGTCATGTTATTGTTTAGCTACTTATTACACCCTGAAATTACTTGCACCAGACATTCTATTAACATAAGTTCTTGAATTGTTAAATTACACTTGGAGGAAACAACATGAAATATCATATTGAAATAATATATTTCATATTGTTCAAATGTGTTTACAAATGTTTCCTCCAAGTTTGAGTTAACAATTTAACAACATTGTTAATATAATGTCTGGTCGCAAGTATTTTCAAAGTGTAATAAGTAATTAGTAACCAGCTCGTCATGAACAACAAGATTTTGCAATTGTTTAGCTTTCAACACATTATTTAAAAAATATTAAAATTTTATCTCAAATAGTGTTTGGATATAATTGATCAATAAATAAAAAGATTTATACCAATTTCTATTTTTTATATAAAATAAACACTATACTATAGATATAATAGCTATATGTTACTCCTTATTTTAAGTAACATAGCTAGTATTACTTTAAATTAAAATTTACTAATAATTAAAATTTGAAAACTATCAGTTCTTTAACCTTTACATAGAAAAGTCAGAATATAGGTATTTTTAAAAATTTGAAATCTTATAATTTCCCTACACTTTTAACTATTGTCTGTTACTAATGTTAAAGAAGAAAAATTCTCCATTGAATAATAACCTAACCTCGTTGATTAAAAATGAGAAATCACACTCTTTAAATTTATATCTAGATACGGTATAAATTGTTCTACCATTAAATATAATATCAATCTCAGTATAACTTACACTGAGAGCAGAACATTTTATTTAAGATATTCAGATTAAAGAGATGTAAAAATGATAGTAAATTAAAAATTTAAGAAAATTGTCTCAAGACAATTACTAGTGTGCAATAAAATATAAATGTATAAGAGTAATTAAAAAATTTAGAAACAACATTACTTTTGTTTTTTCCCTAGAAATACTGCAAAAATGAGTGCAGTAATGGAGATATAACTGTAAATTAAGGGCTTTTTAATAAAAAAAACAAAATAGCCTCTTACATAAATTTAATAATTTAATCAAGATGGTTTAAAGATTAAACTTTCTAATTATGGTAAGGTTTGTGACTAAAAATTCTAAATAAGAAAGATTAAAAGAAATATAAATTAAAGGAAGAAGAGAGTTTTGTTTAATTTAAAGTCGGTTTTTTCAAGCAAACCCATATACATATATGTGTTAAAACTATTAAGTACAGTACACTCTCTCTAGTTTCGCTTCATTTATTTCATTCACTTGAAAGTCTTTGAGTCATATGCTCTTAATATTCCATCCTTATTTCTGGATCAACCTCTTTCAGGGCTAAATTTTACCATAGCTTTAATATGCACACTGGTGGTGCAAGTGAGTAACATCTCACATTATTTTTCATAAGCAATGTCTCTTGGGACACAAATTTATTATAATTTTTATTTGAATGCTGCCATGGAAAATGGTTGCCAGAGTCTCAAAGAGGTTAGAGTTCTGCCTGTTGATTTTTGGGAGGTATTTTATTTCCCTCCTACCACCCCTCTGAAAAAAAGATGGAAGCATTCCTTGATCCACCACCTGGGGACGCGCCCTTTGGTTACAGGCTCAAACGCACTGGCCCAAAACAGCCTCTTACTCCATACATTTAAGAGACCATTTATCACCAACTTCATCTGCATCAGAAAATTAACATCGGTTATTGGCAGACTAGGAACCAATCATTTCAGAGGGATAAAGATTCTCCCAGACAAGACCAGGGCATACGTTACCTGCAGAAACTGTCCGGATGTCAGTCTAACACATTTTTGAGTGCCTAGCACTCACGCTGCATATTTTCAAATTGGGAATGATGCCACTTGAAGATCATCTTAAGGAGTGATTCCTATGCGACAACTGTTACGACTACAACTGTAGCAGAGCGGCTATGAAAAGTGACTCCTGGTTAGTAAGTAAACGTAACGATTTCCTAAGAAGCGTCTGGTGCCGTGCGACTGAGACGACCCTGGTAAGACGGCTTAAGCCGTACGACTCAACTGCTGACATGAGCAGTGTAGTTGTCCTGTTTTAGCGACTCAAGTGTTTGTTTTCACTGTGTTCGAACATTTTGTATCTTAAACATGGATGATTCCAAACTTATTGAGCTAGTGCGAGAACACCCATCTATTTATAACCCAAAGCACTGCCAATACAAAGATATTCGAATGTCAGAGATAATGTATGGGATGAAATTGCGGCTGTAATGAAAGTATCAGGTAAAGTATTCAATTTTAATATATAAATTACAATATGATATTATTAATTTATACATAAATTATATACATACAATAATACATACATATTAATCCATAATAATATTGCTTATGTATTCATAAGCTGAAAAATGTAACATCTGGATTTTCAATCGTTTTTGTCTGTCCTGTTTACCTGGTTAATTTGACAATGTACGGATCCCCCGCTACTGTTGAAGTAATCAGAAAAACCCTCCTGTACTTCAAAGCCATCAATGTTTCCAAATCTTTCACTAGCACGCAAAGGAATCAAATTTTGTGTTGGTACTTGTTCTAAGTTGGAAACCTCAAAAAAACATTGTTCATTTTCTTTAAGAAATGCTTCCCTTAACATATTGTGAAGACAACAAGCAGTCATTATCAAGCAGCCTGTAACAACTGGATTAACAGCTATTGGGTACAAAAAATACGGAAAATTTTACTCAGTAGAGCGAAAGAATTTTCAGACTCGTGCATGTTAGAGTCTGTAGTTGTAAACAGCTTTTTTGTTATCGGCAAGAGCATCATTTCTTGGGAAAGGCTTCATATAACTTAATGTGTTGACAATTTGAAAGCTTCGTCTCCTACTACTACTTTAGGTAGCAGTTTTCCTTCTATTTGTCTAGGGGACTGATAAAACCTTTCATTATTAACTAATTTCCCAAGTTAGATTTTCCTAGGATACCACTGTCCCCTTCTCTGCCGTATGTACCTATTACCAATCATTATAAATTTGTAGTTAGCATCAACAAAAGCAAGCATCAATCTAGCATAGCCGAACAACAATCTGAAGAAGGTGCGTTTAGCAAGTCGTCTAATAAACGAAAATCATATGGTAAATATCATCAGATAATGTTGTTAAATTGTTTAAGAAATATTCTGATGATAGAGTAAAACTATTATCAACAATTTTAGCAAAACCAAGAACTATACAAGAACATCCAATAGATACGTTTTCCTATAGTATGGCGATGTCAGTTAAAAAGATGACGCCTGAAAGTCAAATTCGTACCAAAATGGAGATTTGTCAGATTGTAGGTCAACTAGAGTTGGAAGAACCGTAAAACTTCAATCTTGTCATCTACAGTACTATCATCTAATCCTACTTCTCATGGATCTACTTCTCACCAATCACAATATTCTTTGCAAGAGAACAACATGCTGTTTATGACAAACATGTCTGGTTTCAATTTTCATGAGGTATTACCACAGACCAACTAATGAGGTTTTACATTCCATTTTAAAATTTCAAATTGTATGATATTTTTATATTTGCAAAGTTTCTTAAATTAATAAATTGAGTTTAAACAATTATTACTTTGATTAGTTTCTTACCTGAGCATCAATCCTAGTTTTTCTGCAGGGTTTATGGGCTGTTTCACTTTATTACACGACTGTCCTTTAAATCACTTTCAATTAGCGAAAAAATATAATTAAACTGATTTATGTTCAAACGAAAAAACTTTCTAAACATTGATTCATCTTTTATAAGATGTCTCTGAATTAGAATGTTCTGAATGGCCAGTAATAATTCATCTTCCTCCTCTTCTTCAAGCAGAAGATACGCAACCAAAAATGATCTATCAGCCATGATGTTACCAATGCAACTGTACTAGTCGCGCCATAAGAATTTAACCGAGCGACTCAGACTGTACGGGATTGAATCGCACCTTAAGAGCTGTTCTTCTTAGCCAAAGTTGCCGGAATGTGTGGCCACTATCATCCGGACTCTCGATGTTATTACTCCATTGACACAAAAGCGACATTTGAATGATGCCCAATGCTACCTGATGGCCATATTCAGATACCAAAATTAATCAGGTCAGCAAACATTTCATGGGACAGATGTCTTAATTCTTGATTTCAACAAGAAGGTAGAAATACCTAAAGACCAGGTACTAGGTTTAATTCGGAGAGCTAGTAAATTTGGCTATGGATATGGCAAACCAAAGTACGTGTACTTTGGCAGGATCTGCTGAAATTTTCTTTTTTAGGCCTTCATAATAAAAAATAATCTTTATTATTAAACCACTATTATTGAAACATTTTAGATTATATATTTTACAATACTTACATTTCGTACTGGAATATTTGCGACTCTCTTGATGTGATCAACCAATGTCAATAAATAGCTCATTGTCTGTGGTCTTTCTTCAGCTACAGCGCTAAACAGTTTAATAGCATCTGTTAAAGTTGTATTGGCACCAACTAAAATGTTGTCATCATTTAAAGAGTGGTTTTTAAGTTCAGTAACACCATTGATATCAATATAGACTTGTGGAGGGGGAAGGTCTTTGTAGACTCCTGAAAGACAAACAATAACTTTACATATTTTAAGAATTCATCCCTTAATCTAATGTAATTTTCATCCCTGTCAGTACAGTCTATGTCATTGTATATCTTTAAATATTGATGTGTATAAACAATATAATAAGTAGATATTTGAAATTTTGGGGGGACTTCATTTGGTAGGTAGAGGTGTGGTAAGAAGGGATTTTGCAAACTTTCAACATCAAGTGTTTATATCAACACAGAACAGCAATAGCTATTGACTTATGTAAGCTAAGGTCAGCTGTTTCAAATTCGACACATAGCTGTAGTCTCTGGATCAAATTGATCTGCTTTAGTGAAATAGCCATTGAATAGAACAGCCATTTGGATCAGCTGTTTCAATTAGGCAAATTAAAATGGTCAAGAAAATATATATCATTTTTATAAAAATATAAACTGTTCAAATAAATGTTGATAGTAAATTTATAACTCATTCCATAATTCCTATTGTAGGTGATAGAGCCCGACTTTGTTTATCTTTGTCTTACACTGTGTATATTACACAAGCAGAAAATATGCATGTTCATTACATGTTCATAGTAATATACATAGAAAAATCTGGGATGAATTTGCTGCTTCTTGTGATTTAAAGCAGTAAAAACACTTAGTTTTAGCTGTAGAGAAAAAAGTTAATGCAAGTGTTAAAAATTTGTATAGATAGCATTTTTGTTTGTGGATTTTTAGTAGTAATTGTACTAAATAATCGTATTTTAAATTAGAATCATCATTATAAATAGACTTTAATAAATAAACCAAATATTAAATTTCAAATAACTAATAAATTATAATTAAATGTTAAATTACAAGAACACAACCCAAAAATCATCTAAAAATAGCTATAGGCTATTTACCGGATTGTAAAGAAAACGCACAATTTATGCAAATATATTTAGTAGGTGAGCATGAGAGAGAAGCACAATTGAGATGTGAGAGAAGCACCAATAAGGGACCCTAGTTAATTAAATTTTAACATAATATTCAAAATGATATAGGTGTATTTTTCAAAAACCTAAAGTAGGCTTACAATAAAATTTCATATGAAATATGGCCTAAATAAACACACTCATTCTCACACTGTACAACTAACAGACTGTACCTTTAGCAGTGTTCCCACTGACTAACATATAAGATTGACCAATCATTTGAAATATTTCAAAAATTTCCTGAATGCTTGTTACTTTATACCATACACTGCCATCTGCTAAATTCATGTTAAGAGAGTTTGATGCCAAAGCGATCTCTGCAAAGTCCAGTTCAAAATCTTCATTATCTTCTTTCCTGTTGTAATCATGAGGATCTCTCTCACAGCTTTTCTTGCAATTGGTACTACAGCTAGTCCCGCTGTTTGGGCATAACTTTAAAACATCCTGTAAGTAAAAAATTAAAAGATATCTTAAAGTATTTAAAATTAAGATAACATAGTATTGACCTTATTTGGGATTGTTACACAGTAAAATGTTGCTTATAAAATAAATATTAAATAAAGTTCATTATAAATAATAAAATAATATTAAACCTCATTAAAAAAAGAAGTAATGGTCTTTTGTCTATGATACACATCAACTGCTGAACGACTTCAGAACTTATAATTTAAATAGATTTATGCAATACCTACTAAAACAAAACATTTTTTATCTCACTTGGTAATCATTGTCAGTGTCTAGGCTTGACTCTTGGAAGTGTTGTTTCACGAGGAAGTGTTGTTTTAAATTAAGATTTTATATAATGTAATCACAAGTCTGTTTTGGGTTTGTCTAGTTATTATGTTATGTTTTGTGCTTTGGTAAATCTGTCGATTTAATGTTGTTCACATATTGTATTATCACCAAAAAAGGACCACACCTCAACACACTACAACAGTATGAAATTTACTAATATACCAAATTACAAAAAAGAAAACATATTAAATGAACAAACCCTATGCAAAAGGTATACACTTTTTGAAAACATTATATAAATATTTTCTTGAAAAATGCTATTGCCTACCCAAACAATGCTTCCAAGTGGTAGTACTGACAAAAATACTGTGATTAAAAACGTTTTATTACAGTTTTTTTGTACTAACTTGGCAAAAAACACTACTTGCTGATTACTTACTTGCTTATTCAGCAGGCGCGTTTCACACTAGGTCAGCACATTATTCAATGCTGTGAGTCACTCACAAGACTGTTGCTCAGGTGGGTTTTGTTGGTGTGAGTCTGTGGTGTATTTCTGTTCTTTGGTGTGTTATTGTTCATAGAGTAGTTGTTAATTATGTGCTCAAATATAGTATTATATTTTGAGTGTGTTTTGTCATTTAGAATGTGTTGTGGATAGTATGTATGGTGTTTGTATATCTTGTAGTTTTCTACTGTGTCAAGTTTGTTGCTTTTGTTGATGTAGTGTAGAATTTTTAGATTGGTGGCTGTTAGTCTGTGATGGCCACCGTTTCGTATGTGTATGGCAAAATTTTATTTTGGTTGTGTCTTCTGCCCTGCCGTAATTGTCCTGGTGTGTTTTAAAATGTGTGTTTTTTAATTGTGTTGGATGTTGTGAATGCTACTTTGTATTTAAGTTTGCGAAAGGAGGAAGCTATTTTTTGTGATGTGTTGACGTGATATGTAAGTGTATGTATTTTTGTATTTGTGTGTCATTGTTTTTGTTGTGTTGTGTGCATTGTTTTTTTTTGCGGATTTAGTTGACTATCAAGGTGTGTTTGTATCCGTTTTTATAGGCAATGTGATTATTGTGTTTAGTTCATTTATTTTGTCTTCATTGTTCATGGTTATGTTGATTAGTCTGTGTATCATGGAGTGAAAGGCTGCATGTTTGTGTTGTGTGGGGTGTTTGGACTTGTTATGTATGACTCTGTCAGTGTTGGTGGGTTTCCTGTATATTTTGAATGTATGTTTGTTGCTTTGTTTTATTATCGTTAGGTCTAAGAAATTGATTTTGTTCTGTTGTTCTGTTTCCAATGTGAGGTTTATGTTATTGTGTAATTTGTTTAATTACATTTTTGTTATGTTAGTTTGTAATTGTGGAAGGTATTTATCTGGTGTATGTAGCTGAAAAAATGTTTGGTCTCTGTGAGTTTTTCATAAATTTATGTAATTTATAAGTTGATAACTGTTTTAATATTAATGTTCCAAAAAAGAAATTCAAGGCTACTAATACAATGTAAAAGGATAATTTACTACTGAAGGATTCATTAGAAGAAAATGGAAATGAAAAGTATTCAAAGGAAAATAATTAATCAGTCTGTTAAAACAGATGCAAGTTAAGACAAAATGGAAGTAAGAAAAATGTCTGAAAAGTCGGGTTTACACTAAAAGACTTACCCTAAGATAGGAAGCTAAAAATTAATTTAAAAATCGTTTTGAAAAACAAAACATACATTGTGTGTGTTAAAACAACAATTATAAAAGGATACTGAAATATTTTTGTTTATCTTTACTAAATAATAGCTTCTTGAATTAAAATTAAACAGGACATTTTGAGAATCAAATACCTCAATATCCATAATTGTTTTTGATATATCTTCAGAAACATCCATTGCAAAAGATTTTGCAGCATCCATAATTGGTCGATATCCAGTACATCGACATAAATTTCCATCAAACGAATTTTCGAGATCTAGCATAGTTCTGTGAGGGTCTTCTTTAATCAAACTGAAACATAAGAGTAGACATAGCTTTTTAAATTTATAGAACTACTAGCTTAACCTGTTTCCACCTAATTAATTTTTTTCATCATTTTTAATTTCCTTCAATTATGTGTTTGGTTTTCTTTTATTTAACATAGTGATACCTTAAATAAAATGAAATTAATTTTCAGTAAAAAATTACAGCATATCAACATATGTGGACAGTGGAGATGAGCAGGCACAGTAAGTATATTAATAAAGGGGTTTCAAAATAACATCTACAAAATAAAAAACTTAATAAGATTTTTTAAATATTTGATTGTCAAAACAAAAAAATTCAAATTGAAAGTTAATATGATATTTTAATGTAAGCCAAAATGTTTAGTATTTACTAAAATGTTTCAAATTATTTTAGCACTTGATTACACACGTAATATTAGGGATTTCCCACCTTTATCATTTTCATATTGTGGATTTTTGATGAGTCACTATTTGGTGGACCTTCTTCTACTTAGCCAGCGTGACATACCAATTTATCAGTCAGTAATGGCCTTAGCTTATGTTTTTGTTTTAGTGTAACCAATTGTTAATGTTTGTACCAAATAGGGTTATAAAGTGAAAGGTTACATAAGATTTTTAACATTAAAATACTACTAAAAAAATATTATGTGACTAAATGTTATACATTATCCATATAGAAAATGAAGATAGCTATAAGTTCTATAGGAAGTGTGGAATTCCTTCACCACCTAACTTGACATCCTGTGGGAGTTTAGACATGAGGTTAATGACAACTGATCTTTCTACAGCGAGTGCAGGAACAGTTGCCCCAGTACTTTTGTTTTGATATAGTACTACTTGATCAGTGTAGTCTAACCTTGTTAATATCCACACCTTGTAACTAATTAATCACTTAAACAATAGTTTACGACTATCCGAACTTTTAATTTTGTAAATTTGTTAAAACTTACTGAGACAAAACGTTTTTGATCACTATGTGGCGATCTTCATCAGTGTCTTCTGCTTGGAGATGTCGGGTCAAGCGGTGACGGTTTTAAAGGCAGGTTTTTGATAGTATCAAAGAGTATATGTGATTTGTATTGTGTTTGTTCATTTAATATGTTTGTATTTTGTGTTTTTGTGTGTCTGTAAATTTCATATTGTTCTAGTGTGTTGATATGTAGTCCTCTTTTGTTGATATGTAGAATTTCTAGGTTATGATAAATGTCTGTGTATTTGTGTCCTGTTTCTTTTATGTGATTGTAAAATGTTGATTTGATGTTCTGTTTGTGTTCCTCGATTCTTTGTTTAAAGCTGGGATCTGTTTGTCCAATATAGAATTTGTTACATTCATTGCAGTTCAGTTTATGTACGTCTGGTACTTGTAGTTTATCTTTGTTGTTGGTGTTGTGTTGTATTTTGTATTGTAACTTGTTATTAGTTTTGAATCCTATTTTTTAAATTTATGTGCTATTTTGTTTATGTATGGTAATGTGATGTATTTGTTTTCCCTTTCTATAGTGTTAATTTTAGTGTTTTTTTGTGTTTTGTACCATAGTTTGTTTATTATTGTGGTGTTGTATCCATTTGTGTATGCTAAATATTTAATTGTGTCTAGTTCTTTGTTTATGTTTTTTGTGGTCATTGTTTTCTTTAAGTCTATGAAACATGGATCTGAAGGCAGCGTGTTTGTGTTGGATAGGGTGGTTTGAGGTGTTGTGGATAAGTGTGTCTGCCATTATGGGTTTCCTGTAAGTGTTGAAGCAGTGTTTTTGTGTGTGGCTTTTTGTTATGGTTAGGTTGAGGAAGTTATGGATCGGTTGGTTTCAATTTCTGAAGTGAAGTGGAGTTTTGGGTGTATTTTATTAGTGTAGGTGAGGAGGTTTTTGCACTAACGGGAGTTGCCTCTGTATAGTGTTATGATATCATCGACGTATCTGTGCCAGTAAATGATTATGTGTGCATGCGTGGTTGTGAGTATCTTGGTGTTTTCTATGTGTTGTAGAAAAGTTTCGCTTAGGACACTACTGATAGGACTTTCCATGGGTAGGCCATCTGGTTGTGAATAGAAGTTTGAGTTGTGGGTGAAATAGTTTTGTTTGGTGATAGTTTGGAGGATGTATATGATTTCGGTAATGTGGGTTTCAGGTATATTGTTCTTAATTAATTGGGTTTGTGGGATGTTGAGTGTTTCGGATATGGGTATGTTGGTGTACATATTTGTTATGTCGAGTGATAGTAGTGTTGAGTTGTGTGGTATGTTTATTTCTTTTATTTTATCTATGAGGTTTGTTCTGTTTTTATGTGTGTTTCTGTGTTCAAGTTTATGGATTGCCTGATTATTTTGTCCATGTATTTTGCTAGTTTATGTGCAGGGGCATTCTGGTAGTTGATAATGGCTCAGACGGGGACATTGGGTTTGTGAATTTTGGGATGAGCGCTGAGGGTAGGTGCTTTAAGGTGGATTTGTTTTAGGTGGTATTTTTTGTTTTTGTTGATAATGTATTTAGATGTAATAATTAGTTGTTTGATGGTTCTGTGATATTTCTCTGTTGAGTCTGTATGTAGTTTTACTATATTATTATTTATTATGTAATCATTGATTTTGCCATTTAGGCTGTTTGTATTATTAATTACTGTGGTGCTGCCTTTGTCTGCTGTGGTGAGTGTGATGTTGTTTATTTGGGCTTTTTGTTTTATGTTTGCAGCGATTTTAATTTTATTGTTCATGTTTTTGTTGGTTATGTTTTTCCGTTTGGTTAGGTTTTTTATGTCATGTTGAAGTGTCCTTAAACTTCCTCGACCTAACCATAACAAAAAGCCACACACAAAAACACACCTTCAACATTTACAGGAAACCCATAACGACAGACACACTTATCCACAATACCTCAAACCACCCTATCCAACACAAACACGCTGCCTTCAGCTCCATAGACTTAAAGAAGTACCAATGACCACAGAAAACATAAACAAAGAACTAGACACAATTAAATATTTACCATACACAGATGGATACAACACCACAATAATAAACAAACTATATGTACAAAATACAAAATAAACATTAAAATTAACACTACAGAAAGGGGAAACAAATACATCACATTACCATACATAAACAAAATAGTCCACAAATTTCAAAAAATTGGATACAAAATAGCATACAAAACTAATAAGAAGTTACAATACAAAATACAACACAACACCAACAACAAAAATAAACTTCAAGCACCAGGCGTTCACAAACTGAACTGCGATGAATGTAACAAATTCTGCTTTGGACAAATAGGTTGCAGCTTTAAACAAAGAGTCGAGGAACACAAACAGAACACCAACTCAACATTTTACAATCTCATAAAAGAAACAGGACACAAATACACAGACATTTACCATAACATAGAAATCCTACATATCAACAAAAAAGGACCACATATTAACACACTAGAACAATATGAAATAGTCGTAATCTGTTGTTTAAGTGATTAATAAGATTCATTGAACGTAATGGACTACAAAATTCAAGACTTGGAACTGAATCTGATAAGCCTGCTGTGTATGTGTTATGTGGGCTCATACCTTCCAAATTGGGCATCATTGACTAATAAATGGAGAGATAATCTTCATCTGAATTGATTGCTTGTTCAACAACCACAAAGCACTGGAACTTTGGAGAACTTATCACCACTGTCTCTTATATTATTGCCATGAAAGTGAATGTATTTTAGGATTACTTCAAAAACATTAAGTGATATTGCATACGAAAATGGTTTATGATAGCATACTTTATTTGAAGGTTCATTAAAAATATTAGATTTATAATATGATGGCGTTCGGATTACTGATGGCGTTTGTCTAATATACTTGAAAATATTTGTCTTTGTTCATAGAACAGTTTCTTTAAATCATTTCACACAACACTTTTTATTGCAAAGTTTAAATTTTTAAGATTTGCTATTCATTGGCTAGTAAAATCTATGAGTATATCTAAAAAGTTTATAAGTTTACTAATATTCACAATTTAGAATCTTGGTTTTTGCTTTTGAATATTTTTCCTTATAACTATAGGAATTGCTTTATATCATATTTGTCAGTTTTGGTGGTTGAAATAAACCAGTATTCTGATGTTTGTACTACAACTGTCATTATAATTATTTAATGTTAAATAATACCTCATTTTTGTTTAAATTTGCTTAGTGTTATTTTGTTTTTTTAAATACAATGTACACTTGAACATAAATTGATATGTTACACTTGCCTATAGTAGTTACTAAAATACTTTAGTGTAAAACTAGCAGCTCAAGTTGAAAATGGAATCAAATATTAACAATTATTTTATTTTATGTAAATCAATTGAGTTTTTTCTTAAGAAATGTTTTCTAATCTAAAATCAGTCTATTAAGTTACATCATAGGCACAGATCTGATAAATCTCATAAATCCAGAGGTAGGTCGGTTCTTTACAGATGTAAACAAAAGAAAGGTACATTCTATAAATTATTCTATACTTCATACCTATACAAATTCATAACCATGCCAGGAGAGCAGTATCCACACTGAGAACCATTGAAGTTGGCAAGTCTGGTTTGTGTTTTGTCATATCCAATTGTTTTGTTGCCAATGCCTTCTATAGTAGTGACTGCCATACCATGACATGCAAATACAGGAAACAAGCACTAAAAGAAACAAAAATGTAGTTATTAATGCAAATGGCAGACATGTTCATAGTATTAATTCTCAGTTTAGGGAACAATATAAATTATTGCATTTAGCCGTAATCTAGATTATTTATATTGAGCATGTGCATTGCAAGGGCATTCCAAACAAAACTTATTCTTTTTTATTTTGTATTTTTTCCTCCAAGTTTCATTTCTTCCTAGTGTGATAACTTCTGTTCCTATAGGAATATTATAACAGAATTTTCATCATTGAATACGATATAACCTCAGGACCAATCTCTTCTCAAACTTTGGATTAAATTGAAATGCCACTTTAATTTTTATTTTATTTTTTACAGTAGTATAATTGTTGTGTCACAGTCTTTTAAATCCATCAATTTTCTTTATTGTGTTTCTGGACGTTTTAATTAGTTAATCTTATGCAAATGGGTTGGATAGAAATTTTATTTCTAGTATTTGTTTTAATAAAAACATTTTGTTAATTTCGTACATTGCTAATGTAAGGATTGACTCTTATCTTGCTGGACATTGATCTTTACAACTACTTTTGCGTACTTGACTGTTTATTTAGATTTTTTAAAAGTTCAAATTTAATTTTTCATTACACTTCCTATAAAAACCTCAAGATCTACAGCACAAAAATTGCAAGATATAGTTTGTTATAAAATTTAATTTCACAAAAATTTAATTTTAGCAATTTGTGTCAGAATTATTACCCAACAATGTGTGTGTGTTGCAACGGTACATGCACAACGCCCAACCAGCGAGCTAACCACCTCTCAGCTGCCCCTAAGCTGCCCCTAAGCTACCCCTGTAATTTGTTTACATTTAAAATATAAGGTAAATGGGGCTAAATAATTTGTGTGTAATATTACATAGCAGGCCTATAACTATTTCCCTCGGATAGAAGACTCTTAGATTTCACAATATATGTACTATATCTCCTAAATATTTTCCAGACGGGGGGGGGGGGGCCTTTCTTCCCCTCACACCAGCCCTCCACAAAATATTTTTCTAGATCTGATCCTGCGTGTCGGGCATTTGCCCAAGGCCTTATCTCGCCAATCAGCTTCACAATGGCCTACTTTAAAAAATGTTTAGCGAATTTTAATTATGTTTATAACTTTTTTATATATTTAACTACTTGTTTACAGTGTTTTCATGTATATCTAATGACCGAGGTCTGGAAACTTGTTATTTTTGTCTAAAATAAGTATTTATTCTTGACTGCTAGTACTCTAATGTATGTAATAGATAAAGTAGTAATTCTTTACACGTTGACTGTGGTTGGTAGGGACCCCAGCCATGGTGGCGGTCCCTAAGATGCGAGTGGTAGGAATACCTACCATCTGTCCATTGGTGATTCATTGGCTCAGTGTGCTTCTAGCACGTGGTAGAAGTTAATCTTGTTTTTGTTGTTTCTCGGGAAGTATCTTAGTGACATTTTACATGTGTTCGTTTTTGTCTCCGGTCTTTTTTTGTTTGAGACATAATTTTGATACACTAATGATAGTGTGACTTCGATCAACAGAGGGCAGCTTGAAAAAGAAAAACCATTGCCTATAGTCACTTACAACCACTTTATGAAAGGCGTTGATCGTAGCGACCAGATGATGAGCTACTATCCTTCTGAGCTTAAAACATTAAATTGGTATAAAAAATTTTCATTCATGTACTCCAAATGGTGATCAACACTCACTACCTTTTCAACAAAGTGCAAGTTTCAACCAACAGGAAAAGAAAGAAAATGTATGATTTTCATCTGTCAGTGGTTGATTCTCTGCTTCCTGCCTATCTGCTCCAGAAAGGACATTGAAGCACAGATGTGTCCAGCATGTACTTTAAAAAAAACTAAGGAAAGGCGCAGCAGAAAAGGTACTGTGGCAAAACGATGCCTTGTTTGTCATTCACGTGGTATTCAAAAACATGTATGGCAGTGTGAGGAATGCAATGGACAGTCAGGACTATGTATTCCAAAGTGTTTTGATGACTAGCACAGTAAATAATCACAACTAATCAAGTTATTTGGGTGGGTTTGTGGGGCTGTATATACGTTTGACTTAGGCTTATTTTTATTCATTTCTCATTCTTTAATAACAATTGTATAGTATAAATATATACAAAAATTACTAATGGTATCAAAATATATGTGTTGCAATTGAAAACTTACCTTACTTAGTGCAAACCAGTGCAGACTACTTTCCCCAGATGAGCATGGTAGGGATCCCTACCACGATTTTAAAATGGTTACCACGGGGTTTTATGGCTTGTAATGACATTTTATCTTCATATTTCTTCATTTCACACATTTTGGTAAAAAAATTGGAAAAAAGAATTTTTAGCATTTGTCATACTGCATTGTATGTATTTTAGCAGTCAAGGTGTTAAGGTCCTCACTTTTTATATCTGCTTAAGGCCTCTGCTACTATAAAAAGTGCACTGTGTATGTGAGCAAGCATGGGAGGGAGATCAAAAAGATGTTCTAACTGTTATTACACAATTAATCATATCAAAAATAGTTTCTATTTAACAAAGTTTTAAAAGTTTTACTACAAGTTATAACAAGGTTTTAAAAGCTAATGTCATTTTAATATATATATATATATATATATATATATATATATATATATATATATATATATAAATATCTATATATATAACTTACAGAATTAACTGAAATAATCTTCTTCTGGAGAGTGACTGGGTTTATAAATTGCAGAGTAACCAGGCACACCCCACAACCTCCTTCCAGGCACATAAGTTTGGTTCCACGTAAATTTGCATACTCCCGGATATAAGTATTTAAGGAAGTATCGGCTGGTATTTCCTCTGTAACTAAAAATATCTTCAAATCTTATTACAAGTTTTAAATTTAAAAGATATCACTATATATTATAAAATTGTATATTTTTATTTATTTTACTCCTTTTGTGCTTTATAATGAAAACAAACATAACTGATTTTCATTATTAACTGATTTAAAATGTATACTGAATCAAATACTTATTTATAAAATGCTAAATTTGCAAAAACCTCATTCTTAAAAGTTGTATATGCAAAACTGTCTTAAAAAAATTATTTCCAATTATTTTCTATTGAAACATTAATTATTATTATTTTATTATGTGTCATTTTATAACCTTTGTAATGTCAGGCATAATGTTTTTTGTGATCAAGGAAAAATGTTTCTCTCACAACTATACTTTTCTTTATAAATGTTAGCACCAATATATTTTAACAGCTAAGACAAATTTGAATTAAAAAGAAATTGAATTTCAACTTCTGAATACCACAAATATTGAGATCATAGATTCATAATTTTATAATCCTGGATTAACTGTATTTGGATTACAGGTCGATAAAGATGACAATTTTGGATTCTAAAAAATAATTTCTGTTCACTGATAAGAAATAATTCAATTTCAATTATCAGGAAATGTGTCACATAAGAAGGAAAAATTATATACCTATTTTATTGTCCCTGACAATTGCCATAACAAAAACTATTATTAAAAGAATTAATGACTTGCCTAACTATAATGTACAATCTTATATCTTAAAGCGAGACAACAAATTTTATCACAGTAAGATTTTCATAAATTTACTTAAACTGTAAATTCGGCAAGTCATTAATTTGTATAATACAATGTTTTATAACATAGTTACTTTAACTAAAAATTGGTTCATATTTTTTAGTATTCATTTATTGTTAGGTCCTACTGAAGATCTTCAATATAATGTAAATAAATTGTTATAAAAATACAAACAAATTATTAAACACAAGTTTTTCAAACTTTTAGAGCTTGTTAGTCAGATGAAAAGAATAGAAAAAGTTCAGATATACATAAGTCTGAAAAAGCTTTGTTAATTAGTTACAGCTGGAAAAACATTTTGCCTATGTTTCAGTATCTCCGTTACAATAAAACCTTATGCAAATTTGTAAAATGTTAAAAGGTATAAACATTTGAATTCGATGTGAAAGGAACTTAAAAATTGATTAATACAGGTTCCAGACATGTAAGTACAATAATTTTCTAGGTACTTGATAAAGTATGCAAGCTTTTAAGTGATGGTTTCAGTGGTGGTTCGATTTTTATCACACCATAAGACATGTATCTCAAATTGTGTTATATTTTTTAGTTAAATCAGGGTTAAGTATTTTCTATTAGGGTTATGTCTCCTCATTTATTGTCTAAGGTAAGCATAAAATGATTTAATAGGATCTAGTTCTATTATTTTTAGCAGAAAGTTTTATTATTTTTTTTGTTTTGCCCTTTTCCAGCTGTCATGGTATCTTTTATGTTTACTGCCCCTAGTAGACTGAAACCTAATTCTCACCTTAGCCAATGGAACACCAAAAAACTAACCTAAATCTGCAACAGCAATATGTTTTGCTTGATATGTTCTATGTTTTGCAGAATGTTTTGCAGAATGTTTTGCAATATGTTCTATGGCTAGAACATCAGTATACTTTAAATCATGAACTCATTAGATTAATATTATTAATTATTTTCAGGTTTTGACCCAATTGAAGATTTGATCTAATACAACTAGAATTTACATTCAAATCTGAACGCTGTTTGTGGGCTGGATCTGAATCTCTGTTGTCTCAGAAAATGCCACTTTTACTGCTGCATTCACTCATTCTGGGTTATTCAATTCCTTCTTTAGTGCACACTCTCCTTATATATCTTTTACATATTTTCAATTGTTGATCAAATACTTTTTTATTTATGCACTCAAGTTCAAATAATTTTTTTTTAACTGTAATGGATGACAATTGATGTTATCTATTTTTTTCAAATGTTTATTCATTATTTAAAGTTTTTAAAAACTGATATCTCTGTCAGATTCAAACTAAATGACTACATGTTTGAAAACCAGCACTTTGGCACTGAGCCAACTTCCCCATCTCTAGAAATCTTTTACTTAAAGATGTATATGAAATTATAACAGAATGGTTCCTGGCAATAATGTTGCAATACAAGAGATGGATAGAATGCAAAATTATAGATAACTATCAGCTTTATAAATTAAAAACAAAAAAGATAAAGCGATTAAAATAGTAACTAACAAAAGTAATAGTCCAACAACCTATACTGTATTGAAGGGGGAATGGAAAATTGCAAGGAAAATTCACTTTCTATTTTGACACTTAATATTGTGATTCTATCATATGTATACACATATTTATATTATCGTAATTATAAAATAAAAAGTAGCTAAAATAATTTTTTTTTGTTAACCTCAGGGGAGATTTACTATTTTTTTTTTATATTACTTGTTTTCTTTTTAAAATAAATTTAATAGGCATGAGTAGTACCATATACTATATTTTGTGTCGGAAAACACAAAATATTTAGTTTTTACAAAATCAGTTCAACACTTAAACTGTTATGGATCAATAAAGCTAACAACTTTTATCACAAATCCAACTTTTAAAATGCTCAGTTGCTAAAGAAGATACTGAAGATATGGAGATAAACCATACAACTGTGGAGTAAGTAGACTTAGCCATTGAAGCAACCCAACTATTATATACCAGTAACTTCTACTTCTTCGTTCAGGTGTCGCCAATAGCCCGATGTCCATTATATATAATAGATGAAGCAGCCCAGTATTGTTTGTTCTTTAATATTTACTGCCATGGGGACACTGGGGTACATAGAATATCACTTGCAGGAATCAAGTAGTGACAATTAAGTAATATATGCTCCAAGCTCTCCTCTTCCTTGTCGTCACAAAGTTGGCGTTGCGGCAAATCCGAAACACCAAAGCGGAACAAGTATTTTTCAATCACAATGTGATCTGTACATGCATTAGCTGTGAAAGTAGCAATTGGACGAGGTATGTTTTTGTATGTGCTATCTTTAGATGACTTTGGTTGTATTTAGTACAGGTTTCGACCAGTCGTCCCCGACTTCCAAATATGAGTCCAGTTGCATCTAATATTTCTGAACTCTTGCATTGCAGTAAGGAGAATCTGTTTCGATCAGCCGGAAACATTGAACAGGCCTCCCTGGCAATTTTTTTCGCTATTTTGTTACTAATTACACCACAATGTGATGGTACCCATTGCAAAGTTATAGTTTTACCTTCTGAGTGAAGATATAGAAACTGTTTCCTGATTTCATCAATTCTGAAGAAGTTTGCACTTATCTTGGATCTGGATAAAGCTTCCAAGGGCGATTTAGAGTCTCTTGAAATGCAAATAAAATTGCTCTTCAGTTATTAGCAGCTTTTTAATGAGGCGTTGATTGCTAGCAGTTCAGCGTTCACACTAGAATGAGCATTTGCAAGTACTTATATACTGGTAACTCAAATTGAGCATCTACCGGTAGCTCAAATAAAAAAAAATAGTCAGGATTTGCTTCTGAGCACCTAAATTATAAAAATATGAAAATTAAAAGGATACTCTATCAGACCATATTTCAAGAAAACAAAGTTATTGAGTAATTATTATTTTACAACACAAACCTTTATATATTGTCCCATTAATAGAAAAAACTGCTATATATCCTTCATATCTGAAACATAAAACTTATAGATTAGGCATATTATTATTTTACACTTTCAGCAATTCCTACCAAGTTATATAGATTAGATTCTTAAATACAATTGTGGTACAGTAGTTTTAAGATTTTAATAATAATTCAATATGAATTCCAAAAAAATTCAACTAAACTAGACTAACACTATGAAAAAATCTATGAATAGTCCAAAATATGGACACGCAATTGTAGGATTCATTTTCAATGAATTTCCAAATTATTAAATTTGTTTATACATTTGCATACTGTAGTAAAACTAGTTACACACATACGGTTTTAAAGTTTTAGTTATAGGCCTATATTACCATTTTTTCCAGTACTTTTAATATTTTGTGCTATGAAACAAAGAGTATAATTCACAACATTAAAAAATAAAATAGTTAACTCTGAATCTTACCAAAAATTAGTTTAATAGAATCAAATACACTAGTTTATAACACAGACTAGTTTCTGCAAGATGTGTTATACTACTTGGTCAAGTACTGAGGAAGGCCACATCATCATCAAAACTAGTCTGTGCTATAAACTAGTGAGTTTGATTCTAATAAACTATTTTTTTTTTGAGATTAAGAGTTAATTATTTTATTTATTTCTTTGTGAATAGTTTTCACTAGCTGAGCTCTAATTAACTAAATGAAGATTATAATTGTTATTTAGTTATTACAGTTAGAATGTATATCTTTATAAGGAAAACAAAGTTGAACTAAAGTAAAGTGATATAAGATACCTGTACTATAAAAAAAGTTAATTGAAAAGTAAAACATAATAAATAATAATGGCAGAAGTTATGATAGGAAATACCTTATTATTTCCTCATATAGGCCTTCCAAATATTTTTCAATACATTTTAATGGCTAGTTTTGATTTCACACCATTTTCCCTCTATGCAGGGTTTGTTGTTTATTACATTATTGAATCCTGTCTTGTTTGTCATTTACATTTAGGTTTGGTGGTTTGTTTGTTTATTTGTATATCTGAATGAGTTTAACCTGTGCCACATTGTAAGGATGTACCTTTATATTGCTGATTAGAAATATATCCCATTTTCAACAGACTTTTACAACCAATTCCAGGAGATAACAAAGGAATTGATTGGTTTCTTCTCCTTCTGGGTGCATTTCAACATACCATGTATCAGTCACAATACCCGGTTATAGTTTATCAATGATGAAATCAGTCTTTGCTTGTTTTCAGGTTTAAATATTATTATTTGTCCAAAATTGAAATTGTTCTTCACTTATTTATTCACTTAGCACAAACTACTACTTTCTGATGATTTTAAGCAGATGCATTTTGTACTTGGTAAGTGCATTGTTCAATCCTACGAGTGATGGACAAATGAGAATCATATCCTTAAACCAAAGCATTGAAAAATCCACTGACCAAATGTGAAATGTGTCAATTGAAAAACATCAGTAAGTATTGTTTTTTTTTCAAGTGAAACAGCAAGTAAATATTAATAAAAAACATCAAGATGTACAACCAAACACTAAGTTTCAAATTATTCATTGTGATAGGTAAATATATATTTTTAAAAAAATTTAATGTCACCTCACAGAAAGAGGTTATTGTGGATCACATTTAACAGCACATTTATAATTACGAAAAGTGAAATATTTTTTTTGGAGAATAGTTTTAAGCTTAAAAATTGCCTTTCTCAGTGCTATTTACAAGAGCCTACGCCTCACAACTGAAAATCGTAACTGTTAGGTGTAAATTTTTGAAATGCATATGTCAGGTGATTAGTAAAACACTTTTTTCTTGTTCACCTAGAGGTTTTGTTATATATCACTTTTTAAATTTCTTCTATCAGCTCACATTCTCCTGATATATATATATATATATATATATATATATATATATCGTCTACATTTTCAATCGTTCATTACTCGTAAGTAATGTTTTTGTTCATCCAATCAAGTTAAAATACATTTTTTTTTTAAACCTATAGTGGGTGACAATTAATGTTAATAAAGTTTTTTTCAAATATTTATTCAATAATTAAATTATAAAAATTAGGGGAAGGGTCTAGGTCGGATTCGAACTGAGTATCTCATGTTCAAAATCCAATGTTTATTTACACTGAGCCAACTCTAAATATTTAGAAATGAACTTCTCAAAGATCTATATGAAAAACCTCTATTGTATAACATTAAAGTGTTGCAATGGTTACAACAATAAATAAATAATTTAAATAAATAATAATAATAATAAATAATAAATAATTTGTTACAATGCAACAAACAAACTGAATTATCGTTATTGAACCTACAAACGGACAATGAGAATAAAAGCGATAAGAAACTGCAACACAATGCAAGCGAGAAGAAAAAGAAAGCGTATAAATAGTAACAAATAAAATACTAGTTCGACACTATACATAGGAAGGAAAATGGAATATTACAAGGGCAATTGATTTCTATTTGGACAGTTAATATTGTTATTCTGACATATTATAAAAATTTTAAAAAAACTAAAATAAAATTTTTCATTGTTGATATAAGGAAAAATTTACATTAAAAAAAATTATTACTTGTTTTATAATTTAAATACAATACTAAAATAAAACTCTTACTGATTTTTCTCAGCAGGCACAAATAGCACCACTTCATGGAACTCAGCATAACAACTGCTGAGAATTAGATTATCAGCAAATATAATAATTATATTTTTAACCAAGTACTGAACTGAAATTTTGAAATAGTGTGGAAGCCACTATACTTCATTCAATTGAAAATAAAAGTTAAACTGGGAGAGAATGCAAATATTTTGCAGTTGAGAATTGGAAAGAATTAAGGTCTTAAAATGAAGTTCATAATTTCTCTCTCTCTCTCACACACACACACACATACAGACAAACACAGACACACACACACATTCATACTTACACACACACGAACACACACTCTCTCTCACACACAAACTCACACTCACACAGACACACACACAATACTCACACACACACACACACACACACACACACACACACACACACACACACACACACACAACACACACACACACTCACACACACACACACAACACACACACACACACACACACACCACAAACACACACACACACACACACACACACACACACACACACACACCACAAACAAACACACACACACACACACACACACACACACAGGTACACACAGGCACACACACAAACACACCACAAACACACTCACACACACACACACACACACCACACACACACACACACACACACACACACACACACACACACACACACACACACACACACACACACACACACACACACACACATACAAACACACACACACACAAACACACACACATACATACACACACACAAACACATTCATACTTACACACACGAAAACACACACTCTCTCTCTCTCACACACACAAACTCGCACTCACACAGACACACACACACACACACAAACACAATACTCAAACACACACACACACACACACATATAAGAAAAGGAAGAAAAAAGAGAAAAAAATAGAGAACAGGCGGAAGTAGTCCCCACTATCAGTACCCCATCTGATGAAGCTGATGAAGAAAATAGCTCTATGCAAGAAGTTATACACAGGAAAACAAAAAGAAGGAAAACAAAATCAGAAAGCTTGGCAGAAAAAGAGAAACAAATAAGGGAAAAACATAGGCAAGCAATAGCTATCAAAGTAAAAGTGATATGAGAAGCTACTACATACGCTGACATTATAAAGAAAATTAACAGGATGTTAATTTAAAGGATATAAATGTATAGGTCTCAAAAGTATGCAGAACGAAAGCGGGACCAATACTCATTGTTCTTAGAAATGAAGAAAATGGAGGTAAATTCAATGAAACAGTTACACAGGCCCTTGGAAGTATGACGAGTGTCAAGATGTTGATACAATGGAAGACATTGGTCATTAAGAATCTTGATGAATTAACGGATAAAGAGGAGGTTTTGAAAGATATATAAGATGCCCCTAATTAAATAGAGATAGGATCCGAGGAAACGTGTCAGCCGTCAGATGGTCCTCCGGGGATGCTAAATGCTTTTTTACGACTAGCTGCATTGATAGCGGAGAAATTTCTAAAGCTGGAAAGCGTGAAGATAGGCTGGGTTTGCTGCAGAGCTAGAGAACAACCCGAAGTTATCAAATGTTTTAGGTGGCTAGGTTTTGGTCACTTTTCTGCCTCACGTAAGGGTCCGGATAGGAAGAATAATTGCTGGAAATGTGGAAATATAGGCCACAAAAGTGATAAATGTTAGACCAATGAGCCGGAGTGTATTGTATGTAAAGAGAACGGCTTACAAAATACTGAACATATTATAGGTAGCAGATATTGCGGTTCTTCGCAAATGTGGGGAGAGGTAAACAGGCAAAGGGTTTGCTTTTTTAAACAGCCGAAGAAACGAATATTGATAATATTCTTATAAGAGAAACAATATCAACATCATAAACCTCAACATGTAACATGGTATGAAGATAGGAATAAAAAGGCCGCAATTGCTACTATTGATAATTATGGAAATTATCAGAGGGGTTTATTTGGATAGAGATGGGTGAATGTAGGATATATAGCTGCTATTTCTCTCCAAATGACTATATACAAGAGTTTGAAGGATATCTAGAACAGTTGGAAAGAGGCATACAATCCTCAAGGTACAAAACTCTCATCACAAGAGACTTTAACAGAAAGTGCCCAGAATGGGGAGAAACTAGAACTTGTAAAAGAGGCCTAATAATTTCAGATTTTGTAGCTCGAAACGACTTGATCTATTTAAACGAAGGAACGAAGTGCACTTTTGAGAGGGGTAATGCAAGGTCAAATATTGATCCATCTATATCTCAATCGAGAATATCGGAATTGATAAAAAACTGGAAGGTTCTAGAGGATGAAACACTTAGTGATCATCGATACATAAAGTTTCAAATTACTAGCATAGATGGAATAGGCAAAAATCTTATTAAAGAGGATAGTCGTAAGAGCCAAAGATGGAACAGACGAAAACTTTATATTCAGATATTGGTTGAGTTTCTCAAAGAAACCAGACTGATAGATGAATTCAAGGGGACAATACTAGTGAAAAACTTTAAAGACATTGTGAAACACACAATGGATACTTTAAAAAGCACCCGCAGTAAATTGATGCCATCTTGGGAATACCGAGGCATTGAAGGAAAGCTATAAGAAAGCAGAACAAAAGGAAATCTCGATTTCCAAGATAAATATAGAGAGGCAAAGAGAGAGCTGCAGTAAGAAATAGAGAAGAGCAAAAAGGAATCCTGGGAATGTCTGATTGCAAAACTAGAGAGCGACCTGTGGGGTTTGACTTACCAAATTGTAACCAAAAAATTGAGATCGCAAGATAATGTAACTGGCCTAAATAATCCAGTATGGGTTAAGGAAATTACTAAAACTCTATTTCCTACACAGGAAAAAGACATAAGGAATAGAGTACATGTAACATATTTACTAGAAAATAAATGTTTAAACCTCACTGAACTTGAAAAGGTAATAAGAGAGCTTAAAATGAATAAATCTACCGGATCAGATGGAATACCAAATGAAATACTGAAAAAGGTGTCACATGTGTATCCGGTGTATATTATTAACTGCTTTTTATGCTTGTTTAAGCAAAGGAAAATTTTAACGTTGGAAAAAACAAAAGTTGTTGCTCCTAAGGAAATGGAATAAACCCCTTGACAAACCTTCAAAGTACCGACCCCTATGTCTAATAGTTACTATGGGCAAATTACTGGAGTGTCTCATTTTAAAAAGATTAGAAAAAGAGGAAGGGTCGGGTGGCCTATCAAACAGGCAGTTTGATTTCCGGAATGAAAGTCCACAACTGATGCAGTAAAACTGGTTATTGAATTAGCCATTAAACGCAAAGTACAGACGAGGGGGAAAGGATTTGGCGCTTTGATCGCTATAGATGTAAAGAATGCTTTCAATTCGGCTAGGTGGAACGATTTTACAGAAGAAAAATAAACCAGAATATCTGGTTAAAATGTTTGACGACTATCTTAGCGAAAGGACAGTGGTACTCATACATTTGTCTTCAATATGGAAGGAGGAGCGCCACAAGGTTCAAAAATCTGTCCTCGTTTGTGGAACGAGATGTATGACGGGCTTCTACTAATGGATCTTCCGGAAGACACAGACCTAGTGGGTTATGCAGATGACGCCATAATTGTTTGCAGGGCACCTACAGCAGCTGCCCTAGAAGAGGCGACCAATGACCCCTTAAATCGGGTACAAAATTGGTTTGAAAGTCGTGGCTTAAAGATCGCTATAGAAAAAAAAAGAAGCTATGTTAGTAACGGATAGACGAGTATTTGTGACGCCAGTGTTACAAATAGGGGATTCACAAATCCAGTGGAAAGATGAACTAAAGTATTTGGGGGTCACTCTGGATAAGAAAATAAGTTTTTCAAACCAACATAGTTAAATCCTGCAAGCGGGCAAGATTGTCCTGTGGAAATCTGTGCAGACTAGTACCTAATATTGGGGGGATCAAAGGAGTGTAAGAGGAGACTGATATCTTCGGGGGAGCATTCACAACTCCTATATGAGGCACCCATGTGGGCTCCTGCAATGGAAAACGAACAGCTAAAGAAGAAAATAGTTTCAGTACAGAGAGGTAGCACGCTACGAATAGTTTATGCATTCAAAGCGGTATCTGATAGTGCGGTGCTTGTACTTGCCAGAACCCCGCCATTATATCTATTGGCTAAAGAAAGGCAAGAAATATACGAGCAACTAAGCTGTATTAAAGACACGCGGAACGAACAAGAAAGTAAACGCGCAAAGAAAATAGCTAAGCAATCAGCTAGAGGATGCCTATTGGAGAGCTGGCAATCGGAGTGGAATGACCCCAGCACTGGCAGATGGACATACTGCTTAATTCCCTGCCTACAAGCATGGATAGAAAAAGGGCATGGAGAAGTGAACTACTATCTCACACAAGCGCTCACGGGTCACGGATATTTTGGTGAATTCTTTCATAGATTAAAACTACGTGACACATCTCAATGTGAGTTCTGCGAAGTTTAAACGGAGTTCTTCGAAGTTAACCGAGTGGCAATTTGCTTCTTATAAGTTCTCATTTTGCTATTAACAAAGATATATTTGGATATACAAATATAAGTGATAAAGGAAATAGTTTGTACACTTATTCCTCGATCGTGGTTTGAAAGGTACATTTAAACCACGATGATAATTTCTAGAAAGATTCTCAAGGAAAATAAATGCCCAAAGTTAACCATGTAGCTTCCATAG
Organism: Prosapia bicincta; assembly: GCA_036971475.1. Taxonomy (NCBI): domain Eukaryota; kingdom Metazoa; phylum Arthropoda; class Insecta; order Hemiptera; family Cercopidae; genus Prosapia; species Prosapia bicincta. The sequence continues at coordinate 113,667,994 of JBAIZL010000001.1, read as the reverse complement.
GAACGAGTCTATTATTGTGTTCATGAGACAAGAATCCTTCGAATGACAAATGGTATTTTCTGTTTCTGTAAAGTAACTAAAAAAAGTCTCAATTGCTTTTCTTTGTGTGTTGGTATCGACAAAAAAATACACTTTTAACGCTCTTTAATTTCGTCTCTTAAGAAAATTACAAGGAAGGAAACTAAATTGACTCTAAAATACTTTTGTTGTAAGAAAATTTACAATAAGGATATTTATACGTAAAAGAATGTTATTTGCTAAAGCCAGTTGTATTACCAGTTAATATATAAAGGGATTGAAAAAAGATACATTTTAGGGTCTAAAAATTTTTTAATGTTTACTTGAATATATGCCTAACAAAGGACAATAATAAAATTTAATTAGGAAATTAACTTTTATATAATTGGAAAATACATTTCTATAACTTATAATATTAGGTCTATTTAACTAATTATATATTGTTTTAAAATTGATAAATAGATATTGATAATATTTATATTTTACAAATATAGGTAATAATAGAAACGAGTGAAAAAAATAAAGATTACTTTCTTCGCTTGTTATTTAATGGCCAGTACGTTTTTAAATCTAGAACATTTTGTAAAAAACCTTTCACACCTGTCAGTTGTATTACTAGTTACTATTTAAAGAGATACATTTTATTGCTTTGGAGGAATAGCAAATATATTATATAAACTGTAATCGTATATAGAACATGTAGCCTAAACTAAGGAAATATTTCAAATCGTACTGCGAGCGCCTACAGAGTAGTAAAGCGATAATAATCCGTGTGTTGCACGTCGTTTGACTGTTGGTTATTTGAACTGCCTTTCAATGTTGTTCATTTTAACTTCGTGTAAGTTGGTTAGTTAACCACCGCGTAAGATTGATTGTTTTTGAATGTTGATTAGTTGAAACGTTGGTCATTTGCTATACACCTCATTAATCGGGTCGGTATAAGTTACTGGTTTAAAATGATGATTGGTTTTACGAAAGCTTTACCAAGGTTCCATTTCATCGAATAAGAAAAGAATGAGTGAAAATCTTACTAGGTGGATTTTACTGCCCATGACAATTAGCAAACTTTGGCAAATTAACGAACGTGTGTTAAGTAAGGTTATGAAAAACCTGTTGAAACAAAGCATTTTTGACGCACTATGAGATGTTTATTAGTGTCTCCTGTTAGCTGGGGATTTTTATGTGAATTAAAATAAAGAAAAACATTTAGTTTTTTAAATTAAGGCAGTAACGTATTTTTACAGATTGTATAGATGACATTTTGTGTTAATTTTACGGTACACTTAGAACACTGAACAATTTGTTAAATTTAATTATTTATTTACCTATTTGTACTCAGGTCACATCGAAAAAGCATAAAATCAATTTTTTGTACTTTAACATTGATATTAACTCTGAAAAAACTTATTTTTAATACTTGTAATTTAATTACTTTTATGTAATCAGGTTTGCCAACAATTTCTTTTCACACATCAGTTATAAACTTATTGGTTCCCATAGTATCATAACCTAACAATTTTCCACCGTGACTAAACATATTTCAACCATGGATTATCAGAAAGAATTATTTAAATTAAACAAATTATTGATAATCACTATGGCTAGATTTTTATTGGATATATTTTAACTAAAAAGTTAAACGTTTTAGCCTCGTTACTTTATACATAGGTAAGTACCGCTATAAACCTGTAAAATATTATAAAATATTTTACCAACATACCAACATTTATTGGTAAAAAATCTTAATAACTAATAATAGTTTATTAATTTTAATTTCAATTTTGTCTACGTTTTTTCATGGACAACTGTTTTTATTGATCTAAAAACACATTATGATGAAAAAAAGATGGGTTGTACCCTATATTTTATAAATTAGGGAAATTTATAAAACTGTTATGGTTTTAAATATACGATCACAGAAGTACATCGGCACTATACTCGTAATTAGATTATATATTCGTAGATGAAATTATAGATAATTCAAATTTTAAAAGAATTCTAAGTCATTTGGGGCCAAACTTAATAGGTAATGTTAGTGTAACTTTTAGTAATAATTAAATTTAAATATCGAAATCTAGTTGCTGTTCATGACGACCTGGTTGTTAATTACTTATTACTAGGGATGGGCCGAATCCTAAAATTTTCGATTCCGATTCCGATTCTAAAATTTTCCGTTCGATTCTCGATTCTTTCAAATTATATTAGCTTACATTCTAGTTCTCTAATAATTAATTTAGTTAACATCTTGGTCATATGGCAAAACCTTTTAAAAGTTCTGTTTTAATGTAATAGGCTACACAAAACCTTCAACCTTGATTTATCAATAGGAATTTTTTTAAACATAAAAACATATCAGATTAAAGTAATGACTTATTTTAAAGTTAAAAATGTGAACTTTACTTATTTTATGATGTTTGAAAAAATTCCTAAGCCTATTTACATTGTCTCCCAAACAAAACAAAAATTAAAAACAAACGAACAACATAAAAAGTAAAAAATTAATACAAATAGGATAGTTTTTAAAATTTAAAAGTCTGGCAGGTAATGTACATTTCTGTTCAAAAACACAAGCATTTGAACACGTTGTGGGTCAAGCTAGTTTCATCGCTAGTCACATATAGCTCCTGAAGTTGAGAAAGGTTTTTCAGAAAACACTGTCGCAAGTGGGCAGACAGGTATTTTATTGCCATTGTATTTGAATGAGGGTATTTGGCACTTTGTACTGCCAAATACTTCCCAACATCACAATCTGGACTGGCTAATGGTTCCCCCAGATAATTGTTTACTTCTTCTTCTTACTGTCAATTCCCCTGGGGTAGCTTCTTCCCCAACATTCTGGATTAGTGGGGCATACCTTCTCCACATCTGGTGGGACCTTTTTTTCTGCAGGTGTCTGGAACAAGTGCAACTGATTCAGGCCTATTTTGTATTTATTACTCAATCCCAGTTGATTTTTAACCGACTATCACTTGTAGGTCCTGTGTCTGAGGATAAAGTTTCTTCAAGTATAGATCTTTTTTGTTGATAAATTTGGGCAAAATGAATGTTGTTTAAGTGCTTTTTCATATTTGATATATTATGTGGTTTTCCACCGTCAGTTTCTGTTAACCGTCATCGAATTGACGTGACGGCCAACTCCCTGAACCGAATACCGCCAGGCCTCTTAACGCTTTATGTTTATTAGTACTACTCAGCTGGTGTTGATACTTTTGGAAAAAATAAGGCACACTATTTAACAACAAGCTTCACATTACTTACAGATGTATTTACGATGGTTTTTGTGTGATAGATAAACGCCGACGGGATTAAAAACATGATGTTATTCTAAGAGCTTTTTGTCCGTAGTTACGGGCCGACACACATATTTGTTATAACGTATTGTAATGATTTTCACTACTGTTTTCAAAATTTCACAAAACCTTAAAAGTAAGTCGGAAATATAGACTAAATATTTAGTTGTAAAATAATCCTTAAAAACGAACTTTGTGAAAGTTAAGTACAAACATTGATACACTTAGATAAACTCATTCTTACTAGGAAGTAAATTATAACGTAAATTCCTTAACAAATAAATTATTTGGTGTTAAAACTTTTACTTAATATGAATCTTGGATAGTATTTACTGGACCTGTAGCATTATTTATCAGAGAGAGAATATATTACACTTTAGTTCTATATTCAAAATATTTATAAATTCACAAATCAATCACATCTGAGACGTTTACGTGTCTTAGTGAAAGGTGCCAAAACACTTTTATCACCAGTCAGTTTATTATTTGGGTAACCGGGACATGAAATTATGGTTTTGTTGTTTCTTGCTAACACAAAACACAAAAAATATCAAAACAGTGTTGCACAGATAATAAAATTTAATTAAATCAAAAACTATGTCGGGTAAATTGGTCCGACGGAGTTTATTTACGTTTCATTTACGGTAGGAAAAACTATGTTGGGGAAGTTGGTCCGACACGTATTTTTATAAATATTATGATGAGAAACGTATATTCATACTTAGATATGATAGGGGAACAAAGTATAAGAACACATGATTTAAAAATGAGCTTAAAATATTTTGGCAATTGTCTATGAAAACGCCAATATTGTGGCCGGCAGCTAAAGTATTAAGGTGCAGTGACGCGTTCGCTTTGTTTGTTAAACTACACGAACTATTTCACGTGTAAGTTTATATTACTGTACATTATTTTGCTACGTTTTTAGCTACTGTGCGGATCTGTTTATCATGTAATAAATAGTTTCATTTGCTATTACTATCGTGTTTATTTTCTTTTCGCTCCGAAATATATTACATTACTGTGAGAGTGATATCTGTCTATAATATAATTTATTGACGTTAAGTTTCGGAGGAATAATACGGTGTTTCTGTTATCCGTCTATTCGCTCAACCATCATGGCCACGGTTAATCGAGTTTTTACTGTACTTTTTTGTGTTTTGTTCTGACATCTATAAATCAGTGGCAGTAAGACACGTGGGAGAGAGAGAGAGAGAGAGAGAGAGAGAGAGAGAGAGAGAGAGAGTATCGAACCCGCTCTAGTGAGAAGAGAGACGAGCGATGTCAAACGACCAGAAATGGTTACGATCTTGATTGCTGTTGTTTCATAAATAATAATATTTTCGTTATACTTTCGTTTACTTTAATCATTTAATTCATTCAAATCAAGCAATACATAAATAAGATATAGTTGGTAATTAATTATTTTTCCAATAAATTACTCCACACACATATCTTAATAGTTAACAAATTAGGAATCGGAATCGACACTTTTATGATGAAGAATCGAGTATCGACGATTCCTCGATACCACCTAGAATCGACGATTCCTGGAATCGAGAATCGGAATCGGCCCATCCCTATTTTACAAATATCCAATTTTTATTCCAATCAGATTCATTATTGTTATTTTTAACCACTCAACGTGGCACAATATCCGGTAAAAAACAACGATCATAAAAATAAACTAAGCTATCTCAAATAACACAAGGATAAACGATAACTTTACTGTTAGACTGAATGAACCAACTCGAGTTGGAAACAGACTACTGTATATAAGAGACAATGACAAAATGCTTGGACGTCCGCAAACCTAATCTGTATCATAAGATTGTAAACAAATGTCAGCTAATCACGACTATAAATAGTCTAGGACGTGACATATTGGGGTCATTATTTGTGTAACGTATGGTATAATAATCGATTATCGATCGTTTTGCGTATTCTTTGTTCATAGCGGATTATCCGGGGAATTCGTTATCCGGCGTTCCCGGGCCACCCTATTCCACGGATAATCGGGAGTTTACTGTATATATATATATATATATATATATATATATATATATATATATATATATATATGTGTGTGTGTGTGTGTGTGTGTGTCTGTGTGTGTGTATGCGCGCGCTCGCGTATGTGTGTGCGTAATATAATTATTATGACATAATATTATATCATTTATTTTATATATTTTAATATTAATGAATAATAATAATAATATAATATTTCCAAAATAGATATTTATATAGCCTATATTATAACATGAATAGTTGTAATTTTTCATAAAAATTAATTTTTGTCGTTTACTCTTATCTGATTTCTAAAACAATTTAAGGGGCAAGTTATGCATTTTGACTACATTAACTTTGAAATCTCTTAAAACGATTTCTGACATTCCAATCTTTCAAACTGGCTTTTCTCAATACAAGATAGATGGTACTGTTGCAACTAGTAATGGCGCGCCAGAAGTTTTAACTTCAAAAAGGACCAAAACCCAAACAAAAGAACAAAAACAAAAAATTAAAATATATTAAATGAACCGATCCAATACAAATAAGATGCACTTTCTAACAACATTATAGACAATTTTCCTTTCAAACCGCTGTAGCTTCAACTCAATGCTCTCCAGCGGCCAGTCTAGACACTGATGGAAATGTTTTACTACAGCAAAATGTTATATTTATGCACGTTTTTCACGAATTTACTTAAATTATTTGTTCAGGAGAGTCGTTATTTCGTAAGGTCAAACGTAAGAATTATTTTAGTGTCGAAAAACCATTGAAGGTTATTCCATATTGTGTACTATATACGCAATGTGCATAGGTCTATACATATTCTTTGAAATAATAAGTCTTTTATGTGTAGTTTTACTCTGATTTATATAAGATGACACAGAAACATTTTTCAGATTAGATAGTTTTAATTAAGGGATTTAATAATTTTCTAATTAAACAATACGTATTAGGTAATTGACTAAACAGGTTTAGTATAAATTCTCTGGACTTTAAGCTTTAAATAGGTTATATATTAAGTTTCTAATTAAACAATACGAACATTTGTTGAATCCATCTTCGCGTGAGCTACTAGTAATCACTTACAACTTTTTTTAAAAAAATACACAATTACATTACAACTCACACGCACTTTTTGACATCATAACTCCTAATACACACAAAATACACCCACACCACCAAAATATCCCACCCCCACCCTAACCTACGTAAACCTTGAGATCAGTTACGGTCTGAGTTGACAAAGGGACACATCTCCCGAAACGGCCGTCCTCAACAAAAAAAGTAAGTGCTACTATAGGCAAGTTAAAACATTTTTTTAAAAAAAGTTGTAAGTAAACAATACGTATTAGGTTATTGACTAAACAGGTTTAGTATAAATTCTCTGCACTTTAAGCTTTAAATAGGTTATATATTAAGTTTCTGATTAAACAATACGTATTAGGTTATTGACTAAACAGGTTTAGTATAAATTCTCTGGACTTTAAGCTTTAAATAGGTTATATATTAAGTTTCTAATTAAACAATACGAACATTTGTTGAATCCATCTTCGCGTGAGCTACTAGTAATCACTTACAACTTTTTTTAAAAAAATACACAATTACATTACAACTTACACGCACTTTTTGACATCATAACTCCTAATACACACAAAATACACCCACACCACCAAAATATCCCACCCCCACCCTAACCTACGTAAACCTTGAGATCAGTTACGGTCTGAGTTGACAAAGGGACACATCTCCCGAAACGGCCGTCCTCAACAAAAAAAGTAAGGGCTACTATAGGCAAGTTAAAACATTTTTTTAAAAAAAGTTGTAAGTAAACAATACGTATTAGGTTATTGACTAAACAGGTTTAGTATAAATTCTCTGCACTTTAAGCTTTAAATAGGTTATATATTAAGTTTCTGATTAAACAATACGTATTAGGTTATTGACTAAACAGGTTTAGTATAAATTCTCTGCACTTTAGGCTTTAAATAGGTTATATATTAAGATTCTGATTAAACAATACGTATTAAGTTATTGACTAAACAGGTTTAGTATAAATTCTCTGCACTTTAAGCTTTAAATAGGTTATATATTAAGTTTCTAAATAAACAATACGTATTAGACTAAACAGGTTTAGTATAAATTCTCTGCACTTTAAGCTTTAAATAGGTTATATATTAAGTTTCTGATTAAGCAATACGTATTAGGTTATTGACTAAACAGGTTTAGTATAAATTCTCTGCACTTTAAGCTTTAAATAGGTTATATATTAAGTTTCTAAATAAACAATACGTATTAGACTAAACAGGTTTAGTATAAATTCTCTGCACTTTAAGCTTTAAATAGGTTATATATTAAGTTTCTAAATAAACAATACGTATTAGGTTATTGACTAAACAGGTTTAATATAAATTCTCTGCACTTTGAGTTTTTATGTAATTACCACTATCTCAATCTCTATTTCTTTAAAAGAAATAATGGTTTTAACAGTATATACATTATAAATAATGATTTCTATTAATTATGTATTTTTGTTTTTAACCTTCTTTCTGGAAAATTTAGATGCTTTATGTTATAGTCAAGCCAAATTTGGTGTTCACCTCCAAATGTAATAATGAAGACTTGACCAATACCAAAACAGAAAATATAGAAAAAAAGAATTATCATATAAAAATATTAGTGTTCCTGAAGAATTGATGGAACGACAGAGAGAGTAAAATCTAAAAATCACAATAATTTATTCAAAACCTATTAAAAATCAATTTATAACAAACAATACTACAGATACACTTATGCATATCGGTTCAAATAATCGGTCACACTCTTTTTGTGAATCTGTCTTTCTATTAGACCTATATGTTTCCACATTGATCTTGGGCAACTAATATAAACATTTAAATCTTAGAAGCACATTTTGCTAACAGTAGCAATTATTTTCAAACTTTTTAAAACGTTACAATCTAAGTTAAAAATTGTACAAATCTATTCTCATAGAAAATATATTTGCCATTTTTAGTAATTGGTAAACTTAAATAAATTGTAAATCTGTGTTTCTTTTCAAGGACCATATTCTGGCAGCATTCTTTCTCTGTAATTAAATTATTTAAAAGAATATCAACAATGAAAAAAACACAAACAGATTATTCGATGAACCCAGTCTACATCGTTTAGTAAACAATAACCAGAAATTTATAAATTTTTATATGAATTAAAATTGTAAGCGAAATTGACCGTAAGAGCTGTTCTATTGTGTCTAACCAGCGTTTATTTAAAACGGACAAATTAGATTAAACAAAAATTTAGAGTTTTGTTAATTATGACAAGAATATGAATATTTAATTTTTGAAAAAATATTTTACTTATGAAGCTATTATTTTTTAAAATTCTTGTTGGAAGTGCAAAAGCATTTAATACTTTTTAAATAGCTCTTAATATCTTATTCTAATAATTAGAAAATAACTTAATTATAATTATTTTTAATAAAACAAATACTACTAGCATTTACCGATCATTATATTTCTCTCCAAAATTTACCGCCATTCCATAATATACTGTCGAACGATTGCTAATGTGAACACATGAATGTACAAGAAAGCATTTAATTTAATTAAAACCTGCTGCAGTTATATATATGCACAGTGATGCCAATATTACGAAATGAATTTGTGTCGACAAGTATGAATGTAGCGTCATATTACGTAACTATTGTCTTCATTGTTGGGAAAAATTATTCCTATCGGAACTTCAAAGCAAATCCTTCCTATTCCGTTGCAATAAAACTATTTACGTGAACACCTAAAGCGTGTTTAGGTTTATTGTTATATTTGTAGACTGCAAAGAATGAGTTCCAAATTAACAAATATTTATTTATCTTACAATGAAATCTTTATTGTTAAGCCTTCTGCAAATGTCTTTCTCATTACTTTTTATTCTTTCGAGCTAAGAACATTTTTTCAATATTATAAAGGGGTACTTATACTGGAACTTTCATTAAAAAAATTTATTTATCATTATAGTTGTGGTAAATTTAAAAGTAGTTAATTTATAAAGTTTTTAATTAGATTTAAATATTTCTTTAAATAATAAATTTTTAGAGGTTATTGTCTATAAGGATAAATTAGACGTAATTGCTAGGGATTTTATTGTTAGCTAAAGGTTTAAAATTAACAACATATCCAACTTAACCTTGTAAAATAGTTTATCTTATAAAAATATAATAAATACTATTTTAAGAAATAAGAAGGTTTCTGTTGGACATAGCTTGCTTTACTGTTTATCATATTTGTTTTATAAACTCGACTAAATAATGTAATATTTAATATTTGTTGATTCCATCTTCGCGTGAGCTACTAGTAATCACTTACACTTTTTAAAGATTGTTTTAACTTGCCTATAGTAGCACTTACTTTGCTTGTTGAGGACGGCCGTTTCGGGAGATGTGTCCCTTTGTCAACTCAGACCGTAACTGATCTCAAGGTTTACATAGGTTAGGGTGGGGGTGGGATATTTTGGTGGTGTGGGTGTATTTTGTGTGTATTAGGAGTTATGATGTCAAAAAGTGCGTGTGAGTTGTAATGTAATTGTGTATTGAGTATGTGTGTAGGGTGTAGTTTGAAGTGCCTATATATTTCGTATTGTTCGGTTGTGTAGCGTTGGTTATTTCTGTGTTGTTTATGAAGAATTTGTAGGTTAGATGTTATGTCTATGTAGTCGTGTTTAGTGGAGTTGAGATGATCTGCGAAGTTTGATTGGTAGTTATTGTTTTTTAGTGCTTTTATATGTTCTTGGTAACGTGTGTAGAATGACCTCCCTGTCTGGCCTATGTAAAAACTAGGGCATGAACTGCAAGTTAGTTTGTAAACTCCAGTGGTGTTGTAAATGTCGTTGATTTTGCTGTTGGGTTTAAATTGTTTGTTGAGAGTGTTGTGTGTGGAGTAAGCTATTTTGTAGTTGTATTTTCGTAATGTGTTGGTTAGATTGTGGGTTTTGGATGATCTGTATGGTATTGATAAGTATTTTATGGGATTGTCATCTTGTGTGTTTGTATTTAGGTTATTAAGTTTATTTTTTAGGCGGTTGTATAATTTGTCAATCATTGTTGGGTTGTATCCGTTTGTTTGTGCTATATATTTTATGGTGTTTAACTCCTGGTAGTGTTCATCTTTGTCTAGTGGTGTTTTAAGGAGGCGATATATCATGGTGTTGTAAGCAGCTAGTTTATGTTGTTGTGGGTGGTTTGAGGAACTGTGTATGGTCGTATTGGTGCTGGTGGGTTTTCGGTATATGTTGAATTTATGTGTTTGTTTGTCTGTTCGTTTAATTGTGAGGTCTAAGAAGTTAAGGGAGTTTTGTTGTTCTGTTTCGATGGTGTATGTTATTTCAACGGTAATTATTAACAATAGCGACCTCAACATAAAAGTACACAGCTTCATCCAAAATAACAACATCATTACACTAAAAGAAGATCCAACAACAAAATACAACGCTCAAATCAAAGAAGCAATTAACAAAACCAAACTTATAATCCCACACCACACCAAAAAGCACCTAAAACAAATAAAGCCAATAGCCCCTAAACTAAACGCCCTGCCCAAACTTCACAAAACAGACATCCCAATACGTCCACTAATTAACCACACAAGCGCCCCTTCTCATCTTCTAGCCAAATTCCTCGACAAAACTATCCGAAACCATATAAAATTTAATAATCATTGCAGTATAAGAAATAGCCTAAATCTAATAGACAAAATTAAAAACGTAAATATTCCACACAATTCAACCTTAGTCTCTTTTGATATATCAAATCTATACACAAACATCCCCATTCCAGAAACCATCGACATCCTCAAAAACATGCTAATAGACACAAATACACCACATACACACATCGACGAAATCATCCACCTCACAAGATTAATCACATCTCAAAATTACTTCACCTACAATAACACATACTACAACCAGAAAGATGGACTACCTAGCATCTTAGCAGAAATATTCATACACCATATCGAACAAAACCACATTTTACACAACAACAAATACTCAGATAACATAATTTACTGGTGCAGATACGTCGACGACATCATAACATTATATAAAGGCAACACACGCAGAGCACACATATTTCTAAAACACCTAAATTCCACACACCCTAAACAACATACACCATCGAAACAGAACAACAAAACTCCCTTAACTTCTTAGACCTCACAATTAAACGAACAGACAAACAAACACATAAATTCAACATATACCGAAAACCCACCAGCACCAATACGACCATACACAGTTCCTCAAACCACCCACAACAACATAAACTAGCTGCTTACAACACCATGATATATCGCCTCCTTAAAACACCACTAGACAAAAATGAACACTACCAGGAGTTAAACACCATAAAATATATAGCACAAACAAACGGATACAACCCAACAATGATTGACAAATTATACAACCGCCTAAAAAATAAACATAATAACCTAAATACAAACACATAAGATGACAATCCCATAAAATACTTATCAATACCATACAGATCATCCAAAACCCACAATCTAACCAACACATTACGAAAATACAACTACAAAATAGCTTACTCCACACACAACACTCTCAACAAACAATTTAAACCCAACAGCAAAATCAACGACATTTACAACACCACTGGAGTTTACAAACTAACTTGCAGTTCATGCCCTAGTTTTTACATAGGCCAGACAGGGAGGTCATTCTACACACGTTACCAAGAACATATAAAAGCACTAAAAACAATAACTACCAATCAAACTTCGCAGATCATCTCAACTCCACTAAACACGACTACATAGACATAACATCTAACCTACAAATTCTTCATAAACAACACAGAAATAACCAACGCTACACAACCGAACAATACGAAATATATAGGCACTTCAAACTACACCCTACACACATACTCAATACACAATTACATTACAACTCACACGCACTTTTTGACATCATAACTCCTAATGCACACAAAATACACCCACACCACCAAAATATCCCACCCCCACCCTAACCTATGTAAACCTTGAGATCAGTTACGGTCTGAGTTGACAAAGGGACACATCTCCCGAAACGGCCGTCCTCAACAAGCAAAGTAAGTGCTACTATAGGCAAGTTAAAACAATCTTTAAAAAGTGTAAGTAATATTTAATGTATAGGTCTATAATCGAAACAAAATTTTTAAATCGGCGTCATTTTAGTTAAGTTATTGAACTCCATTTAAATATCAAATATTTTATTTATAATGCTATTTTAATTGAGAAAAAGAATATAAAATGGAAAGTATATTTTACAAATTCTGAGTAGCAGTTGTAATGTTTGTTGGAAAGCCGAGTGGTCGAGAGTTAACTAACAGGTTGAAATGTTTGCTATACATGGGTAATTTTTTATCTTATCCAGGCATCCGTTTGGACACAACAGATTATGTTGTTCTGATAATTCGTTATACTAATTATTACTACCTTAATTCTCTTTAATATTTGAAGCTAAAATAAAATGCTGTAGACATTTGATGTAAACTAAATTATTTACATTGTTAACAAACTGAAATTTTAATTCTCATTCAAGAATTAGACAGTAGATGAAGTCACGGGTGGCAATGAAACCATTAAAAACTAAAACGACTGGAAACTCGCTTCATCCCCGAGACGAAAACTCATGAATTTAGGGTTGACACAAAAATGACTTTTTTACAATTTTGTTCTCATAAAATTACTTTTAACTCTTTGATAACGTACTACTGGCTTTAATTTTCCCTTGTTACTAAACTTTAATTAGGACACTATTATTTCTGCTTTCTCAAGTATGTTTAAGATTGTTTTACGTTATTTACTGTTGTTAATGTTCTTTTTTAGTCTGCCGTTTTCCGTAAAAGGTTCCCAATCTATTGGCCATCAGTTCTGCCCTGAGTACCTCCAGCGAAGCACATCCAAACCATCTCCTTATGTATTTTAACCACGAATCCTGTCTTCTACCTACCGATCTCTTGCGTGGTATTTCCTCTCTATTATAAGTATAAATATCTCGTACTTCTCGCCTCTCAATAGGTCTCCTTTATAACTCGATTTTCTTTTTCTTATTTTTCAAAAAGTTCCTTCTTTATCCGCATTCGAGTAAAAACCACTTTTCACAATCCACTCCGTCTTCAGATACTACTGTATAAATATATCTCAAATTGTTTATTTTGCCAGTCCCCATACTGCTTTAAATAAACGTATTTCCACAGAATTGAAATATCTTACTCGGGAGCGTAGCCAGAGGTGAGCACAGAGGGGATGTGCTCCTCCCCAAACTTATTAATTTTAGCAAAAAATTATTTTAACCTTTAAAACAAATTCATTCTACTCTAAAAAATGAACATCGCCAAACAGTCCTTGAATCATCTTTCCAGATATTGATATCCTAATTCTTGAAATTGAAATCTGGAATAAGAAATGGGAAATATAAGAAAAGGAGGTTGGTAACATTCTTTTATGTCCTTCTCATACTTTACGTTCTGTCACAATTATCTATTTCCAAGTATAAGGTAAGTGCTTGAAACACTAAGTGAAATTCCTGTCACTGTTGCTGAAGGTAAACGATCCTTTTCTACTATTCAGAGACTCAAAACCGTGGATACGATGAACCACATTCATCGGCTTGGCTCTACTCAGCATTCACTGGTAGTGCCGCTTAGTGCTGAAGTAGTGGAGCTATTTGCAAACAGTTTCAAAATATATTTGGTCATTTAAGATATAGCCTACCTATATTTCTTTTCCCTAGACCAATGAAGAATAAATAATTTCATGTATTTGTTACATTTTTACAAAATGTATGGTATAGCCTGGTAGGCCTATGTTTTAGCAAAACAGCTCCCGACGACCTAACTATTGTTTAATTGTAAGTGCCATAAAAGTATAAAATATGATTTTTGGAGATTAAATGTTCAAAATTTCCATCGGGTCGTGCCTCCCCTCCCCCAATACATCGACCTGGCTACGCCCCCTGATTCTATCATCCAACCAATATAACGCCTGGCATTTGCCAGAAACCCCTCCTTAAATACAGCTTACTTCTGCATAACCGCGGGGGCACCAACCCCCTCCTTCTCCGACTGACTATTGTTTATTCAATCGTTGAGCCGGGTCGTGTAGAACTTTCGCACACGTACTGTACTGTATATGCCTAATTGAAAGTAGAAAAAATAGCATCGGATCATACGCATTTGAAGCGCAATAATTATTTCTGATTTTGTGAAAAAGAACTCTTTCACTCTGAAAAGGAAGTATCCTTGGCACTTTATCATGACTATAAAAACAATTTATTATTTTTCCTGAATACTTGTTTATAATAGACTTAATTAAAACTATAATAATTTTATGTTAATATTTAAATTGCATTTATGCTAACAATAATTATATTAGTTTATTATTCAATACCTTTTTATATTCTACCTAGCTACCACGATTTATTATTTGTATGTTTTATATTTATTTAAAAGTTTTACATAACAAGTGCGGTTGGTATTTTCCAGTTCATATGTTTAAACTAGAATCGCCTAGTTAGCTTTCACTGTTAACCTCTGTCTGTTACAAAATATATATTTTCCGTCGCACGTTGATTACTTATCATTGCAGTAACGGACTGTCAGTGTTGTAGATAACGTATTAGCTTTCACTTTTTGTAGATTACTTGTTGTTAATAACAAGTAAATCGGTTTTAAACGAAAACTGTAATTTACATTAAATTGGTGGTGTTTTGACATTTTGAGCCGTTAAAGTATGCTTATTATTTACTTAGGATAAATAAATTTAAACTTATAAAGATATAAAATTCACTGCAAATTATTACAACGAACAAAATTATCTTAGTATAGAAACTTTTATTAATACTAAATCTTATATAATTTATAATTAAACTCTTTTTGCTACTGGGTAACTCACTCAACTTTAGCTTCAAGAACTCCTTTAGTTTATTTATATAATATTTATACTCTTATTTGTAAATTCTATTTCTTGATGAGTTCTTGTCTACTTATGGTTTCAGTGTTTCCTCTGGAGATGCCCTTCGTATCTTCTTTCTTATTTATTAAATAAATGACACTATTTGTATAAGTTTATAGCACTTCAGTCAGTTCGTCAGGGAATGAGGGGGTTTGGTGGCCTCCGAGGTTATGCAGCGTCTGTCACCGGCAATGGCTGCGGGTGTAGGGCTTTGGTAGAGGCTGGATGTAGGAAGGGCATCTGCAAGCCAGGACCTTGTTTTAGTGGGACGGTAGTAAGGATTTTATTCTGGGGGACTACGTTTATTTTAAACATTTGGACTGGCTGACTCCCTCCGTTTGTGCATATCAATTTATGTATGCAGTAAAGGGTGTTTGTGTGGCATAAGATTGTGTAAAAAATGTGTAATAAAACTTAGAGCTAGAATGGAATAGCAAAGTTGTGATGGATGATCTTAAAACTTAACTTAACTTGCATTTTACATGATAAAACTTAACAGATACATGATGAGATTAATAGGAATAAACAAACAGGGTTTACGGCAAGAATGCAAATTGTGAAGTTAAAACACTATTTACAATTTAAGCACATTAAGACTAAAACTTATAAACTAGAAGCTTATTCTAGGAGGCGAGAGGTAGACGGCTGGGAGAGAAAATGCGAGTTGCAGAGGCGTTATGGAGGATCGAGAAGGACTTTGGGACGAGGACTAAGGTGTGGTTAATACGAGCTTTCGGCACTACCTAAGAGCTTTGCCGAGAGGGATCTGACAAAAACAGCAAGCGAGAGAGGGCGAAGGGATGTAGCCAAGTTTAGCCAGCCCTCTTCAACTGTATCAAACCTTAGCGTAACATAATTCCAATAACTGGAAACCGCAAAACAATTAACAAATACATTCGGTCAGGCAGCAATCTATAACTGGCTCAACTCAAGTAGACCTAGTTATTAATATTGTAGCCACAACTCTTTTACTTGCAATTACTTATCAACTCGATTTTTATACCACACGCCTTACCATACAGACTAAACCTTTTATCAGACTTACACTTCCGTTCTTTATCAATTCCAGTATTCGACTACCTTTTTTTGTTTAAATCTAAATGATAACTTTTTCTTACGTTCAAAACCCCTCTAAATGAACCTAGTTCATTTAGACAAAACTTAATTTTAAATTTTCTTTTTTTATAAACTCTCGCTTAGATTTACTTTGTTAGTTTTCACTTGACGGTTTTGGGATTTTTATACTGTCCCAGACTGAAAACTTTTTTGCGAATTTACTGCACTATAATGTAGGCTACAGTATATTTTACAGATGGCTATGATCTGAGTTGACAAGACACATCTCCGAAACCGACCTTTATAATTAAAAAAGAAAGCGCTATTCAACATAAGCTACACTTATAAATATATCTTCAAATGTTTTAGTGTTTAAGAAATCAGTTTACTCGTTGAAATAGTAACTCAGTAAACTGGATTTCTAGTGGAACAGTAATTTTGAGATAATGATAGAAACTTAATATGATGACAGACGTTATTAATAACCAAACAGGAAATAAGAAGGGAGACATGCAAGACACAAACATGCAGGATTAATAAGCAATCTGGTGGGAAAAAATTAGCATTGTAAACAAGAAAAGAATTGCGTAAACAATAGGCAACATTCTACCTGGATAACAATTCTAAAGCTGCAACTCTAACCGATATAGAAACTATTCAAGTGTCTAGACCATAATGACATGATATGGTTTTAAAATTAACAAGTAGTCTACTTTGTAAGAAACGGGGAAAAAATTAAGATATCATTTAAAAATTATCATATTATAAAGCATCTGATTTAGTGAGACCAGAGCAAAAATACCAAGGTAAATCAGTAATATTGACAAGTACTTGATATAAACATTATTATAAATTCTCCAGGGAGATATTTCAAAAGAATAGCAGCTATCGTTCTCAGAAAAGAAAGATCCTGGAAGCCACGAACAGCAGCAAATATGTTTTTAGAACACAATTAAAAATAATTCATTAAAATTCCAATATTTCGACTTAGATATACAGGATATTTAGTAAAAGTGCAGAAGCCGTTCTGTCACCCGGATTGGTCTCCAGAATAAGTAGCTTCGTGCAGGCTCTCTGCTGCAAGTAGCCTACAGTATAACTACCAAGACTTTAGAGAACTATTTCGGGTTTCATCCAGTATTATTACGATTAAGAAGGGAACTTCCCTGTATATGACGTAGTGGTAGATTGGGAAGGAATGGTAGACATTATAGGATATGTACTTATTTTGAAGTAGGCTACAAATATCAAATCATAGTGTAATCCCAGTCATATATATATAATGTCGGTTTTATAAGGTCTGTCGTGACTATCCGATTTCTAAACTTGGGCTCCATGATTTCCTATTGTGGCAGTGTTCCACCGATAAGTTCATTTCACTTATGAATTTATTGATGATTTCTTCTCATGTTAGTCTTGGTCTTCCTTTTCTTCTTACCTCTGGTGACGTCCATTCCAAAGCAACTCTCGGGAATCTTCACTCCGACATTCTCTTTACGTGTTCGTACTTAATCAGTGTCTCCTTTGAATTTCCTCTACGACTGTCTCCTTCTTCTCTATCATGTGTCTAATGCTTTCATTTGTCCTATGTTCTCGTCTAGATTGTTGACATGATCTTCTAAGAGCTACTGTGTTAACCTTGCTCTCGTCTGCGAGACATTACCCACGCTTCTGATCCGTACCTGATACTTTTTACTGTTGTGTTATATATTCATTTGTATACCCAGTTATGTGGGGGAAATTTCCTATGATTTGCTCTAAGCATGTTTCCTAAGCATATTTGAGCACGATTTTATCTTAAATTCTTAAAATACCATGACCTAATTACTGGCTATTGCTATAGCAACCCATCCCTCCAATCCCCAATCATGGAAATACTCCAAATAATTTGTACAAAAAGGTAAACTTTTAATCTTTCGAGCGATTGTTTTCATTTATTTTTATCTATTTTTTACAACATCATGAAATACATGAAAAACATCTGTAGAAGGGAGCTTATCTTAACTTAAACGGAAAGAAGAAATATAATTATCGAAACAGCCGTTGTCTCTAGGGAAACGGTCAGACAGGATATTCTCTTGGCATAGTACTAGAAGGTCTGTTATTCCAGGTAGTTGAAAACTAAAACTTCGTGATACCACTGTCCAAACGTTAAAGGCACATAGGATTGATTTTATGTACATAAAATAAATTAGTCTGTCTATGTTAAGTAATAAATAAGTGTTTGCCACTGTCAGTCCTTTATTCTAATAATTATTTAGAAAAATGTTATTATTATTATTATTAGGTTATAACCTTTTGCCTGAGTTTTTAAATTTACAAATTCACCTGGTACTAAGACTAGAATTGGTTTCTTTCTTGGGTAGAGCAGCTTACCTGAAGTAGGTCTGCCTTCTACCGAGTTCAAATGAACACCTCGGTATTAGGGGTAATGGTAGACTCCCTAGCAGATAGTCTCTAGAAATTTACGGATATCGCGTCTGCATTTTGTTATGAATAAATGCTGCGTTGCACCAATAAGGTACAAGAGTGACGTCGAAGACTGATGGAAGGGGGAGGAATAGCGCACGTTTAAGAGCGGTCTTGGTCGGTATTTATCATAATAAAATTTCTAATTTAAATAAATGCAGTTGATTTGCAAGTCAGGTACGTCTATTTATTTAAATAGGCAACGTTTCAGTAGCGGCTACGTTATCGGCCATTACTTAAAAACCAAGTATTTTATATATTGAGAACCAGAGATTGTAACTTTCGTAATTTTCAAAGAAATGTGGTTGATTTTTTAAAAATTAAAACACCGGTTTAAGTTTATGTAGAGTAATACAAAGCCTACATAGGTTGTATGGAAAAACATACATATGCGGCTCCTACAGCTAAAATAAATTTTGAATAGTAATACATTAATTATTCTACAGTTAGAATTAATGATTATAAAATTAGCATCTCTAGACACATTCAAACTGATTTAAATAATACAAAACAGACAGAGGTAATTAAAAACTGCATATTCAAAAACAAAACTTGAAAAATGTAAACTTTAGATAACCATTAATTAGATTACTTATAAGAGATACAATATATATATATATTTATTTATACGTATATATTTGGGTTATTTAAACCATAAATCAAGCATTAAAAACTAAAGCGTAGACTATGTATTACAAACATTATAACTTATAAAAATTTAACAAAGAATTGTGTTTTTCGAAATCTTTCAGTACGTTGCACGACCGGATGTTAAAATATATTTATATATTTTAGGACGCTTTTCTTCTCATTACAATAGGAACTTTTCCCCACTAAAGTGTTCCGAGAAAAAATTATTTATTATATTCGACCTACCCTAATGTATAGGCCTATATAGAAAGCACGGAAACTTAGCTTATTAAAAATAATAAACGATCGTGTATCAACTATTTTTCCTTTTTGTGTTTGAAATTCGTGAGGTGACTCGAGCCTTTTGAGCCCTCCCCCCATTATATACGACCATGAGGGTGATAAGACATCAGTTTACTATCAAAGACAAACCTGACGTAATAAAAAGTGTTGATTCGGGCAGGAAGATGTAGCTAAAGATTTTGGAATTACGCTATCTACTTTATCTACAATTTTGAAAGATCGTAAAAAACGGAAGATGCCTCATCTGACTGTGGCCTTGCACCTATTCGGAAAAACATCGCAGTGTATTACATGATACTATAGACAAGACTCGTGGTTTGTTCATGTCAGGTCTAACAATGTGCCTATTAGTGGACAACTAATTCGAAAAAAGCTTTGGACATTCCAAAATTACTTGAATATGGACAGAGGCGTGGCCAGAACTATCTATTGGGAAGGGGCACGGCTCGGGGGTTAGGGGGTGGACAACCCTGAAGACATTTTGATCTCTAGAAATAATATTTTATGGTATTTTGGCAGTTGAAATTACACAATTGTTGAGAAGTGGGGAAGCTGTTTTGCTAGAACATACTAAGTTATAAAATACATTTTGTATATGTGCACTATAAATGAGCATCTATAAATACAACGTATTCACACTCAGGCGCTAGCTTTGCTGTCAGGCCGGGCGCAAAGCCGTGGTTCCTAGTGTCGCTTCACAAAAGTAATACTCAATATTAGTTTTGCTTTCTAGTATTGGTGGAGTAGAATAATTTTGTTTTATAGGTTAATATTTAAAATTAATTGATTTAGGGGGCACGTGCTATCTGTGCCCACTGGCTAAGGAGAGCTTCAAGCAGGTGTCGTTTGGCTTAATCGATTCCATCCGAGGAAGATATAGAATAACCTGTAAGACGACTTGAGGAGAAGAATCAGCCGTTCCTATCAATAAGGTAACGAATGGAGAACAGAGCCCATTCAAGACGTTATCAATGAGTACAGCTAGGAAAACACTTTTAATGCCGACGAAACTGACATATTTTACCGACTGTTATCGCATCGTACGGAGCTGCTAAAGCGGAAACGTGCAAAGGTAGGAATAAATCTAAACTTCGCGTCACAGCATTATTTTACTGTATTGCAAAAAAACCGACAAATTGAAGCCATAAATCATCGGTAAGTGTTTGAAACCTCATTGTTTCAAAGATAACTCTTTTCCTTATACTTATAGTGGAAACAAACTATCTTGGATAACAAAACCTATTTCCAAAGAATAGTTGGTGCAGTTGGACAAGAAAATTAAAAACGAAAAAATCTATTTTTTTGTAGACAATAGTTCAACTTATACAACTAAAAGCTGGTTAAAAAACGTACATGAAAAACTCTAACCCCCCTCATCTGTACTCTCGTCTTACAACCCACTCGATCTGGGAACCATACGTTCTGTCAGCGACACACCCGAAATTTCGTTAAGGGGGAGGGCAAGGACATAACAACTCGGTTGTAATATTCCCCCAAATCGGTCAAGTTACTTCAATGCATACTTTGTTTTACTTTTGGGCGCCAACTATCAACTGTGTATTTTTAAGGGATATTCCTGCAGCTTTTATTATTGATGCTTTTAAATATTATTTTAATTTCAAGCATTTTAATTTCAATAATTGCTACAATACTTCTGGCACAAATAAATTAAAAAATGAATTAATAAGACTTATTCATTGGCCAATCTTGGTACACACAGTTTATGTACGGCGCACCCAGACCTTTTCCAAAGTAGAATTACAAACGCAATTTTTTTATTTATAAGGATGACGAGGGATCCAAACCACCCTTCTATGCGCCACTGCGGTCTGTTAAGGTTACTTAAAGGACACTTTTACTTCGGAAAATTCTACAGAATATAGATTTGAACACTAACAATAACATTAACTTAGAAGATGCCCGCGACATGATTACATCTTCGTAGTGGTCGGTAGAGATTCGAGAGATTGTTCAATTGTCGGGTAAATTGAAAAAACTGTTTACAGAAAGAATGAATCTAGAAAGAAACAATCGCAGTCGTGGAACTACCAGCAAATTAATGGATTTATAAAATATTAATCATTTTATTCATTAAAGATTCCATAAAACGAAGCATTATAAAAATATTTATTACAACAATTTTGCTTTTTTATTTATTAGACTATAATAAATACTGACAGTTCTTATAAATCTTTTTTATGCCTCGTGTATATTCTACATGCTAAGAATTACACTAAACAATACAGAACATAATAAAATCTTGTTTATTAATATAAATTTACAATTTAAAATTAACAACTTTTCATATTTTAAAACTAAACATAACTCAAGCCGTTCTCAAGTCTGTATATTAGCTAACTTTATCTATCGTTAACCTATTTAGGCTTTTCCAGGACACGCGCGGCCTTCAAGATAAATTATTCACTTCACATTATAAAGCAATTATCATTTTTGCAATAAGGATTCTTGGAATAGTAATTATTTTATACGTCCGTGTTATGTAGCCAGGCTATTACAGAACACAAAATTGCTGCCACCTGAAGGCACAAAAATGAAAAAATTTCTATAAAAGGCCACCACCATCATGAAAAGCGATATTACCCCAACCAAAAATTCCTCTTCAACAATTATTTCCCTCCATGGAAACGCGTCTTCCCCTCCAATTATCTTACGCCCCCCCCGTAAATATTCGGTAAGATTAAAATGCAGTAACGCCCCCGTAAATATTCGCTGAGATTGAAATGCTGTAAATACACGCACCCCTTCTCTCGTAAATTGCCGCAAAGCATACTAATGGTGAACAACCTCCTTCAGGAATGAGGACCGACTTCAGGTATTCGAGGAAGAACAAGCTGGATTTCACAAACATATGTTTACAACAGAAAAGGTCGTGAAACTGACAGTTTATAACAGACTGTTTCCAGAGGAAAATGACGAAATTAGCCTGCTTTGTTGATTTCCAAAGCTCATACAACACAGTCACAAGAAAATCCTTAATCAATAAACTCTTCGATATTAACATAAAGGGAAATATGTTGCGTTGAGTGTCTAGTTTCCTGTCGCAAAGATTTGTCAGAATCTGGTATGGATGGAGATCAGGCCTGCCTAGACAAATTTTGGGCCCCTGGGTAAACACGAGTACAGGCTCCTTCATTACTTCCAACATAGGACCTATAAAACTCTGTATTTGGCTTTAAATTATAAGTAAATTATTGTTTTCCTGTTAAAATAAGGTGACCATCCGTCAGTCCTGCTTCTTAGGTCAGTGTCCCGCTGTCCCCAGATTACTCGGGGGACGCTATTATGTCCCAGTTTGGCAGGAATTGAAAACAAATCTCAATCGAACGTTCTAACTCTAAGAGCAATGCTTATGCTGAAGTACAATGTTGGACTAACTTGTGATAAGTTTCATGACAAAATAAAAGGAGAACCAGCTCTCCTTAAAGACATTCATTCATTAAAAAGGTATGGCAATGAGTGAATGTGTAGGCTAGTGGACATACTGTACTCTTGTTTTTATATTGAAATGTGTTGAGATTGCATTGATAATTTAAACTTTACCAATTAACCTTATTACAAGTCTGGTAAAAGAAGATGTTTCACAAATTTGTCTACATAGTTTTCAAATTATTTTCTCCTCGGGGTCAGACAGTACCCTTCATTCAGTTGATTTTACTGTGTAACAATATTTTCAATTGTTCAATGTGTTTTTTTGTTTGTTTCATTATTAATAAATTAATTTAACTGATGGTCCGATTAGTGTAATTGTGCTACTTTTACTACCTGAACAGTAAAGTTTTTCCTATGTTTATTTCTATAAATTTAAGTGCTGAAATAGATAAAATAATTAATTTAGGACCTCTAGTGGTGTCAATTTAGAAAATACCTTTCACACGGTATAGGGGGGGGGACCCCCTGACCCTCCTAATGTGTGTCCCGCTTTGAGGTCATTACGAATATGGTCACCTTATGTTAAAACCAACTAGGCCTACTGAATCTAATCTGTGTGCGTTTGGTTTTGTTGAAATAAACTGCCTTTTGTTTACAGCAACCAAGACATTGCATTTTGTGTGAATAAAACATTTCATTCAATAAGTATTACTTTGCCATTAAAAGCTTGAAAATTTGGACATTGTACTTTTTATACTTTATTGATAGACTATAATGTTTTTATCCTTATTATAGATCTCGCTACACGAGCAATTATTTCCGCAGTAAAATAACACTAAACCTGGCCTGACCTTATGGAGATACACTGGTTGTATCGACAGAAAAACAACTCCTTACCCGAGGTGATGTATGCTACTTAGTTGTGTGCTTTTAATATTATGACAAACGACCTCATTATTGAGCTGAAAAGGGTACCTGGCACCAAAATTTTCTGTTATGCAGATGACCTCTCAATATGGGTTACTAGCAGCAATGTACAGGTTCTTGAACATGTCATCAATGAAGCACTTCACCCCCTCAGCCTCATAACAATCATGTTGAAAACATTGCAGCATAGTCGTCTAAAAGGTTAAAGATTGTAGGAACTACATAAGGAGCTTCTTAAGATGTTCTAGCAGCTACAAGTCTTACATCAGACCTATCTTGGAATATGGTTGTAAAGTGTACACATCTAGTGAGCCTTCTAATAAGGAACAATACACAGTTCAGAATAGTGCTCTACGGATTGGGTGTGGTACTGCTGTTCCAACTCCAATCGCAGCTATGGAAAGTTACCCTGCTACCAAACCACTGGAGGCTCATTGTCACTAGGCAAGCTAGAAATTTTTAGAAAGATCATGCAGGGTTGGAAACTTCTGGGAAACACGCTTCACTGCCAAGTCCGAATATACTTTCCGCTTCAACGGACAATATACTATTAATAGTATGGTAATATTTAATCTCAATGAAATGTCGTAGAATTAATTATACTAGTATAACAGTATTAACTTAATGTTCAAACGTAAGTTAATAAAGTTAAACTGGTGATATTTTGTTCAGCCAATTGATTTTAGTAACTGGTGAAAAAACTATTCATAAAATTATTGGTGGAGAGATATTGATCGCTTACACCACCAATGTTCAAAACAAAAACGGCAATAAAATTATAGTCTGTCTCTGCCAGTGAAGATAATACGTTGCTCCTGTTATGACAATTATAAACATTTTTAATTGGTTCTCTGTATCAATGGCCTGTAGGCTGTCTAGTCGTTATTCAATAATAAATACATACACTCATTGTACACTGAACATACATACAAGTACACATCGCAGTAGACTATACAATATGTTTGCAGACAACAAAACTTCTCAATCGACTGAGATCTAATTTTGCCATGCATATAAGTGTTTACTTATCTGTGAGTCCTAATAAGGAATTTGTGTAGATAAGGACTTTCTGGTGGCTGATCCAAGAGAAGCCAAATTAGAGATAGTACCATGTAGACAGCAATAGTGTTGGTATTAAAGTGCACCTAGTTATTTATGATACTTATATTGCAAAATTGAATTGGAAAATATGTGCCTTAATCAGAAACAGAAAGAAGGCTAATGAATTACGTAGACTGAAATAATAAATGTTTCTCTTCCTCATCTCCTGTACAGAAGTCAAACTACTATAGTACAGCCAAGCAATTTATGTTCTTTTGCTATAAGTCTACTTTGTCAAGTAATGCTCTGAGTTAAACTAAAGCCTGGAAACAAATCTCAAAAGTTTTTATGCTTTCAGATATCAAACTCACTGGAAATTCTGGTAAACTGAAAATCCAGCAAGGGAAAAGCTTAAAAAGTCTCAAACATTACGTTTGACATGATCTTCACTATACTGAATGTTCAGAGTAAAATGGACCAAATCTGGTAGCACTAAACTCAGCTGCTTATAAAAACTGTAAACACACACTGAGAAATTGTATCTCTTTATCTGAATGCTTGTTTTTTGTGGTTTTCTTTTAAAGTTCAGTAAATATTATTAAAAAAGACATGGGAGAACATAAATAAAACACTTTGTATATTGTATTTATTGCATTTCTCATAAACATACAATTAAATAAAATAAAAAGGAACAAACAAAGCAAACTAGCTTACAACACACTCAATATTTGATTATTGTATAAAATGTTTTAATAAAGACTGAGATTTTTGTTACAAAAATGCACTAACCTCTTTAACAAATGTACTTTTACAAAACTAACAAAGTTATTGTTCTTGTTGGAGCAAGGTTTTGTATTAATATCAATGTATAAAAATGTTTAGAATCCTGTTTTAGTACTAATCTAAACAATGGAAGAGATGTGTTTATTTTCATATAAATTCAGCAGCTAAGGAATAACCAACCAAAGTGTTAAACACAAATTATATTATTTTTTTAATATAAAGATTATAACAGCATTGGTATTAGTATTACCTAAATATATATTTTAGTACTGAATACAATTGGTATTGAAAATATTTTTCTTGGAGCTCAAAAACTTTTTCCATTGGTAGACTATATACAAATCAATTTTTTGGCTGAATTTTAATAAACTTTACCTAAAGTTGTTCAGAATAAATCCGAACAAAGTGAATAACTACAAAAGCAACAAAAAATATGACTAACAAAATAGTTATTTTATTCCTTTTAATGATTGTAAAAACCTTACTTCCTTATTGTATATTTTAACCACAGTTACTTTCAAAATTTTCATGTTCTTTATTCATAATTGTATCTTTTTTGTCACTTAACAAACCTCTAGCAGGACCTAGATATTTTCTTTCTTTACATTCTTGTAATTTTCATTTTATAAGTAATTTCCAATTGTCTATTTTGGTTTTGGGAAGCTGCCACTCATGCCAATGCAGGAAACTTCTCAAGAAACTTTCCTTTAGGGAAATCTCTTTGTATTTTCTGTCAGGTTTCAGCCTACTTTTTTTACTATACATTCTTTTTCAATTTTCGAGGATATGTCGCTTTCTTGCTCTATTTCCAAATATAAACATAAATATTTAAAGTACTTTTTTCTTTATTGTTGTTAAATATATAAACATATATATGATGGAATAAACCACCATCTTCAGATGGTAAAAGCAAGATAATTACTGAATGACTGGCATTTCACCGAAGCTTGTGCGTTGTTATTTATAGGTGATAGCATGAGGTATCAAATCCGGTACCAATAAACTCAGCTGCTTATAATATTTATGTGCACAAAATTGTTAAAATTTTTACTTTAAAAATATTTTGCTTAAACAATCACAAATTTGAATATGAAGTTAATATGGATAGTTTGAGCGAACAATATAAGTTCTAAGCATAGAATTGCAGTTTGGATTAGTTTTTACTGTATAATGTTTGAACTTGAAAGCATTATTAATTTTTTATTCCTTAACTGTTACAACATTTCAAAATTTTATGTAATATATAGTTTAGCGTATCATGTAGATTTGTCAACTTTTATCTTGTTACATGATTGATACATCTAAATTATTTGGGATTTTTTTGTATGATCTCATTAGAGAGCAAGAGAGTAATAAAATATGTTTACATTATTATCAACTTAAGTCATCTTAATTATTTGTAAAATTAATAATAACAGTATACAGTCGAGCCTCTGTATAACGAAGTCGATTATCCAGAGAAAAAATTCGTTGTAGAGAGGTATTCGTTATTGAGAGGTTGTATTGTAAAGAATGCTCCCACCCCATCTTAGGCATATTGCACTACCTGCTGTAATAAAAGGGATATAGTATAATATTGTGAGCATAGTTAGTGTAATAGGCCAATGTTAATATAGGATAATGTTTTATAAAGTCTCAATTTATTTGAAATTCAAGTTGTTAAAAATGTTTTATTGATGTTTCTTCATTGTATTAGATATCCACATTCAATATTTTTCATAGGGTCTACTCTGTATAGGCTATTATGATAAGTTATCTAATGCTTATGAAAACTTACTGGTAAATAAGTACACTCGCCAATTCATTTTCAGGAAGCATGACTTGAATGTAGTGGAATTTAATCGAAGCAAACTCAGTAGGCCGTAATTTAGTAACTGTATTATTTATTAACCGTATTATATTTATTAACCGTATTATATTTATTAACTGTCTATACTGATTTTATTTGAATACACACATCTATCAGTATTTTATTTTTATATACACAATTCAATTTCAAACAACACAAACTGTTTTATACACTAAACAGACCGTATCCGGAGAAACAAATACTATATTAAATTAAACATAAAATACGATGTACAGTAATACAATATTGTAAATACAGTAACTTCGTATAGGTACTTTTTCAATCGTTTCTAGTTTTCAAAATTTTACTTGTAAAAGTTAGTAATTTTTTGTTGCACTTTGAATAAAACATCACGTTCAATGAATGTTACACATTTATTCAGACAATCAAAAATGTTGTCTGGTACACCATCTTTCAGTTGAAATCCTCACCTGATGATTTTGAAAGCTTGTAAAACTTCATGTTCTGTAGGGTTCTTCTCTTCAGGTTCATCACAATCATCGTCATAGTCGTTGTCATCATCTTTCAAAAGTTCATTTGAGTTTGTCATCTGGACGCTTTGGAGTATGTCTTCGTCTGGAAAATTGGAAACAGCCAAATCTTCTTCCAGACAAATAAAAATCTTCAAGTGGAACGTCATCAGCTACGTTTCCTAAACTCTTCAGAAAATCCCATTGCTTTTTTAATTCACTTAGTCATGTTGTCTTCACTGTCCTCTTCATGTGTGACTGAATTAAATCCAGCTTTGGAGAAACAATTAAAAACTGTTGTTTTCTTCACGTCATTCGTCCAAACTTTTGCCAATTCAGCAATGTAGTCCCTTAGATTAACAATGTTTTTGGGTACGATTTCATTGTTCTCCACGGTAGTCACAATCTTTTTTAAAATTCTTTTTCTGTAGTGTAGCTTTAAATTTTTTATTACTCCCTGATCGAGTAGTTGAAGGATGTAACATTTGGTGGAAAGAAAAACACATTGACACTCTTCAGTTTGGAATTGATGTCATGCGGATGTTGGCAGTTGTCGATGAAAAGTGCAATTTTTCCTTTTCTCTTTGGAGATCTGCTTGTCCAGCTTCAATATCCATTCAAGGAAAATTTCGCTCGTCATCCACGCCTTTTTATTAAACACGTAATCAACTTCTAAGGACTTGAAAAATCGAAAACATCGCGGAGATTTGCTTTTTCCAATTACAAGCAATTTGACTTTTTCTGTCCCTAACATGTTAGCTGTCACTAATACGGTGATCCTTTCTTTGCTTCCTTTTCCTCCAAAACGAGGGTTGGTTTTAAAAGTCAGTGTCTTGTTGGGTAAACATTTAAAAAACAGACCCGTCTCATCAGCATTGAAAATGTCTTTCGGTTCATAATCATTTAAAACTTTTTCCAACACATTTCCTTTCCAAAATTCACATGTGGGGATATTAACACTAGCACTTTCTCCCGAAATGACTTTTTGAACAATGCTATGGCTGTTTTTGAATTTTTCTATCCAACCGTTACTTGCGTCACTTAAGCCACTGTGTCCTAATGATACTGCAAATTCCAAAGCCTTTTCTTTAATAAGATTTCCTGACAATGGAAGATTTTTCTCGTGCATTACCGTAACCCATTTAATCATCACGTTATCGATATTGTCGAATGTACAAAGTTTCATTTTCTTTCTTTGCAAATCATAAGAAACACTTTGTTTTAGAATTTGATCCCGGTTTTTTGGAATAGTGGATAGCGAACTCTGAGGTCCAAATAAGTAACTGAGCTAGCAACATTTGTGCCACGTGTTCCACAAAGCCATAGAGATCGATAATGTAAACAGAGACATAGATAATACATATGTCACGTCCGAGACTATTTATAGCCGAGATTAGCTGACATTTGTTTACTACAATCTTATGTTGACACATTAGGTTTTCGGGTGTCCAAGCATTTTGTCAATGACTCATATTTACAATAGTCTGTTCACACCTCCAGTTGGTTTATTAACTCTAATAGGACAGTTATCGTTTATTCTTGCGTTAGTTCAGAAAGCTTGGTTAATTTTTATGATCGTTGTTTTTACCGGATATTTTGCCGCGTTAAATGGTTCAAACTAAAAAAAAACATTAAAATATAAAAGTTAAACCAAATTAAATCTGTTCATAAAACAGATCATTGTTTCAGTTGAAGCATCAAAAGTTAACTTGGGATGGTCGGATTTAAAAACAACTCAGGCACAATGTTCTCCAAACTCTTTTAAAGCACTGGCGTAAAAATCAAACCTTTATACAGATATTGACACTAGAGAAGTTTCAATTATCCTGGGAGTGAGCGTGCCGGTGAGCTCGCCGTATCTAAGGAAATAAGCTGGTAGCGCATTTGTAAGGGAACCCAGAGCGTGCTGGAACGCTAGCCGTGCTGAACGTGTTAAATGAACCGAACTATAACATGAAGTCAATTGCCGACATGTGTTTCGCCTACTATTCTTGGTTTTGTTGACCTTCCTGATGAAAATAAACAATTTCCTGGAAATGCCATTGTGAGCTGCCTATACAACACATTTCTTCGGTTGAAATGGAAAAAAAACTTTGTTATTGAGAGATCCGAAATTCGTTACATAGAGGTAAATAATCAGTATAACTTCTAAAATGTCATGGGACAAGATAAAAATTCGTTATGTAGAGGATTTCGTTATCTGGAGGTTCGTTATATAGAGGTTCGACTGTACTTACACTACTGACAACTAATAATTTTATCTTGAAATAATGAGAAATTGCAGTCACTGATCCTCCCTACCTTCCAACATGAAGGAATTTACATTGTATAAATATAATGGAATGATTAAATGAATTTTCTTATCATTTTACTTATATAGTTTATTTTTTCAAATCATTGCAGTTTTTTCTCTACATGGATTTCAATATACTTTTGTAATTTAGGTCAAAGACAAACCCATTAGCAGTTGTGTTGATGTGAAAATAAACATTTAAATATTGTTAATCTAAAAATTTTTTTAGCATCCCATTCCAAGATAAAACATTTTCTCATTTTAAAAACTACTTTTTCCTTGAAAGATTTAAAATTATTATTCTGTTTTGATTCAAGTCAAACTAACTTCTAATGAAGTTTGAAAAAAATTTAAGAGTCCTGAATAATGTTGTCATGGTAAAAGCTGAAACTTCTAACACATTTATCATATCCAATAGCAATTGAATATCTTAGTAACAAGCAGTATTTATGGAGTCTGTATGTAGGCATACATGTTTGACACAAGCTCTTGGAACTCATTAGACATTTACTATTTCAGGAGTATGCCGACTTTATGTTTATACGTTGTGTATCCAACTGGACGTTACCTACAGAATAATGCTTCCAAATTTATCATACGCAAATTCTGTTTTTTTAAGATGTAAAATATGTATAAAAACTTTATTTCTCTTTTCCAACAATAAATACAAATAAGAATTTAAACATAAACAGAGCTTTAAACAAGTCAAAAATTTATTTTTACATACTAATTGCATGGTACCTATTGTAATAGCCAAATAATGTACTGTAACTATTTTTAAACACATACACAATGTGTTATGGGTTAAAATATCAATTATGGCAATAAAATATTTTAAAAAAAGCCTGGTTGATTATTCCTAATAGTCTGAATTATTACAATGTATGCGATTAAAATATATATAGTAGTTTAAAGTGCACAACACACTTCAAAAATTGTTTTTATGCTAAAGTCTATGCGATCAAAACATATTCCAGTCTTATAATTTACATAATACTTTGGGAAGCCCAAATCTTAAATATACAAATGAAGATGTGGCATAATTTTAAAAACTACTTAGCATTTACAGTCTCTATCATAAAATAGCTGGGAAGTCTACAAATATATGATTTATTTATATATTAACTGGGATACTAATAATGTTGCCTATTATAGTCTACATGAACAAGATCTATAGGGTTTTTACTTTATGCTATAAATGTGAGTACACTCTAATACACTGAAACTACAATTGCTATAATTGATGAATTTCCAGAAAAACATAAATTTTACAATAGTTCTGATTCACAATTTTGTAAGAAATGGTTCTATTATTTTTTTAATCTAAGTTATGGTAGTATTTGTAAAACCAATAATAAAATTGTACGCAAGTCATGTACAAGCATTAACTTTAAAACGATAATTCACTATGTAATAAAATATTACTGCTAGTTTTGCATAGTTTTACTTTAAAAAAATAGAAATTGAAATAACTTTTTGTAAGAACTGGTATGAAAAATAAAGTTTTTTATAACTCATTATTTCTGAGGAAAAATTATAAGCATGAATTAAAACATCAAGAACGTAAGATGATAAAATGTTAATAAGTATATTCCCCAACATGTGAACATATATCTGTTTGCATGGACAAACATTTAAATATTTTTCAGAATGTGAAAAATGACTTCTATGAGTTACTTGCATAGGCACAGCTAGTTATTACTAAGTCAATAAAAAAATAAAATTACTGAATTAAAAACATCTAAAATACTTTTTCCACAATTTAGAATAATTAGTTTGTGAAATATTCAAATACAAATTCATATATTTGTTTTATGGTTATCACAAATTGATATCCACATAAACTTCTATTTAAGATGAATATTATTCTTTTAAGCATAATTTTGATTTTCAAAAATATATTTTTATAAATTCCACAAATTAAATATTAATAAAAGTTAATATAAATCTCAAATATTCAAAGGTTTAATTTTGAGTAGTCTCCACACATGTGTTATTATTTTTGTATATATTTTTATTCAACAAATTTATTCAGTTTAATACAATTTATTTTAATGTTTGAAGCATTTTGTTTTCAAATTTCTAAAACTGAAATGTAGATAATAGTTGACAAAATGGGCGCCAAGTAAGATTTTTTATTTTCACAAATGTTACAAAAAAATAGTTATAAGCAAGAAACATTTGATTTTAGTTGTTGCAACCTTAACCTCACTTTACAAAAATAATATTGTAGTTATAACAGCCTCTTATACACAACATATACCTACAAAGAATTTAGTTAGGTTAGAGCATAAAGTTATCTAGAAATAAAGTAAAGTATAAACTTACTGCACAGGCATTTGTTTACAGTAAGCAAAGTTTCCACTGAGACAAGAACATCAATAAACATTCCTCATTTTACAAACAATTTTTTTGTTGTAAAATGTAACATAAGTTGATTGCATAGAATAGACATGGCAGCCTGAATATTCAGCTGTGAAATGTAATAGCATTAAGGCAATTGTTCAGAGTTATTGAAAGTAAAGGACAACAATTTAATGTTTTGTAAACAATTTTCTGATTCCAGTGTGATTATGTGTACCATATCAATTATTTATTATCCAATCAGTCCCAAATTAATATATTTATGTATATTGTGATGTCAACAATTTTACATTTACTTTCTAATGATTACTTTCTTCTTACATTGAGGTTATTTTACAATTTGAGAAATTTTAAGCAGATTTTATATTTTTCCACAATTTAAATTTTCCGTTTCTTCTTTAGTACATATTTCTAAGTACATTTATGTAGTCTTATAAAAGAAACGGTTTCTTTCCACTGCTTTTTTTATGTTCTTAAACTGAGGTTATGTTTTTTAAGAATATGCAAATTTTAAATGTACTATGTTTTGCCCCATAAATCAACTGTTTCCTATTACTACTATTGAGTAATATCTGTGAAACAAAATTGAAATTGATTCTCATTTTGTCAAGAATACCAAATATAAATAATTTTTTAAGAATAATTTGTGTTAATTTTATAAAATAATGATTTTATTATATAATAATTTTATTTACAAAACTGATTTTAATAAACTATTTATCACATTACTAAAGTATAAATCAATTAATTGCTAGCCTAGTTTAGAATCATGTTTTAAAAAAAAGTATACCTAAATATTTTTTCCAGCAAACCAAATTTATAAATGAATAGGTCTTAATGGAATTTCTGAATTAAAATAGATTTATAACACAAATCGCACACACATATATATAATTATCATATGCAGTGAAGAGATTCATGTTATCATATACTATGATAAACTATATCATTGTATTGTTATCTCTAAAAAGACTTTTCCTTTTTTTAGGTGATGGTTTTAGTTATAGTTAATTCAAAACTATAATAGAAGTGGTAAAAATATTTCTAGATACAACAAAAAATTGTTTATAATTTATTGTAACTTCCAAAAAAACTAAATTCATAATTTAAAAATTTATTCTAATTATTAATTTGGACAAGAATAAAGTTATGACTTTTCATATTAAACAAAGTAAAGTATGTAAGATGTTGATTTGGATATTATTTAAATTCATTTTATCTATTCTAATAAACTATTCTTATGTATTATTTACTTACTACTGCTTACAAAAAAATCTACATTCAACAACAGCTCAAAAAAAAAATATTACAGTAAACAAACTTGTGTTGAACATGAAATTAAAATTACAGAAAAATGAAAATGTAAAAACCTAAGGAGTGTTAAAAATAAGTCAGAATTTAACATTTAAAGATGGGAATCTAAAGATTAGACTCTCAAAGTGTTCCTAGACTCTGTAAAGTTTCAGAAGACCTCTGTGAACTTAGGGCGACCTCTATAATTCTCTATCAAAAGTTTAGTCTCTTAATGTGTACTTTAAAATGAGAACTTTTCTACTTATTCCCAGAAATATCATTCAAATTATAGTTTCATTGAAAGGAGAATAATAAGTAAACAAAAACAATACCAGACGCAAAACAATTTTATTCAGATATCTACTGTACAGGGTTAAACATAATGTTGAACTATTATTTACATAAATAAAATTAAACAGTTGATTTCTAAATAAAATCGTTTCGTGTGTTAGTATATATTTTAAACTTTTTATTATTAATGATGTACCCATAAATCACCAGTAACTGTACCCACAGAATTAGGATAGTAAATATACAAATTACACGAGTAAAGAAAATCTAATTCTTATAAAAAACACATATTAAGTTATAAAAGAAATACTTTAAGTACAAAGAAAGTTATTTTTGTTTTGAAATTGCATAAAAAGTGGAAAATATAACGTATGAGAAATATATTTTATAAAAAAATTACTAACGCTAGTCGTCTAAATAGCATTTATCAGAACTGAAGCATTACTACATTGGGAAAGTAACGATTATTGTTACCGGGAGGTTTGATTACAGTGTAAATATTGTTTTATCAGAGATAGGGTAGGTTTACACTTTCATTCTATAAACAAGCCCTTGTATCATTCACACACCTGTGACACGTATACAGGTCTTTGTCATCGGGATCAAAATACTTTTCTCAACAGTCAGCTCTCATAATATGTGAGCATTCAGAAGATAGAATTGCTTATGTTGTTTTTTGTTAGCACACAAATCAGGTTTATGTTGTTGCTATTGCACTATAGATCAGGACTCTCCATACCCTACTGGTGGTAGATCCCAATGATTTGGATCTAATACATCTGCTAACCGTGTGTTAATAGAAATATAACAGCACTACTTCATCCTCTAGTCTTCGTATTACACTTGCAAGGTTTAAATTTTGTAGAAATAAAATGACTAGTTTGCAAATCAAGCACTGTCATTAATTAATTTAATGGTAATGTTTCTATAACATTTTGTTACCATCATCAGCCATTTTGTTTGTGCACATGATTTTGCTGTGGAGAAACATGAGCAAAACAAAACTTTATAAATATTACAATAACCTTTAGTAGCTTAGTGTAATATTCATAACATTTTTATTCTCTTATATAGGCTAATGACAGATCACAAACAATTTTGCTTTTTTAAAACACTCAACATTTCGAATTTCTTTCCGATAGGTAAAACGTTTCATTTTCGTTCGGAAAGAAATTCAAAACGTTGAGTGTTTTACAAAAGCGAAATTGTCTGTGATCTGTCATTAGCCTGTATAAAAAAATTAATAGTTATTAACAGACATTAAATAAATATATTTTTATTCTCCTGATGTTTGCTGCACAACAAAATCATGTGTACAGATGAAGCGCATAAAAATGGTAAAGAATATGTTATTGAAACATCACCACAAAATTTATAAATGACAATGCTTGACTCGCAAACCAGTTGTTTCTATAAAACACTACCTCATGTTACATAATAAAAACCTACAGGTGAGTTGTTATTCCTTTGGGCCAAACTAATAAATGAATACACAATAGGTGACTAATTGGTTAACATGAAAGAAGACTGTTAACATGGAATTATAAGGGTAGGTCAGTGCTCTTCTGAAATCTTACAGATTGTAAGAAAATAGTGTTAGAAAAATTATTTATCTTTAATACGTTTATGTAAAGGATGCTAGGTTTTTTATGAAATAAAATTATTTATTATAAATCATTTTATAAAACAAAAATTAACTAAAAAGTTAAAGGATAGGAAAAAACGGTTTTCAATTCTAAATTTATAGATTTTTTACAAATAATTTTTTATAAACTAGTTTTTATAAAATTTCTCACAAGTTCTCTACAAAAATTTTATAACTATAATTTAATTTCTTTTCAATGATGGTGAGACAAATGTGGTACAGAATCATTTTTTAAAAATTTTATAAGATTCAAATTGATGGATTAAAAAAGGTTCAGTAAAAACAATATTTTAACCATAAATTTAAAAATTCTGATTAAATTTTTCAAGAAAGACAATAACTGCCTTCCAATTTGTTATGACAGTTATGTTTTAGTTTGGAAAAAAATTAATAGTATACCAGGTAGATTTAAGGTATTTTACAGCTGCCAAGTTATTTAACCCTGTTAAAGATGATAGAAAAACTTGTTATAGATAGAAACTTGAAAATGTTATTTTCAAACAAAACTCTATTGCAAGATGAAAATTTTATTAAACATTTTAGCCAAAACTGTTTTATATTAATGTGAAACTAAATCAACATAAACAAATCAACATTTATTTTATAAGTTCCATTATTTTTTTTAGTCTGAACAATTCAATTTATATAAACATATGTACAAATTAATTTATAAAACTACTCATTTATAGCTATTTACATAATACTGTAATTGACCTAATAGTAAGCTATAAATAAATATAACACTCTATCTACAAGTTTGGTTATGTATAGCTCATATGACAAAATGGTAAAAATAATAATTAAAACCTCACATAAAAACAAATGGAATATATACATATTTTTATGGCAAAATGTACGTCTTTAAAAAGAAACATATTTTTGTTTATAGTACATTACTTTAAAAAACATATAAGTTTAGTTGCAACTGAACATCAGTTACTTGAATATCAGTCAATTGAAACAAGGGTTACATAATAGTTAACAAGATAGTGGCGTCGATAGCAACCCTGGTGCCAGTATAACAAGATGCATCCCTATCTGATAGCTGCATCAACTCCTCAAATCCCTCACTTACATATTTATTTATACTTTTACATGTCCTTGAATTTGGTTTAGAGGGAAGGAGAGTAATTTCTTGGCATTTAATGTTAACGCTAATACCACTACATAAATTCCCGAAAAGGGCTTATTTTGTTAAATCTAATTACAGCTTTAACACTATAAAGTCCATTTCTAAGAATTGCTAAAAAGCTGACATAGCTTTCCCTATAAATATGAGAAAAGAGTAATAAGTAAAAGCATGGGAAACAAAGTAATGTGAGAGGTGGAGATTTGGTCTTTTTGACAGTAATAGTAGAGTTAAGAAAGTAAAATTATATTTGTAAATATAAATAGTTATCAAATATTCTCATCTAACTCTAACCAGACTCACCATAAATTGTAAATAAAAATAATTTGTTTTTGATCTCATATATATTAATTAAGAGATAACTACCTATCCCCAATTATATATCCCAGTTAGGTTTGACCTAACTGTTAAAAATAACGAATGTGGTGAAGCTAGCAGGATATTTAATAAATTTCATTTTCCAAATCCCTTTATAATTTTGAATTTATATCCCAAGGTGCACCCTTTGACCTGTCGCAGTTTCCCACACCTTTATTACCTACTACGCCACTGGATCAAGATATTTACCATATAGGATAGCTTTCATTTGTTCATTTGATAGCTGCAAAGTGAACCAAAGATTAAATTTGAAGTTTACACTTCTTACAGCTTTGCTGTACTCAAGTTATCATTTTTAGTCTAATGGCACAATTCAATACGACACTTTCAGTACAGGATTTCTATATTAAAAAAGTAAGGTAATGTAAATGTTAACATAATTTGTGCACAATGAAATTTTTAAAATGAATAAAACAAAAATGCTTAAAGAGAACAAGTCAACCTCAGAATCTGGAAATAAATTTATGCTTCAAATTATTAAGTAAGAATCCAAACTGGTAAGTAAACACATATACACGTATGAGAGTTATGTTTGATTTACTAGATTTGACTCCAAATTGGAAGTTAATATCTAGCTTTACAACATGTAACAAGTTAAACTTGAAAATAAGTGAAATTGGAAAAATTAAATAGTAGCTAAAAGTAATTGATAATACTCAGATAAGAGTGAATTATAAAATTCTACCATGCCATGCACCTTATTCAACATCTCCACAAAATGATTTTACCTGCCAGTTTGACAGGTACAAGACAATTTACTAAAGCACATAGATCTTATTTATTGTCTGCACAAAATAAAAATATAGTTATTAAAAACAGTTCTCTTAAAACACCTAGTAATACAAATGTTTGTTGAAAAAACTAATCTCCTTATATATTACTAAATACAAAATAAAACATCCAACATAATATGTAAAACAAACAATACTTAAAATCCACTGTAAAAAGTGACATAACTCACTGTACACTGAAAGTATTCATTGAAAAACTATAACGGTCACAATTCTTGAATGGAATTTCAACTGAAAATTAGTAGGTCTACTCCTATTCATCATCTTTCCATTCAAAATATTTTAAGACCTTTGTGAAAGTCATTTACACTGGGAAGAAGTTCTGTGGGTGATAATTAATTTGATAGGGACTAATTATGTGCACAATTATATACAAAAATCACATAATTATGTTTTAGTCAAACAGTACAAGAGAATATACTAATGTTATTAATCATATTTGTATATCTTTTATCCAGACAATCAATGTAAAGAAGTTAAGTGTTTCAAATTATCTTTAATGAATAACTACTGAGAATAAATAAAAAAGTAGTTATTTTATTTAAAAAATTTCTATTTTCAGTATTCGAAAATATTTGACAAGAAACAAATTCAACAAACATTTTTTAAAAATTAATATGCGCACAAAACATACATATTTATAATTTAAGAAGACAAATCATAATTTAATCTTAAATTTTGTTTT
The DNA here is from genome assembly GCA_036971475.1 of Prosapia bicincta. Lineage (NCBI taxonomy): Eukaryota > Metazoa > Arthropoda > Insecta > Hemiptera > Cercopidae > Prosapia > Prosapia bicincta. The sequence goes on along the minus strand of JBAIZL010000001.1, from coordinate 113,628,874 downwards.
ATTTATAAATTTGGAACTTTAAAAAAATATAGAATATAATTGTACGTAGCATGTATAAACACAATTTCTTACTTAGTAACATTAAAAGCAATGAGACAAAAGAAATTTATTTTAGGTTATACTGTAGTTATGTATTTCTAATAGTAAGTAATATATAACATAAATAGCCTACTTTTTTTTAAAGCAACAGACTTTTTTAAATAAACAGTAGCCAAAGGGACTTCTTTAGTTAGTATTAGAGTTTAAATTGATTTGTATTTAGGTTGACAGGTGAATTAATATTTTATTTGTTTATTTTTTACAAATTACTTTAAGTAAGTAAGTTTATTTTTAAATTGTTATATTAAAATCACGACTTTTATCTTCTCTTTACTTGAACCAATTTCCTGTTACTTATAAATCAAAAAATAAATAAATAAAATCAATAAATCATTAATGGTTCTTAAACCCATATAATTTAATGATAAAAAAGATTTAAAATGTACAAACATCAGCAATAAGATGTCTTTATACAGTGATTTTTTGTTGTTGTTCGTTATATACTTCAAAAAATTACAAATTGGAGTGGCAGTGTACTCCCCCCTACCTGGTGCTCGTTAATCCTAACATAGCACTTGAAACACAAGTCACACTCTTAGAGAACTCAGCAGGCTACTGACATCAAGCTATTTATGTAAAAGACTAAGACTGGGAAATTTTGTTATACACCAAGCCAGGCCCTAAGATGGAATTTTAGGAAAGCAGATTGAAACCAGTATAAGAAAATCATAAAAAAAGCACTTTCAGACCAACCAAGCTACCAAACGCTTGAACTCGTTGTGGAAACTTTCAACAGGATCATCCACAAATTCGCCCACAAATGCTTACCAAGAGGGCAGGTGAAAACTTTCCACCCCTCCTGAAGCACCAAACTTAGCTCACTCAAACAAGGCTGTAATGCAGAAAGGAAATAAGCAGAAAGAACTTGTAGCCTTGCTGACTGCACTTCACTCAGGAAATCCCAGGCTGTACTACAAAACAGTTAAAAAGATACAGCTTTCATAACTTCCTAAGCATAATGGACTTTAGTAGAAATGGAATTAAAGCACAACGGTTCATTTCGGAACTAGAAAATGACTCAGATCCAACGGAACAGGAACAGTTAAGTGAGGTAACCAAATGTATTATGAACCTAAAGACATCGCCAACCTTTTCTGCAAACACTATGCAAATATCAGCAGAGCCCCCAGAGCAAGAACTTCATCTGGATTTCTTCTGAGGAAACCACTTCCTAGTTGCAATACTCTCCTTGACCTTGATATTTGTGTGAGAAACCTTATGATCTCAGAACTAGAACAAGCGCCTCATAATACCAAAATAAATAAAGCTGCGGGGACAGCTCAGATTTTCCTTGAAATGCTTAAGAACCTAGGAGGCACCACTAAAGAACACTCCTCAAAATAATCAACCTGACTTGGAGCAAACACATTCCATAAAAGTGGAGGAAAGGTGAGATGATTCCGATCGTGAAAAAGGGAAAACTAGCTAGCAACACAAGTAGTTACTGACCAATTGCACTCACTAGCTTTACATGCAAGGAACCAGAAAGGATGGTTGTAAACCACCTCAACCAATTCATCGAATTACACAATGTAATAGACGATGTACAAGGAGGATTTAGGACAAAGCACAGCATAATGGACCATGTTGTTTATAAAAGATGGTTACCATCATAAAATGTCTTTCTTGGTGATCCTGAAAAATGCATACGATACAGTATGGAGACAAATGGTACTACATAAACTATTTCAGAGTGGAGTGACTGGCAACCTATTTGCATCTATTAGGTCCTTTCTTTTCCAGAGACTGATCAGAATATACTTCGTAGGTACTACTTCTAAATATCGTCCCAGCAGCAAGGCTTAGCACAAGGAGCTGTCCTAAGTTTGTAGTCTTCTTAACCTGATGATCAATGATATCCTTAAGGCTGTAAAAAGTGCCCCAGGGGTAAAAGCCCTATTGTAGGCCGAAGATTTAATTATGCTGGACTACCAGTAGCAACATCAAGCCCTTAAAAAATTCTCTTAACACCGCCCTATCAAAACTTGAGCAATGGGCAAAAGAAAATGCTATGGCAGTTAACCATTGAAAGACTACTTTCTAGTTCATCTCTCTGTCCATCAAGCGCCAACATATAACCTTAAATACAGAGAACATTAACTTTGAAGAACATGACATCTCCTATAACTTGGTGGTCTCGATTGACACAAAACTTACTTGGAAGCCGCAAATAGAAGATTGTACACAAATAACTATTAGGTCAAAAATATTAAACCTCTCAAGTAGTACAGGCACTACTTGGGGTGCAAACCAAGACATCCTTATTGCGGCTTACAAAAGTTATGTCAGGCCAATCCTTGAATACTGTGTTAAAGCAACTATCACCTCATCAAGTGCAAATTCATGGAAATTAGAGGTGGCCAAGAACACTGCTCTTTGAGCTTTAATAGGACCCCCCAAATCTACCCCTTTGGCTGCGATGGAAGCCCAAACCAAAATAGAACTATTTCTAACTAGAAGAAGTAACCTAACGCTTAATTTCTGGGAGAGGTGTAAGAGGACATATAGTCATTGTTGGACAAACTACAGGAACACGAACAACAAGTTAATAACTCAAAAGACCCACTGTTGGTGTACAACGATCTCCTAACGAAATACAACATCCAGCCAGGAGTACTACCTCAACCAGTTCAACACTTAACCTTTAATAACTTACCATAGGCTACTCTAAAACTGCAAAACCACCATGCTTTGAAAAGTCAATTAAATCCCTCTGCACTAAAAGCAGTAACCCTGGAAAGTATTAATTTCTACTTCCCACCAGATGCCTGGCTACACATCTACACAGATGGATCATCGAAAACCGTGGGACAGGAGCTGACCCCCACAGCCGACTGTTCGAGGGTGCTGTGGCCATTAGGAGTAACTAAACTAGCAAGATCGAGAGGTTGAAACTATCTTGGTAGCATCCACTGAACTCTCAAAACTAAAAAGGGGCCTCTAAGGCTGTGGACACCATGGCTGCAATACAAGGTGTCACTAGCAACAGACAAGTGGAATGCTACCAAACACTCTCCTGCATAAAACAACTAGACTCCCTTCAGGAAAACAGTTGGTAAATAGACATTCAATTGATACCAAGCCATGACAAAATACAAGGTAACAATTAAACGGACACTCTCAGTCACTATTGTCACCGAGGGATCAATAAATAAAGCATTCCCCGTCGCACAGGTGTAGTACGATTCTGCCTGGCTACTGGCCACGACTACCTGGCAACACACCTTCACATAATTTGTGTCCTTCTTTCACCCAATTGTGTGTTGTGTGGAAATGGAACCATGTGTACAGATCACCTGCTCAGATGCACTTTCTTGGACCACACCAAACCAGATGAAGAGGACAATGAAGAAAGGCTCTTTTAATTGTATTGGTCAGTGCACCACAAAATGGCTCAACAACTAAAGGTGGGCGCTGGCTGGTAAGTAAGTATTTTTAGTTTAAATGCAGTTGCTGAGAAATTTGAGAAAGTTAGTAGTTAAAGGTTCTATTCATAAAAATATTGCAAATTATAATATTTTTTCAATTCCTTCTATTAGCTCACATTCTCTCTCTCTCTCTCTCTCTCTCTCTCTCTCTCTCTTTCTCTCTCTCTCTCTCTCTCTCTCTCTCTCTCTATATATATATATATATATATATATATATATATATATATATATATATATATATATATATAGATTTTTTGGACTAGGAGACTGACAGACTTACCTTGGTAAGAGTCCACTCTGTAGTCTTGAAATAGAAACACATAAAAGCACTTAAACAATGATATATTTCAACCACACAGTGGTCTTTGTCAATCGAAGAGAAAACACAAAAAGAAATATGAGAGAATGAAATAAAATAATTGTAATCACAGATTGTGTAGAGTAGAAATCAGATGTCACAGATGCACAGATTAAAGATATATATATTGTTTCCATGAACATATGAGTGATTATAGTTTATATAAGTCTGTCAGGGGAAAAGAGATAAGGCTATTTGGAAAAAAAAATTAAAAAAAAAATAAATAATAAATAAAATTTATTATATTAAATATGGTGATATGTTTTCTTGTAATATAGTTATGAAATTAAAAATATTTCAAAAACAAGAATACTTTTAATGAATATATTTATTCCTAAGGAATAAATATATTCATTAAAAGTATTCTTGTTTTTGAAATATTTTTAATTTCATATATATTAAAACAACATAGGCTATTCAAATACAAGAATATTTATTAATTTATATCCAAAGCTATTCGTTGGTAAACAGTACCAACATCATAAGGAATTCATCAGATTATATAGGAAGAAAACGTATTATATATATATATATATATATATATATATATATATATATATATCTTGTTCAAATTTTCAATCGTTAATAAAAATACTTTTATTCATCCACTCAAGTTCAAAAACATTTTTTTACACTTATAGTGGATGACAGTTGCTGTCAGTTAATACAGTTTTTTCAAATATTAATCCATTAAATTTAATGATGAATTAATTTCAGTTTTATATGGGAGAACAACTTTTGACTAAAGGGGTAAATTATACAATATACTTACTTCACCCATTTGTCTTAAAATAAGTGATAACATGATTCCATAAAACAGCTGATTTTATGTTATAGGTTATGTGGTGGAACAGCTGTTTTAATGCATAGGTTATGTTACTTTATTTATATAATTGTAATTATTTAGTAAAAAGTAAAATAATTTTTTTTTTTTGGCCTAAGTAGGAATTGACATTTTTTTAAATACATTACTTGTTATAATTATTGTCATAGATATTGTTGTACAACTATTGTTAAATTAAATATCAATAGACCTTCAAATTATGTATAGATTTTTCATTACCTGAATACAAATTAAAGATTGAAATATTTACTTTTTAATATTACTAAATTTGTATTTAGTCTTTTAATTTAAATAAACAAGAATGTACTTAGAAATACATAGTTTTCACTAATATGCAACAAGACATTTCTAATGGGCTTGACGCAGATCAGATTAAAATATCCTAGCTGAATCTTGGGTTATATAATGGGTATAAATCATTATATATAGTGGTTACGTACAAGCAGCTCATGTTATAATAATATCTATATGTGCTCTATAACCAGTTATATTGTACATAAATAGCTTCTACACTCTTTGCTACAAACCAACTTTCAATTCACATAAACTTTGTGTACTAATGTAAATACATAACTTTAAATAGAAACTAAATGTGTCAGTAAAAATGTTCAAATTCAAGTTAAATAGAAGTTTTGTAGCAAATGGTGTATAAGTTATTTATTGAAAAGTAGTCTACGTTTTAAAGCTATTAGAACATCTTTTTATGTTATAATTAACAGCTTTCAAATACAAGTTAAGTATAAAAGAAGTACAAAAACTGTTTCAGTATGTTAACAGCAATGAATATATCATAGCCATTTAGTGTACATTATCTATTTTTCACAGCCTTTAATACTTCTAAGGCTCTGTAACTGACTGTACTAACTTGTTTTAAAACCAATAAGCAAAAAGTACTGACAAGGCCTGAAATTTCAAACTTATTAATTAGGTTAAATGTTTAATGAAAATTTTAAGGTGCAAATATCAGTGTTTATAGATTAAACAGGATTATAGTCTATGGCAGTTAACAGTCATATTTAAAGTTGTAATAATATACAAACAGTGTCCTTATAGTTAAACAGATCTACAATGACAATAAATCATCCATTTTCATAAGTTACAAGAAATAATATTTTTTTTAAAATTAAATTATTTTAAAATAATTTCGTGCCAATATTAAGCTTCCAGAAACTGTTTTTCTTAATTTATACTACACTAATATTACAAGGTCATAATAGTAAACTTTGACATATAATTGTACACTTGTAAAATGTAATGCAAGAAAACCTGTCTAAAATCGACACTTACTTTATAAAAAGTTTTTTCTTTAAAGGTCATATGCAAACAGAAACCTGTGTTGCACAAAAAAATGTAATATTTAAAATACAATATGTGTAAAATTCAAAGTTTAATTCATTACTATTCAAGTTAAATATAAATGAAGGTTGAATGTTACAAATGTGTGTACTATAAATATGGTTTTCCTGAGAATCTGTGTCATCAGGATATAAGTGGAAATTTAGATTCTTTTGAAGTAAACAGGAGAGTAGTCATAAGGACAGAATCTTTTAGTGTGGAACTATTCAAAAATATATAGAGTTCCCATTAAAAAAATGTTTTAAAGTAACCATTCTTTAAATATTTTATTATATATTTTAAAAACATTATCTTCCCGAAGAGGCCAAAGTAGATAATAAGTTCATTATTTAAACTTGTTATAGTCAAATAGAAAATGATAAAATAGAGCCTTGACAATATTTGTCAAAAAAAAACAACACTGTAAATAGAACAAAAGATCTGTTGGTTACTACTACCTAAAGCCCAGCTGTAATAAAATTTGGTTATGGGGAGTACAAAAATGGCTATGTTTTAGCACAGATTGCAGTATAAAAAAGTATGATGTCTTACTTTTCTTATACCTAATTATGATGTGCTTACCTATACCTTTACAGATGATCTTGAAATAAATAGTTGTCTAATTTTATATTAAATTAATCTATTTCCAAAAAGAATGATACAGTAAATATAATTGAAGCAATTATAAATGGTTTCTGCTTATGATTTTATTCAACTACAACTGAATTAATAATATGTTAAAGTTTAGCAAATGTAGGACTTGCAAGGTACTGTAAACCTTACTGAGACAAAAGACTTCTCAACTGCACTAGGTGATTAACACCAGTGTTATTTCATACATAAATCCAAGCAATTTATAAAATTACTAAATTTCATCGCAAAAGTTTTGAAGAATATCATGTACAAAATTCATTAATTAATAATGATAATTTTCTACAAAATATTATAAGTACGAGGTTTTTTATAATTAGAACACAGAACTTTATATTTTTGTGAACTTGAACTAACAGCTTGAAACAATTCCATGCCTTCCTGCAAGGATGAAATAAATCAAGATGTAATACTGCACCTCCCAAATTGTCAAAAGGTTCTTGGATTGTAATTTGTAGGTAATAGAACACATGCCATTCCCAGGTCATTAACTTCATTGTTATCTATGTGTAAAACGTAAAATGTTCTGTTTCAAAGAACTAGTATAATTCATAAAAGCAATTAATTTATCTGATAATGTAATGAAAGGTATCAATATTTATTTTTTTTACTTTCTTCATAAGAAAAAGCTATACAATTAAGTAAGCATATTTTTCCTTAATCTGTTCAGATCTGAATCCTGTTTAATATATTACAACAATAAAACAAATTATCAGAAAGAAAATAGATCTTGGAATTCCATTTAAGAAATATTTTACCGTATTACTGGAATAACTAAAACTACTACAAACTTATAATATATGGTCAAAACAACATATTTTTTTCAAGAGAATTACAATAGCATTTATAAGAAGATTTGTAAAGTTAACAGATTTTGTTCTATTATTAAGGTTATTAATTTGGATGCAAAAATTAACAAATATAAAGTTTAGAATTACTGCGCCATAACAAATGTTTCAGTGAAATGTTTAGAGAAAATAGATACAACTGAACTGGATAAGTAAGTGAAATTAATTAATAAGGTACTGGTAAGAATAATTTTCCCATTTAACTAATATGTTAACTTGTACAGGTTTATAAGGCTAAAAAAAGTTAAACCTTGTTTTAATAACTGAAATGAAAAAATTTCATTGTTGAAGTATAAGTTAATTCTCAATCAAAATTTTAACTATGAACTAGTGACAAGAAACTGAATTAATTATTTAATAAAACTATCTTTTCAAGTTTCATGGACATAGTTTTCTCCAAGAAGTTGTTAACAGTTTTTAATGCATACCAATTTAAAATGCAAATAAAATACCTTATAGATTAAAATAATACTCCTAATAATAGAAAAATATTTAAAGCTCTTTGAAGACATTTTAAATACACAAATTCTGTGTACACCCAATTTTCATTAATGGTTTGTAAGTATATTCCTGAATTATATTTCACAGGTACAACACTTGTGTATATTTAAAATAAGTTTTGTCTTATGGACATCTAAACTTTGTCAACTTCTGCAAGTTCATGCTTTTTAAAAATGTTTTTGATAATTCATTTTCTTTTGCTACTTGCAAATTTCTACAAATTAAAAAAAAATTATTTTCAAGACCTTAAATTAATAGCTATATAATTGTATTTAGGTGTACACTATAAACATATAAAAACCAAGTCTTTGTTTTTTTTAACTAACATTAAAAATAAACAAACTTTTAACAATTGGTGCTTAAAATTAAAAACAGTTCAGTGTAAAATTAAACTAAAAATTTAAAACAAAAAAATTAATTTAAAAACAGCCTTAGAGTATTTTATTCTCATTTGAATATTGTACTGGTTCATGAGTGGTCATAAATACACACCCTATTCAGTCGCTGAACCCTGGCTACTGACAGACTGACAACTTCGAGACGACTTTCGCCCACATTGCTCAAGGTATGCTGCAGGAACCCAACCTTCTTGGCCTCCACTACCTAAATATATTATTAATGAGTTGCCTAACCAATAGTTACAAAAATATATATTAAACACATGTAGTAAATTATTGTGTTTGAAAAATTCTGATAGTTAAATTTCCTTCTGTTAGGAGATTTTGAAAACAAATATTTTATGTTCAATGTATATTTTTAATAAAATAATTACTTCCAGTGTATTAATTTCTCCTACTTTGATCTTAAGGTTGAAGAAAATTAGGAGTGGTGAGATACTTCTAAATGATGAAGATAGAAAAGAGAGCATACTCTGACCTGTACAAGCAAAGATTTCTCTCATTTCCATTGACAGGGCAGCTCATTTAATTCTTTAACTGGTTAATTTAAGTCTTTTAAAAGGATTATGCCTGTTACAATAAACCGACGTAACATGGAACAGAATGAAATATTCATGTATCTGACTCCTTACTGTATTAAGCTCAGGTTATTTTTTAATTAGAGGTTTGCTTTATACTAATAAATAAGACCATTTTGCTTTCCTTCTTTTTAACCTTCCTTTTAAAATTAGGATTCAAATTAAATGCATATTTATTTGAATTCAGTAGAATTAGTAATAAGTTTTACTCACCTATATGCTTGATATACCACCAACCTGCACAGCCTTCCTTCACCAATTCTACAGCATCACCTTCGCGCATGCTGATTTCACTTGGCCCTACGGCACAGTAATCAGCTAGGGCTATGTATTTCCCTCCCTGTGAATACATATTTGTAAATGTATGTTATAACAGAAAATAGTTTCATTGCTAAAGCTCTCATAAAATAAAGGATAACTTTATTTAAAACCAAATAAATATAAACAATAAATAATTAACACTCAACTGGTTGTGCCACTTTACACAAATGGTCACATGGAATAGTTTTTTACTCCATTTAGATTTCCAGCTAATTGTGTTATTATTTTTTTATACAGTCAAGTAAAATACCAACCATAAGAAACGTTACTACCATCTTAAGCCACATTTAATAACATTATAGCTCCTATTTCCTAGGGTTAAATTAAATTTACAACTTGTTTTAATTAGTTTTATTTCACTTATATTAAACTTCATAATAGAAAAATAAACTTATGCTTGCAAATATAAAATTTGGAGCAAAACCAATTCAAAATATGGACAGTATTTTATCTGAAAATAAAACATCAATATCTTTCCATGGAATAATCTCTACATTGATAACATTAATTAGAAACAATCTTCATATTATTCTGATACACCATGTTTGGCATTTGTCAAATCTTTTTGTTTTCTAGCCTGTAAATCGGGTAAATTATCCATTAATTACAAGTTCCATTTACTTTTTGTGTCTCTAATATTATCTCCTCTAGCTCTTCAAAATCTAAGAAGAGTTTGCATCTACTCTGAACTTGTGGATTGGTGTTTAATCTGTTCTTAACTTCGGGCAAATTTCTTTTAACAATTAACAAATGTGAGTTTTGTTCATAGCTTCTTGAAGTTGAATTAGTGAGTTAATATTTTAAAACCAATGTCCAATTAGTTTGAACTCAAATTTTTGAAAACTTACAGTCAAACGAACTACAATACCAGCACTTTATGTTTTTACTAGGAGTTCCAAATGCTAAAATTATAACCTGTAACAAACCTACCATGGAGATGTAATATATGCAGCCACTTTCTACATATACTGTCTTAAAATATGGGCCCAAACCTTGAGCAAGGAAGGAAAGACTAACCAAGATTCTAAATATCTTAGATTGAAAATGAAATCTTAAATTTATAATATTATAACTTAATTAAATGAAATGGCTGACAAGGGGAAAAGAGTAACAATTAAATAGAATTTTAAAAAAATTATGAGAATTTGTGAGTGAAAAATAATGAAAGAAAAGCATACAGAGGAAATTGAGAAAGGAAAGCTTTCTATGTGAAAATATCAAATAGATATATGAGAGGAGCTAAAAAAACAAACAAGATGCTAGTGAGATTAAATGAAGAGGCAGAGATGATGGAGATTTTTATTTTTCTGTCAGACCCCAAAAGTACTTTTTGTAAACTAAGAAGATTATGAAGTTATAAACTCATATAATCTAATTTATACAAAAATTGAGTATTTACAAATGGCACAACTACTATCCTGTTTTATAAACAATTTCTAACACAACTAAAGAAAATACTTTCTATAATTCAATACAGTAGAGTGCCAAAAATCCGGATCAATTGGGACCAGGATCCATCCGGACTACTTATTTATAAAGATTGTCAAACTATCTTTAAACTACTGCATATAATTGATATTTCATTAACTATAATCTATTTTAATGCTTAGGGTATTATGTAGGTTTGAATTAAATCAGGAATTATTACAAAATCGAAATCAGAGGGCTTAAAAAATACAAAAGAATTTAGTGATAGTATATAATATATGTACTAATACATAGCACAGAAAGGCAAAAAACATGTCGATACAAACCTATTGAGAGAAAAAGTCTTTTATTGTTTTTTGAACAAAAGCATATTGTATGAAAGATCAACTAAAGATTAAGTTTAATAATGAATTTTATTATTATGCTGATTGGTTATAATACATGTTACTGGTTAGCGTGTAGAACATACAAACCTAAAATATTTAAACCATGAATAAATATACTGTATGTTGCGTTTCAAATTTTGTTATGCCGCATTTTTTCAGAATTGATTTATCTTTTTTGCATTTTGTAATTAAAAACAACACAGTTTAGTATGAATTATAGTGGCGCCAAGGGCCGGGTTTTTCGTGCCGAGTGCTGTGCACGCTGATACTACAATTCGGATTTGCGACGGTCCAGATTCTTGACGTCCGGACTACTACGCTCTGTTGTACTAGCACTAGGATAAAGTATTAAATAAAAACAGTGTGAATATCTCCCATGGTTAATAGTTTACTGATCATAATAGTTTTTGTTTAAATAAGTTTTACTCACATGGTCAGTGAAGTGTGTTACATGTTCTGAGAAAGGTTCATCCTCATCACTATTAGTATAATCTGATGACCATGCCACCTCTTCTTCACCTGATTCAGAAGCTATTGAGTGGATGGGTCTTGAGATAGCTTCTTCACAGCTTAGAGTTCTGCTTGGTGTTGACATATGTTGATTGTCCAATGAGCAAGTTTGCCGAAGAGGGCTGAATACCAAATTAGTTTCATATTAGAAAAATAGATTTTGAATATTTAAACATTTTAATAGAAAAATAAACCTTGAAATATCTAGAAATGATGAGTTAAATCATAAAATCTCAATTCTGTGTGAGTGGGATTAATAATATAATCTGAAAGCTACAGTAGTCAACAGAGGGATACTACTAAAGAGATTTGTATTGAGCAGATTATATCACAAAGAATATATAACAATACAAAATTAAAATATAGTAAATGACTCTGCAGGAAGTTAAATACTTTGTAGAAAATAGAACTAATATATTACAAAAAAGGAAAAGTAATTTTTTCCAGAAGTTAAAGCTCTTAATCACTACAATGTGCTAGTTTGAAAAATGATGAAATCCTAAGGCTGTTCTGGATAAAAGTTATTGTTGAAAACTCTACAAAGAATTAGCCTTCAAAAGATTATTAAAAGTAGAAAATTGATAATAAACACTAGATAACTGACAGAACTCTGAATTACATTTAGCATGGATACAATAATTTGAGGGTACAAAACTCAGCTAAAGGAATATGTAAATTTCAATGTCAACTTTATGTAGATTAAATGTAATCTCACTTGAGTAAGATTGCATGTAATCTTACACACCGAAGCGGTCAAGAGTATACGTTGTATATTTTTGGTAAACTAATGTGAGGAAATTTAAAATTGATAAATGAAGTTGATTAGCAAAACAGCTGTCTCTTATTTCAATTATTTATGGTGTTAGCCTTAAATCAGCCAAGTGGAAAACAAATAATTACGAATTAACTACAAACTTTATATACACACAGGACAAATATAATACAAACTTGTACAAAGTAGATTTCACAAATTTTTAATCATTGAGGAAAATAAAATTGAGTATAGTAGAATCACTTTGTGAAAAAATGCTTTGCACACGTGGCTTGGAGGAGGAATTGTTTTATGTTGGCCTACCTCCATAAGTGACTCTGTCCAAAGAGAGTTAAGCCTAGCAATTTTTCCCATATTCAGTTACAATAGTAATCCTTAAGAAAACTGTTCAGATGTTGCCCATGTCTTTATTTTTTAAAAATAAGCCAATGTTTACTGTTCACATTTTGAGTGGGTGTAAAACAACAAATAAGTGGCTGAACATCTAAATAAATGGTTAAAAGGCAGAATATGTTTTGATCCACAGTCTTAAACCTGTAAGACATCTTCAGAGGCCATGCTTTAAGAGAATCAAACAATTCAGATTATCCTTAACAACTACAAAGATATGTAATCTTCATTATAAAAAAAGGTGAAACTTATGTAAAAGCAAACACAATCCACTTCATCTGTGTTACAAATATTTAAGAAAACATCTTTTGCTGATGACAGTTGCTGAATTGTAGCAGATATGAAAAAGTAGTAGGTGCCCTTTAAGACTGGTTTTACAGAAGTTAAGCATTTATTTTTTTGTTAGTGGTACTCATTAATTTAAATACAAGTATTCTTTTTTAACTTACATTAAAACTAATAAATATTTTATAAAATTACATGTTTTTCAAAAATAATTTTGATAATCCATCTTTGGTAATGCTTACATTTATATAAACAGAAGTAGACTGATGGTCAAAACAAAGCTAGAGATTTTAGACCACCAAAGAGTAATCAATGTCGGTTTTACTTTTAAATTTTTTGTCTTTAGTATCATATCGCACAAATATTAAAACAGGTCAGATTAGAAACTAGTGTGCTTATTTATTTAAATATACAAAAGTAGGTATATGCATAAGTTTATTATGCAAATATTACTATATTATCAAAGATTTCTATAAATATTTAAATGTTAATTATTTCCTCAATTTGTTTACAATTTTCATTTTTTTTTTTTTTATTGATGAAGCCAAAATTCTTAAAAGTATAATAAATTAAGAAAATGAAATAATAACGGAAGATTATAAAAATCTACTTTTTGAAACAACACTTAAATATTCAAGATGAATCTTTCTAAGCCAAACAAGTAGTTTAAGAAAGGAAGTCTATAGGAAAACATTTTATTTTTATAACAAGGAAAATGAATTTTAAGTTATAAAGAGGCAAGAATCTAAAATGTAGAAAATAATGATTATAGAGAGAAAAACTTACGCATGGAAAGGTTTTGAGTTGTACTGTTTTATTTTGAGTTCTGTTAGTTGATCAAGGAGCAACTTCTTGATTTGCTCCACCCACACAGATTTTTGTTGCGGTGTAGATGCTTGTATTGTATGGACCTCTAGTCTACCTTGCAACCACACTTCAAATGTTCGACTATCTTTCACTGTTTCTGTTAATCCTATCTGAGACATCTACAAAAAAAAAAAATAAATAAATAAAAGTTAACAATAAAAAATCCTATTTTTACTATCCTTTCAAAATTTTTAATTTATGATTTTAATTTTAATCATTCTATTTAGGTAGTATTTAGAATTGCACCAGTATAGTATAGTTTTTAACCCTTTGCACATTACGCGTAAGAAATTGCAAATTTCACTTAAGCACTTAATTTAATTAAAAAATAAATTTTATAATAATTTAGTTATATTTATTTTTAGCTTTCAAGGATTGGTATTAGCCAAAAACACTTGTGGTTAAAAAAAAACAAAAAAAATACAGTATTAGTAACCATCAACATGACATTAGAAAATCTTCATAATCACGATCAAAACAGGTTAGAAAGTTTATTATTTACTCCTGTAATATTCATAATGAAAATAAATAGGTTTTTGAAATTATTAATATATATATATATATATATATATATATATATATATATATATATATATATATATATATAAATATAAAATACGTTTTCTTGTTTAATAATTTAAAACAACACAGGTTTTATTCAAATACAAGAATATTTATTATTTTATATCCAAAGCTTTTCGTTGGCAAACAGTACCAACATCATCAGGAATAATGTTACAATAATTATTGTAATTTTCATTCCTGATGATGTTGGTACTGTTTGCCAACGAAAAGCTTTGGATATAAAATAATAAATATTCTTGTATTTGAATAACCTGTGTTGTTTTAAAATATATATATATATATATATATATATATATATATATATATATATATATATATATATATATATATATATATTTTAGTTTTGGTTGGTAAAGATTATTTAGATTTGTTGGACTAGGAGACTGACAGACTTACCTTGGTAAGAGTCCACTCTGTAGTCTTGAAATAGAAACACATAAAAGCACTTAAACAATGATATATTTCAACCACACAGTGGTCTTTGTCAATCGAAGAGAAACGATTCTCTCATATTTCTTTTTGTGTTTTCTCTTCGATTGACAAAGACCACTGTGTGGTTGAAATATATCATTGTTTAAGTGCTTTTATGTGTTTCTATTTCAAGACTACAGAGTGGACTCTTACCAAGGTAAGTCTGTCAGTCTCCTAGTCCAACAAATCTATCTATCTATCTATATATATATATATATATATATATAAATATCGCAATATTTAATTGTTTAATTAATTGTTTAATATAATTGAATTTTAATTGTTTAATATTCCTGATGATGTTGGTACTGTTAGCCAACGAAAAGCTTTGAATTGTAAATTCAAATATAATTCTTGTATTTGTATTTTGACTTTTGTTCTTTATATATATATATATATATATATATATATATATATATATATATATATATATATATATATAATATATATATATTTTTAGGTTAGTTTTGGTTGGTAAAGATTATTTAGATTTTTTGGACTAGGAGACTGACAGACTTACAGACAGTAAGTCTGTCAGTCTCCTAGTCCAAAAAAAAAAAAAAAAAAAAAAAAAAAAAATATATATATATATATATATATATATATATATATATATATATATATATATATATATATATATAAATATATATATATTCTTGATATTTTACGTTATCCATTGTTTTTCCGTTGCACTGACTCTATGAAGTTAATATATTACTATTGTAAGTAATTTTATCCACCATTAAGTGCAATGATTTTACCTTGTGTGATGAAGCACCTTTCGGTCACTTGACCATTGTTGAATCACATGATTTGATGATGATTTGATATATATATATATATATATATATATATATATATATATATATATATATATATATATATATATACCTGTTTGCTGCTAAGTTGACAAGCAAATATATCCCCTTGCCCTGTACAGTCTTCCCAACATATGAAACTGCATAAAATACACCTAAGGAAAACTAACTGTTCATTCTGTCATCAACTGCAATGAGTAATACAACTACCAACATGATCCCCAAACACTAAAGAAACATTTTAACGCATTCTAATGATGTTTTTCTGAACTTTACCAGATATAATGCTTTCTTATAAGCAATAACTAAATATTCCACTTAGCAAACTGAAATGACATTTAAGATCGGCAGAATATTCTCCATATCGGATAGGAAGAGTTAAATACAATCAGCAAGTAATTTGTTTAAGGAGTTAACATGTTGAGGATAGAATGCGATGTTCTCCAGTACCTGATTCATGACATTTATAAATTTAATTAATATTTTCAATGATAATTAAACGAAGAATAAAGTTATTTTCTATCTGTAATGACTAGCAATGATGGCGTTATGAAGGTTGCATTGGCTCTGATGCGACATTCTTCCTGAAACTATTAAGGAATACATTTTAAGAAGTACTCCTAAAGAATGTGTACCACTTACTTTTAAAATACGTTTAAAGTGGTAATTCGCTTTATTGTGTGCAGCTGTTTTCTTGCAAAATAACATCGCTTTTTGGTACAGAAAGATGTGTCTCTGCATAGGTTTCAGACGAAGTTCCCTCAGTCTATCCTTTTTGTTCTCAGTCCACACTGAAAATGAGCCTTGCATCAACAACTCTCCCAGTTCAGACAAATCACCCTGCAAACGTTATAATCGTGATAATTAATTTTGGAAGATTATTTTTAAAAAGTTTAAAATAGAAAAATAGTCAATATATTAACCATACAAGTGCCAAGTGCTAAAAATATGTGACTAATACTTTGCTGGTTCAGCAGGTCTCATAACTGATGATGAATTAATCAGCTATTAAAATGATATTGCTTCTATTTATGAACACACGAGTTTACAGCAATCCTGTTTGCCAGTCGAATTAGAAGAATTTGTTTTCTTTTTCTTTAATGATTGAAGTAAACACAGATATTTGCAATATGTAATGATAAATATAATAGTGGTTTACTTTTAGTAGTAGTTTAGTTAGAAATGAATCGAGAGGACTTTGTGCAAGTGATGTAAGGGAGATTTTTTGTTTTGATGGTGTTTTTGAAAATGATATTTCTGTTAAGGATGAGAAAATTCTCAATGATATTTCTTAAGATAGTGAGAATGAATCCAAAAGTCGAAATAAAGATGAATGATATGCAGAGTCTTATAAGCTTTACTAATGGTTATCGTAGTGCTAAAGACAGAGTTTTGGATTCCAAATTACCACTTATGTACTGAGGTAATGACACCTGAGAAAGTGTTTCAATTTCTGAACTGCCATTTATTTATCGATAATCCCTGTCAAAATGGATCAGTGGTTTTCTGCCAGAGTTGGAATTGTGTGTAGATTATCTGCTCATACTTCATTTTCATATTTTGTGTAACAACATGTTTTGTACATAATACCCCATTTTAAATATATTTTTTTGATAGCTTCACAGTAGAAAATTTTTAATATAATTATTTATTTCAAGATTTGTCACAAGATTATTGCTTTTGTTTAATATAGATGGAAAATGATGAAGTGTTTTCAGAAAAACAGAATTTTTTATTTCTCCCATCACAAAAAAAGTAAAATTATTAGCAATTAATTTTTCAAATATATTTTATAAAATACGTTCATTTTTTTTTCTAACATCAACCACTTCAGGCTTAGATCTATTTTTATATGGTGTTATTTTTTAAAAACAGCTCTCCAAAGAATGTAAAAATCCCTTGTCCCTTAAGAGTTAAAAACTCAATTACAATATATGTAAATTTCTAGTTTCCTTATTGGCGAGGAAAAATAGTTAAATTTTTTTGAAAGTTACGAATCCGGATGGGAGTAAAGGTATCGAAGTGGGGGTTTTTGCAAAATGTTCGTGGTGTTGTGTAGAAAAAAGTAATTTTCTTGCATTTGGTACAAATGCAATGAAAAGGGTTAAAAATGCATATAATGCATTTTTTATATGCATTTAAAAAAAATTTTTATTAAAAGTACATAAAAACTATTTCTAGGGGTTTTTGAGGACGCTGAGAACGAATATCGATACACCATTCGAAAATGCATTTTAAATGCGTTTTATGCTTTTTTGTTATGCACTCCAAAAAAAAAAATTTTTTTTTAATTTAATTTCAATTAAATGGTATATTGATGACAAGTTTTCAGATATTTTGTTAAAATATATTAACTATGTAATCCATAATTATGTTTATAATGCTACAATAGTTTTTGATGGTTATCAAAATATTACAATGAAGGATAGTGAAAGAAATTGACGTGTAAATTATGTTTCATCTACTGAAATTCATTTTCAAGAAACAATGTCCTTAAAAGTTCCTCAAGAGAAATTTTTAAGCAATAAAAATAACAAGACTAGATTGATAAAGATGCTGCCGTGTAAATTTTAAGAACATAGTATTAAATGTATTCAATGTAACCATGACGCTGACAGAACTATTGTAACTACTGCTATAGAAATCGCTAAAAATTGTAACCAAAAAGTTGTCGTGGTATCTGAAGACACAGATGTGCTCGTTATCATAAATGCTCTTACTCCGGATAACCTTAATATATATTTTTACAAACCTCCAAGTGTTAAAAACCTTGAAAAAATTTATTCATCAAATAGTCCTCATACAGGACTATAGTAGTCATCAAATACACATTTGTCCTATTTCTTTAAAAAATACATTCTTTTAATTCATGCTATTATGAGGTGTGATACCACATCGGCATTTTTTGAAAAAACAAAACTACATTTTTGTAAAGTTCCTAAGAAATTTTACGATTTGGTTGATCATTTACAAATACTTACAGAAAAAAATCAGACTATAGATACACTTTTACCTCATGGTATACAGCTACTATTAGCCTTATATGATGCAGATAAAAGTTTTAGAAAACCCAATTTATCAATCAAACAATTGCCTGAAGCAAAATTCTTATTAGAAATGCATCACTATAGATCATATCTCGTTGTTGTCAGCAAAAATAAATTTAAAGGTGTGAATTTAGCGATGTTATTATCAACATTGGATGCATATACCGAACACGTTAAAAGAGTTTATTTACAAGTTCAAACCTGGTTATATGGAGAATACTTAGATCCAATAAAATGGGGATGGAAACTTGTCGATAATCATTTAGAGGCAATTAGAATGACAAATCCATCAGGTTCACCAGAAATTATGTCGATGATTTTTTGTGCTTGTAAAGGTAATTGTGGAAACTCATGTGGATGTCGCAGAAATGGGCTTACTTCTACTCTTGCATGCCAAGCTTGTTGTGGATCTCATTGTTCAAACATCGAAAATATTATAATTGAAGAGGATATAGGTATTGAAGATAGAGAAGCAAATGACAATGAAGAAAATTGAAAAAAATTGTATTCATTTAAATCAATTAAATTTTTTAAAATTTGCTGTAAAAAATTAAAAATAATATTATTTATGTAATAAAAATATTTCTTTTTCTTTTATTTTTTACACCCATATTTATACTTAAAGACGTCTAATGCTATTTTTCTAAATATTAACCTTAAAAAAATTTGCAATGAAATTTGGACATTTTAAAAATAAACAGGTTATAGGTAACTACATTTATATTATTAATTGATAATTACTTTAAGATTGAAATGTATTATATCGGCATTTTTCTGTTCCCCTAAAAAAAAATTTTTTTTTCTAATATATATATTTTTATTATTATTTCTACTTTATAAATTTTTTTGGCTATTTCTATCCTACTCAGGAGTGCGTACCTTTTTGTTAAAAAAACTAACCCAATCCCGAGTCAGCATAAAAGACAGTCTAGTTCATAATTTCAAAATGCGAATAATTTTTTTATTTCATTTAAATGTAATAGTTTTTAAATTTCAAATACGAGAAAAATAACAATGTAGTTTTTATTAAGGAAAAATAATAAAATATCAATCAATTCATTTTTATTTTAATTTTAAATTTGTAAAAATTTTGTAACATTAAAAGTATTATGAATTGGGGGAGGGGGGGTAGAAACAAACCGTATAGCGTTATGTTTTGTTTATTCTAAAAATATTTTAAAAACATTTACTAGGACAACTTTAATGTTAAAAATTTTTTTACACTAAAATGCATAAGTGCACTTGCAACTGGTATACAAACTTTTAAATATAAAATAGCAGTAGTTACAATAGTTTTGTCAGCGTCATCGTTACATTGAATACTATGTTCTTAGAATTTACACGACAGCATATTTATCAATCTAGTCTTGTTATTTTTATTGCTTAACAATTTCTCTTGAGGAACTTTTAAGGACATTGTTTCTTGAAAGTGAACTTCAGCAGACAAAACATAATTTACACATCGATTTCTTTCACTATCCTTCGTTGTAATTTTTTTATAACCATCAAAAGCAATTGTAGCATTATAACCATAATTATTGATTACGTAGTTAATATATATTAACAAAATATCTGAAAACCTGTCATCAATATACCATTTAATTTAAATTAAATTAAAATTTTTTTTTGTTTTTTGGGGTGATTAACAAAAATGCATAAAACGCATTTAAAATACATTTTCGAATGGTGTATCGATGTATAAACTTGATATTCGTTCTCAGCGTCCTCAAAAACCCCTAGAAATAGTTTTTATGTACTTTTAATAAAAAAAATTTTTAAATGCATATAAAAAATGCATTATAAGCATTTTTAACCCTTTTCATTGCATTTGTACCGAATGCAAGAAAATTAAATTTTTTCTACACAACACCACGAACATTTTGCAAAAAACCCCACTTCGATACCTTTACTCCCATCCTGATTCGTAACTTTTAACTAATTATCCTCGACTATTAATACTAAAAATAACATTTGTTTAAAAAACCTGTTTTTTACAAGTAAAATTTATAAAATCTTAACTTTTAAATTGAATTTCTGAGTCATGTATTGGAAATAACAGCTAAGATTTGATAAATTATAGTGCTTTGTATATATTAAGAGCAAGTCATTTTACACACCACTTATGTTTTTTTTAAGTATGGGTATTTTTACAGCAGTTAACATTCCTACTTATACAGACATAGTTACAGTTACATACAGCTGAACTTTAGTTTTGAATTGTTTAGGTTTTTTCTGTATGACTGTAAAACGAATTTCATACTCAAGTGTCCACATTAGCAAACAAATGTAATGTTTGTGCATGTGGGAAATAAATTTCCACATGAGGTTATGTAATATACTCGTGCATCTCTAAAAAATAGTATTATAGACACATTTTTATAATCACATTTATTCAATAATTTCTAATAAATAGTAAATTTTAGGAATTAACTACTACACTGGTTACATAACATATTTTACCCAAAAACCTGTGATGGCAATTTGATGCATGCTATCATTAACACACTTAATGACCACTAGCATACAGTCTAAAGCTTCCTGAATCTCCCCACACCATTTCTGACCTTCACTATAATGTAGTAAATCCTGAAAATAAATTTAAAAACATTAATACAATAAAATTATAAAAGTAATTATGATTTTAAGCTTCTACTTTAACTTACTATTCAATTTTAAATATTAATATGTTTTAAAAAATGCGTTCTTACTACAGTAAAAACTCGATTAACTGTCATCGTCGGGACCATGGCCATTACGGTTGAGTGAATAGACGGATAACAGAAACATTGTATTATTCCTCCAAAACTTAACCACAATCAATTATATTAAAGACAGATATTACTCTCACAGTAATGTAATATATTTTGGAACCCTAGTGGCCCAAAGGTATTTGGTTCAGGGTACTGGCCGTCGGGTCAATTGGATGACGGTTAACAGAAACTGATGGTTAATCGAAGTTTTACTGTATATTGAGTACTTGCTGTTTTTTGAAAACTCTCTTAATTAAATATTGTGCCTAGATGCCTAAACTTTGTGTCTACTATACGGAAAATTTTAAAAAAACAGTACAAGCTAATAAAAAAACTCAATGCTTGTTGGTAATGTAAATTCTCTATATTTAAGCTATGTAAATTTCAACACATTTGTCAAAATATTACAAGATTTTTAATATGAAAAACTTCAAAGATATACAGCAATAAAAAGAGTTTCAAATATGATACTACTATTAGGTAGAATGAAAAATACTGCTTGTAATAAAAATAAAGACTATTAAACTTTTGATATTTTAGTATGTTGTTTATATGAATTTTTGCTTTAAACTCCGGAAATTCGCATCTGAGACTCTTGAACTAATTAAACAGGCTTATGGGGATGAAGCCTTAAGCCACACAAGAGTTTTTAAAAGGCACAAAATGTTTAAGGAAAGCCCGGAGCTCATTGAAGACAACTACTGTGTCGGACGCCCAACAACCGCTTGAACCAATGCTCATGTGGCCAAAGTAAAAACAGTTTTGGATTCTGACAGGCGTTTAACCATCCCCCTTATTAGTGAGGGTACAGCCTATCAGTCAAAACTGTCCACACCATTGTAACAGAGCATCTTGCTATGAGTGTGCGTGAAGCTGGTGCTGAAAGTCTTAAGCTAGGAACAAAAACAGTCATGGGTAAAAATTTTGAAAAATATTTTGGATTGTATTCAAAATAGATGAAGATTTTCTCGACAAGGTTATTACCAGCGATGAATCGTGGTAGTACAAGTTCCAGTACGACTTGGAAACAAAGCCTTAAAGTTCAGAATGACACACGCAGGGGTCCCCGTGTCCGAAAAAAGCTCGGATGTCAAAATAAAAAATCAATACCATGCTGATTGTTTTTTTTACAGACATGGCATTGTTCAGAAGGAGTTCGTGCCTACTGGAATGGCCGTACATGCGGCATTTTACATGCAAGTACTGAGACTCCTGTGAATTCGCGCTAAGGAGTATGCGACCAGCCATTTCAAAAAATACTATACCATGACAACGGGTTGTGCCACCGTGCGATTGTTGTGCGGCAGGTGCTGGCAAAATTCAGCATAGCAACATTCCCTCACCCCCCTACAGCTCAGACCTGGCTCCACCAGACTTTTTCTTGTTTCCGCGACTAAAAAGGGAGCTCAAGGGACATTGGTTCTACTTCATCGAGGTGGTTCAAGAGGTGACAACAAAGGTTCTCAACAGTATTCCGGATTCGTCTTCCAGCAGCCTTTTGACAAGTGGCAGACTAGCCGAACTAAGTATATTGATGCAGGAGGAATGTATTTCAAAGACTATTAAGTAATTATAATAATATCTGCAATAAATTTTGATTTTTGGAACCAGTCCCAATACTTATTGAATAGACTGTGTATAATAGACAAACATGTAAAGCTTTATACAATTCTAAAATTTTGAGCGTTATATCACAAGAATCAAAAATGACAAAGACTCACGTCCATAGGAAATCTAAGAAAGATTTCTAGATGGATGACCTTAAGGTCATAATGAAAGTTACGTTTGTCACTGCCCTATGGATCAGGACCGATTCATACATTCCTAGGACTAGAATGTAAATGAATTGGTTCCGATACATCTGCCGCAATGTGTTTAATAAAAACTTTATTCAAATATTTTCTTGGCTTGAAAATATTCCTTATGTTACATTATTATTTCATATAATTAAATGTTCAACTTATAATCTGTATTGTTAGGGAATTATAAATAGTTTCAAATATAGAACAATATTTCTGTGCTATTTATTAACAACACACAACACTCTTTAACAATTGTTATATTATTGGTATAGGTCATAAATTGTTAATTTTTACTGGAAAAGATGATTCCAAATTTGTAAAGATATAAACCAGCTTACCTTGAGCAAGAGTTGGTATTTAGTTATACGTTGTACTGGTTTCAACAAGTATGCAGCTAAAGGCAATTTATGACCCAGTTTGCGTTGGCAAGCCTGGAAGAAAGAATTGTTACCAAGAGAAGCTCTTAGTCTCTCTGACCTTGGATTGTTCTGGCAGTAGTAACTGTATAATCTATGAAATGACTCCCGCTGCAAAAATATAAACAAAATTGTTTAACCAAATTTTTAAGAAAATAATAAATAAATAATGGCAAATGCCAAAAAATCATTGTAATGTATTTTACACTTTAAAAAATTAGTTTATAGAATTTTTCAATGATTATTTGTACAATATGTTTTTGTAATTAATTCTTTAACCATATGATAACATTCTTTAACTAAAAATTTCACTAATCAATTTAAGCCACTAATCTTAAGATTTAAATTAAGATCACTGTATCCAGAAAGAAGTAGGACTATATAAAGAGCCCGGTTAAACTGGTTAGCCTATTGGCTAATGATGGCCAAGGATGGGCGTTGGCTATGAGCCATGAAATAAGGAGTAAGATTTAAATTAAATGTGAAATTTAGCAGCTAGAATTCAAAAATTCTTTAATGTATGATTTAAGTTACTAATTATTAGATTTTAACAAAATGCAGCAGTAGTTAATATTAAAACATTTCTACACACATAAGCTGCAGTAGTTTTAACCCAAACCACAGCAGCTTTTTTTTGTCTCTGTCTTACGCTGGCTGTCAATATTAAGTAACTTATATCACATGTAATGTCTAGGGTCCATTCATTAAGAACATATCATTAGTGGCTTCAGGAAACACTACCTGTATATTATTAATTTTCTACATTGATTCTTACAACACCTCGCTTGGATGCTAACAGAAGTATATTTACATATATACTAAGATGGGTCACATATTGGTAAATATAATTTTCTAATGATGATTAGATTGATATTTTGCCCTGTTGAGCCAAGAGTAGGTCAAAAGTATTAACATGTTAATCCCTCCATTTCGACAACCAAGTTCCACAGTTGTTTTTTCTTGCTGTCATTATAGTGTAATTATCAATCTCTATTACACTATGACTATCGTGTTGTAAGAAATCATGAACAATTGTAAACATTTACCACTCTTTTAAATATATTTATTATTTTGTACAAATTGTTAGTAAGTCAGTGTTGTTTTGTAAACAATCACTTATTTATAATTCATTTTCATACTGTTTTTTATTATTATTGTATTCCACTGTTTAATATTAGATGTAGTAGAGATGATGAATGTAGAAGTGATTTTGCATTGGCTCCGATTCTGACATTTCTCTGGGTGAACCATTTGGTGATGGGCAAATTGTTTTGCTAACATAATTCTCATATACATAGGGAATGTAAAGGTCTTGTACTGTAATAATATATGTGTTTCTTATGAACGCACACAACATTATAATACAAAACAAAATTATATAATTTTATTAATGAATTTTATTAGTTTTTATTTTATGAAAAACTAACACATTGTTATTTTTACTTGTGTGTTTATTATTTTATTATTAAAATATAATTTTATGAAATGTAGAAATAGAGACAATTATGCACAAATAATGATATTATGCGCTGTGTAATTAGTATGGTATATATTTGAGAATCTGACAGGACTATTAAACTAAAACTTTTATGACTATATAAACTTGAAATATTTTCTTGAATGCTTACATAGAGATAAAAAGACATTGTTAAATTAAAACACTACTATAATATTTTAGCCCTGGATAAATGTCATGTCACTTGACTGTTGCAGCAAAAATGTCCAGATATGGAAAACACTATGATTTTAAAAGCTTAATTTTTAACCTAAGTGTTGTAAAAGCCCTAATATAAAAAAAATCAACAAGACCATTAGTTTTTATTTATATTTAAACACACACATTCAGAAATAAACATTTAAGAAAATATATTTTGAAAAAATATAAGTTTAGAACCCAATAGTAATAAAGATTATTTGAAAAAAAAATAATGACATCATACTCTTGTCTTATGATGTATACATAAAAAAATGTAGGCTATATACAGAACAAAATGTTAAACCTATATAAAAGTAATTAAATGTATATCAATCATACCCTGTGTGTAAAACAAAGGGCTACCAGATCAGTTGTAGAGATGCAGTTTTCTAAGTCTTGTAAGAAGACATCTCCATGGAACCTGTACAGCTCTTCAAGGTTACCAAACAAGATGTCTGCCTTACCTTCAAGTCCTGGTGGTACAAGAGGTTTCAGCTCTTCTGAATTCATTGCATATTTGTATCCCTACAATAAAAAAACATGTTTACCTCAATGTTTACTCTAAGTGGAAGGTAGCTATAGAGTTTAATTACTATCCACACCTATATTATTTTTGTATTATATTGGATATGCAATTACTATTACTAATGGCTACTATTACCTATTGTTATTTGATACAAAAATTTTATCTTACTAGAGATATAGTTTTTTATACACCTTTAAATATAAAACATTTATACAAAACTTGATATTTATATTTGACATTTTATACCAGTTTTTTTTATATCAAGTAATTTTAAATCATGTTTTTGTTATACATAGTAATATATTTAAGACATTTACACATACACAAATGCTTTACTATTAACAAGATTTCCATTATGTTGCTCTTTTTATGCTAAAGCTTTTGAAAATAGACTGCAGGTGTTTACCATTGAAGGATATAAGTTTTAAAATTAAATTTTAAATAAAAAGTATTAAAAATTATTTGAAACAAAGCAAATGAAAATTTCTAAAGGAACTTATAAAACCTTAGCCAGTCTAACAGAAAAGTTATTGTTTCCCTTACCTATGTCAATTCTTGGCCTTTGTCTACTGAGATGGCCATCCCAAGATTTAAAAGTATTTAAAAAATGGATGTTATTTGTTAAAACAAGGTTACTCACAAGGTCCAAAACTGACATAGCTGATCAAATATTGTAAGAATATTGAAATGGGCATTCACGTTGACTCCTTGGGTGTTAATATTTGAATTGGTATTGTTGCAGTGTGTTATTTACAGAACCAGTTCAAAATGTTTTAAATAACTTATCAGCTGCTGACTGTGGAACATATTCAGTCATTCGGATTTTGACAACGAGGAGAGTTTAGCATGAGAAATTCATAGACAATATAGTAAGTTATAGCAAAGTTCATAAAATGACTAGATCTTTCAAAATCAGAAAGTAAAAGTCCATAATGAGGCTCAATCAGACCGACCATCTGTGATCACAGAAGCAAATAACTTGCAAATGTCATAAAGAAAATATTTGTCAAAGACCAGCTATTCCAGCTAATCACAGACAGAAAGAAGGCACTGCTATGTCGTTGAATTCTTACCTGGAAAAGAACCTGAGGTTTTAACTACAATCTCATAAACCTAAATATCTTTAACACAATATTTTCACTTCAATGATTCACAAAACTATTTTTTCTTTTCATAGATATGTACATAACTAAATACATAAGTAAACAGATCTTAATATTAAAAATCTTTTTATAAAAAATCATATCTGCTCTAATTTCCAATAAGAAACACCTTGTAAAATAATAAATATGTTTAAGATGAAATCTTCCACATGTCATTGTGTATTATGTATAAAGATTCAGTGTATAAACGTTCTATAATTTTTAAAGAAGGTAAGTTTTTTTATATTTTCTCAACAATACACTCAACTTACTTTAATAATAAGAGAAATGTCAATAATTCTTTCATTATGGCTGATTGATGGGAAGTACAGTTTTCTGTGGCTTTGAGACTAAATGTATCTACTAAGATGTAAGTGTAACAAAACTTTATATGATATAACTAATAAATTTCATTCTTGTTCCATCGTTTTACTTATTATTTTATATTTATAGTTATTAAATGAAGTTTTAAAAGAATGGTTTTGAAATTAGTAAACTTTTTACTCTTTTTTGATGAATCCAATTAGATAAGTGTATCATAAGAAGGAAACCAACTAACAACTGGATTTGAACCTTTGTCATATTCATGTTTTCAATAACCATAGGCAGGATATTTGGCCCAACTGTATCTAGGCTATATGTTTATATTTCAACCTTAGTGAATCATAATTATTTCTGATTAATAGCTTTACCTTCAGAATTGAGCCCAGCTCTGTAACATAGATACGTTCAGTTTCCAAAAGTTCTTTCAACACATGGTTTCTCTTTGCTCGTAAAATATCACTACCGACTGTCGCCTCTACATTTCCATTTTCAACCTAAGAAACAGAAAATCATTATTCAATTTATGAAATACATTTGTTTACATACTAACTTAAATATATTAGAAATTTAATGTAAAAACCTAAATTAATTACCTTATTTTGTGGAGAATGAGGAGGAGGTGGGGGAGATTGAATTGGAGGTTGAAGAGGAACAGCAGGTTCTGGAGTAACTGTCTGTATTGGCCGAGGAGGTTTCTGGGCAAGCCTCTTCAAACTGGAACATCTCTTGTCACACATTGTAGTTATGTCATCAATCCTTTGTAATACCTATAATTGAAAGCAACAAAAAACAATTTTAACTGGTGAATTGTTTTGAAGTTACTATCTTTAATTACTATAAGGTATTAATTAATATTTAACATATTAAAAGGAAAAAGTCAAAATAGTTAACTCAAAATCTCACAAAAAATTGGTTTTTAAATAACAAACACACTAGTTCAGAACAGACTAGTTTCAATGACAATGTGGCCTTCCTCAGTGCTTCGCTACTACTCAATAGTATCTCAATTTTTGGCTCAATTTTGCATGCTACAGGAAAACCCATATTAAAAATATTGGCTATTTTCTGCACACTATTATCCCAGTTTCCTTCATAAGCCCTTAAAATTCAGAAATGATTTTGCTTTACACTATGCATTATGGGAAATTACAAAGCATCTTTCATCACAGATCTCTGCACTGATGAAGTCCAAAGTTATGAATTGGGTGTCATATCTACACTGACGATTCTTCCTTCTACTATGTTATAATAATACATTACCACTTGGAAGTCATTCAATGAACTTTCTCAAACTACCGAATTATTTGTGAAGCATTTTAATTAAATCATCCTCTTTCTCTAAAAATATTAATAACAATATAAAACATGTTATTGGGATTGTAAATTAAAACATCAAGTACATGATAAATAAATAACAATAACCCTTGCTACAAATATTTAAATACCCTTGATGTACATTTCGCCAACACAGTTAGCATCATCAGAAGGTTACAAACATTCTCTACAATCAAGGACATATTTAATTATTTGTTTTGAGATACGTTTGCTTATAATTCTATTACAAATGTCTGTAAAAACTGGTTACTTTGTCAAACATTATTCAACATTATAATTTAAGCCTTCATCATTTATTAAAAAACCTGGAACAAACCTGTATAACTAGTGCTTTTGTCTCGGGTGTAATTGAATCTTGAAAGAGCGTATGAAACTCTCTAGGGCTGCTCAATTTAAACTGTGCTGCACTCTCTACAAATCTTTCTAGCTCAGTAAGGGCAGCTTCTGCACTTTCTGAGGAGCAGGAACATTTTTCTATATGCTGAGCACCCAAGAGTTCAATGCCTCTTGTACACCATTTGTTTGCCTAAAACACACAATAGAATTTATCATGTATCAAGATAACACATTAGACAATGCAGACAAATTTCTTTAAATTTATGCTACTGAGAGAAAACATTTCTCTTAAGATGAAGAGACCTATGTTAAAAGATTATAAGTAAGTAGCAATACAATTATTATTATATTATATACTAATTTTTACCCTAAATTAAAGTTGATTTAGGATTTTTAACGGAGCAATCCACTTCTTGTCTATCTCACTTTTATTTACTACAAATACATAATTTTAAACATTTCTAATCTTGAAACATCCTGAAACATATAAAGCTATGCACAAATAACCAAATTTCAAGGCAGGAAACTGTCTCAATTTTATACAATATTTATATAAATGACTAATATAGTTCTTTATTATTAAACAAAACTCAAAAATTCCTTTACATAACAATAAAAAAATAGGTTTTTAATTATTCAATAAAACAGCTTCTTTTCCCTAATAGAATTAGAAAACTAAAGAAGGACCACAACAAAATACATAAAAAAAACACACCTAACCTTTTTGCGGTGAATGGTTGAAGAGCTTATAATTGAAAATCATCAGCCCATGTATGCCAGATTGATAATAGAGTGAATCCAAAATTAGATAAAATCTACCAAAAATCTGACAAATATTTTATGAGCAATATGATTGATTACCACTACTTCCATATTTTGACAGATATTTATCAGCTATAAACAGAATATAATGTGAAACGTTTTCTCTATACTAGAAAAGATGATTTGAACATGTGGAAAAAAGAATTTAACTGTCATTCAATGTTTTATGGTTTTTTATCAAACCACCAGAAGATGGTAGACTTGATTAAAGTTAGAGTGGCAATTTAAAGTACACTAAATATTTTACTTTGTGAGTTTGAGTTAGTTCTGAAATTAAGAATCAGGACACCATATTTGTAAAAATATCATAAAAAGACATTTTCAGTGAATTTCAAAGAATAATTTTTCCTCTTCAATATTTTAGGCATTTATAATTTATTTTTAAGTATATTTTTATAGCAATGAATAATTTTTTCAAACCAAAATTACTCAGAAAGAATTTTTTTAAGAATTAAGAAGTTTTTCAAATCAAAGCAACTCACAATCAGAAGCCATAAGTACTGTGTAAGTTAATGGTCACCAGATGTGAAAAACCAGCATTTTTTATGACCAATTTAAATTCATAGTATTAAAATAATATCTCACTGATAAAGGTAAACAGGAACAAATAAAAATCTTAAATATACTAAATTATTATAATTAGGTAAAATATGACTAAAAACCACTTGAATATTCTTTTAAAGGAAATCATTTAGGAAAGTATAATTTGTTATCCTTAAGAGGAATAGCACAACCAAACGTTCATGAACAACTTCTTCCATCAATTTTTTTCTTTTTATAATTTAAGCTATAAATAGCTGTGATTTAACAATAATATGAAAATAATTAATTTAATCATATTCAATTTACTATATAACTCAATCTATATTAAAGACTACTTTTTATGAAATATGTGAAAAGGATTATAAATAATAGACATATCTTGGCTATAAAATTGATGAATTGTCCTTTAACCATCAATCTAAAGTAATAAAAATATGTAATTAATACACCTATTAATAGCAAAATAAAATAAAATCTCAACACTTCCATATAAATTGTATCATAGTGTTGTATCATGCAAAACAAATTATATCGGTTTATTAGAACAATGGTTTATTTGATCCAAAAAATTTGGTAAAAAAGAATGCATGTGACACACACAAAAAGACAGTTATTGATCTAATAAGCCACTTATTTGATCCAGTATTTTTATCTAAACTAATAAAACAGTGTTTTATTCTGTCCAAATATATACAGCTGTTGACCAAGGAGAAAATAAAGTGAATTTATAAAATGTTTCAATATGCTAAAAAGAAAATTGATACTGAAATTAGACAGGATCTGTTAATTGCCAAGCCTGCTATCATCAACGAAAAGTGAAAACTTATAAATATTCTGTGTGTTCAATGTTATATAGCTTTAACTTGAAATGATCAGATTTGTCTACAGTATGTTTATAAATACACCTGTTACAGTCACAAGTTCAATGTTTATTAAACATTGTTTTCCATACAGCCAACCCTTAAGTTTAGAGATACCATATCTACTCTAACTTGCTACTTTGTGAGCCCATTTTTCTGCATTGCTTATAAATTCCACCACTTGCATTTAACATTGTCATGTTCATAATGTATTCCTGAGTAACACATGTGAAGATTTTTCTGGAATTTTGTAAAGTACATTATCATTAATTTTCAAAACTTTATTTAATAGGACCAGCTGTTTAATTGAACCAATCATGCAGGAGCCAAAGTAATCTAATTATCTGAAATCTGTTGTAATAAAAGCTGAATAACTGGAACATTAAGAACCTTTATTGATGTTATGACAAGCACTTACTTTCAGATATGTCCATGATCAATACACTTTAAATAGTGAACAGTTTAATGACCATATTGAAAATATATTCCTCTGAAGTAGAAGAATTTATCAAAACTATAATGGATCTTGAAGCTCAAGTAATCTGATGAGTTAATATGATTGATCATTTCTGATATGTGCAATTACATAATCGAACACACTGAATATCACAAACTAAATATAATATTAATAACAATATATATATATATATATATATATATATATATATATTCTTGATATTTAACATTATCCATTGTTTTTCCGTTGCACTGACTTTATGAAGTTAATATATTACTATGTGAGTAATTTTATCCACCATTAAGTGCAATAATTTTACCTTGAGTGATGAGGCACCTTTCGGTCGTTGACCATTGTCGAATCACTGATTTTTCTCTGCTCAAAGATGAGCAGAGAAAAATCAGTGATTCGACAATGGTCAACGACCGAAAGGTGCCTCATCACTCAAGGTAAAATTATTGCACTTAATGGTGGATAAAATTACTCACATAGTAATATATTAACTTCATATATATATATACATATATATATATATTTTAAAACAACATAGGTTATTCAAATACAAGAATATTTATTATTTTATATCCAAAGCTTTTCGTTGGCAAACAGTACCAACATCATCAGGAATGAAAATTACAATAATAATTACAATAAGATTATTGTAATTTTCATTCCTGATGATGTTGGTACTGTTTGCCAAAGAAAAGCTTTGGATATAAAATAATAAATATTCTTGTATTTGAATAACCTATGTTGTTTTAAATTATTAAACAAGAAAACGTATTATATATATATATATATATATATATATATATATATATATATATATATATATATATATATATATTAGGTTAGTTTTGGTTGGTAAAGATTATTTAGATTTTTTGGACTAGGAGACTAACAGACTTACCTTGGTAAGAGTTCACTCTGTAGTCTTGAAATTGAAACACATAAAAGCACTTAACCAATGATATATTTCAACCACACAGTGGTCTTTGTCAATCCAATCTTTTCCCCTGACAGACTTATATAAACTATAATTACTCATATGCTCATGGAAACAATATATATATATATATATATATATATATATATATATATATATATATAAATATATATATATATATATATATATATATATATATATATATATAGAATATCAAATGTGTTTTCCTGTTAGAATATTTTTAAGATCAAATAATATACACAAATACAGGAATATTCAATTTATTGAATAATAAACTCAAAGCTTTTCGTTGGTTTACATTACCAACATTCTCAGGAGTTACAATACTAAGAATGATAAAACAAATGTCTAACAAACATGAAGTTACTAGATAAAGCAATACACAGTTGCCAAATCTATTACAATATTGCCAAACCTATTCCACTGCTGCCACAACATTATATACATTGAACAAAGTATGGTATTTAGAACGTATTTGAATTTGTTCATCTATTAATTTGTTATTAATATTATGCTTGTAAATTTCAAATGCTTCATATTATTTATATTAGGAAACATATGAGTATTATTAATACAATGGGTTGCGAAATTAGACTTATATATATTTGGTTTTAAAAAAGCATTAAAATGTTCTTTATACCTTTCTTTTAATTTTTTCTTTGTTTGTCCTATATAAACTTTATTACAAAATTCACATTTTAATTTATATAATCCATTTTTCTCATGTATAGGCCTACTATTTATATTATTATTATTATGGTTAATTATATTTATTATTCTATTATTGGTTCTATATGCAATTTTTATGTTTTTATTAGTAAATAATTTGGAAATATTTTTTATTTCAAAACCAGTGTAAGTAAAAGTACTCCATACAGTATTATTATTATTACTACTATTGTAATGAATATTATTTTTTATTTGTTTTGTAATATATTATAATTTAATTTATCTACCGTTTTCTTTTTGTAAAGTAAATAAATTTTCTACGGCTATCTGGTATATTATGTTTTTTCCCTCATTTTATTTTCATTGCTCATAGGAATTTTATTCATTCTGTAAAGATTATATAAAGCAACCATTGGAAGTAAATGGAAGTAAATAAAGGGTTAAAAATGAACGTATGTGAAGCATTTGAAATTTACAAGCATAATATTAATAACAAATTAATAGATGAACAAATTCAAATACGTTCTAAATACTATACTTTGTTCAATGTATATAATGTTGTGGCAGCAGTGGAATAGGTTTGGCAATATTGTAATAGATTTGGCAACTGTGTATTGCTTTATCTAGTAGCTTCATGTTTGTTAGACATTTGTTTTATCATTCTTAGTATTGTAACTCCTGAGGATGTTGGTAATGTAAACCAACGAAAAGCTTTGAGTTTATTATTCAATAAATTGAATATTCCTGTATTTGTGTATATTATTTGATCTTAAATATATATATATATATATATATATATATATATATATATATATATATATATATATATCTTTAATCTGTGCATCTGTGACATCTGATTTCTACTCTACACAATCTGTGATTACAACTTATATTTATTTTATTTCATTCTCTCATATTTCTGTCTGTGTTTTCTCTTTGACTGACAAAGACCACTGTGTGGTTGAAATATATCATTGGTTAAGTGCTTTTATGTGTTTCTATTTCAAGACTATAGAGTGGACAGTGGACTCTTACCAAGGTAAGTCTGTCAGTCTCCTAGTCCAAAAAATCTAAATAATCTTTACCAACCAAAACTAACCTATATATATATATATAGAGTATATAATATTGTTAATAGTTTTATATGACTATTGTTTACTTTACGATAAAATTATGAAGTCTATTAAAAAAGTGACAGAAGTTTCGACCTATCATGGTGGTATGCAGGGTTATACCCACCATCTTGATGTCACAATGTTCCGACACTCAGTACACATGGAGTAGTATTTTCATTTTGCCTTTTGTCTGTGCCTCTGTGATACTTGCAAGTTTTTGTTGACAAAATACCATGAGCCAATTGAGATTTATCGCCAACTTTATAAGCTATGAAAAAAAGGAATAATAAGTGAAAGCTGGATGAGGCAATTGTCCATTGATTTTCAAAATGACTGTAACAATGTTTAAAATAAAGACTGAAATGGTAGGTCTAGCCTGATGACTGTTAAAATGGTGATGAAAATCAATTTGAAACCTCATGAAAACCTTTGTTTCACAAATACAGAACTTTCTTTGTATTCCCAAAATTCCATTTTAAGTTTGGTGCAAAAAATTGTCAGAAAAGCTTGGTATCCACTATTTTCTGGAAGCTGGTTTTTCAAAATCCCTACCAAAGGTCACAATAGAGACTTGCTGCAAGATAACTATCCTTCCTTCAAGATCGATTACAACAGAAATGTTAACAAAGTTATAGATTATATTGTAACTAAGTGAAACATATATATTATGAAACAAAAAGGCAGTTAATGGAACAGAGGCACATAAATTTTCCAAAAAAACAGAAAGTATTTGCAAGAGCTAATGGCAAGACAGTAAAAGAGTGATTCTCGTTAATTTTCTTGAATTTGGCACAACAATCAACTGAAACAGATATTGTGGAACACTGAGAATACTAAAGCAGGCATTACAAAGCAAACATCAGGGAGAATTTGGCACAACAATCAACTGAAACAGATATTGTGGAACACTGAGAATACTAAAGCAGGCATTACAAAGCAAACATCAGGGAGAATTTGGCACAACAATCAACTGAAACAGATATTGTGGAACACTGAGAATACTAAAGCAGGCATTACAAAGCAAACATCAGGGAGAATTTGGCACACAGGTTTTTTCATGACAAAACACATCCACAGATGATAACAACAAGAGGGCTTGGATAGGAGGTGTTTAGTCATCATCCTTCCAGCCTAAATTTGGTGCTAAGCAACTACCTCCTCTTTCCAGCGATAAAACATACTTCACTATACAATGCTTTGATACTGGTGTTCAAATACCAAACTCCAGGCTGGTGTACACAAGTGGTTGGTCTGTATACAAAAGATTTCGACACAGGCACCAATCTTGTTCTCATTCCAATACCATACTTAGTTTTCTGACCACCAGATGTAGATGTTATAAGAACTTAGAGTTCTATTTGAGATTCATCTTCTTTTGTATGATAGGCAACAAACTGTACTGCATAGTTTTAGAGATAAACAATATGGACATAGTTGTAAACATTTCCTTAAACTATTTTACTGCAATATCATATAAAATGATAATTCAAGATTAGTTTTCATTCTACATTTCTTATGGCTAAGATAAAAATGCCTGTATTTAAATTGTAATGAAATTAATAAGTATTAACCTTATCTATATTTTCTTGCAGTTCTCTACATTTGGCAAGTGTTTCAAACCGACGCTGTAACCTGTCAACGATTGTAGAGCTCATACGCTGCAATTCTTCACATTTTGGAGCAATACAATCCAAGTGTAGGTAATGCCTTCCTCTTAACATTACTTCTCCACCACTAATTAGTTCTTCTCCTCTTTCAACTTCATCCTGATTAACAAAACAAAATATTTATTTCATACAGTAGACAAAAAATTGTAAAGTTCTTCACTAATATCCAAATATCCCTGAGCTTAATTTTAAATACTATTTATGATTTAACACATTCGCTACCAAGCGGCGCTTATATGAGCCATCTGGTTTTCTCAACAGAGTGGAGGTAAGAATTCGATCTTTCCACACAGACTGAGTTAATGTGGGTCTAACCTTCGTTACAGACCAAAAGTGTAATGTT
This sequence comes from Prosapia bicincta, assembly GCA_036971475.1. Classification (NCBI taxonomy): domain Eukaryota; kingdom Metazoa; phylum Arthropoda; class Insecta; order Hemiptera; family Cercopidae; genus Prosapia; species Prosapia bicincta. The sequence continues at coordinate 113,592,184 of JBAIZL010000001.1, read as the reverse complement.
GTTGTAATATGCTATTATACTACATAAAAACCCTAGATGTATGTTTGTTGAATGCATATTTATATTTTTGCCGTTTTTAGTGTTTTTTGCGATGGCGCATATATGAGCCGGTTGGTCTACAGCATGAAAATCCTATCATAGACCGATCGCCCCACGTAAGAGCCACTACAGTGAAATCCCTCAAATCCATACATGATTTTGATGAAAAAAAAATTAAAAAACTATGTAAACTTTAATAAAGTGTGTACTAAATTTCGCTACTCACACAAAACAGGAGCAAGATTTCATATATATATATATATATATATATATATATATATATATATATATATATATATATATATGAAGTTAATATATTACTATTGTAAGTAATTTTATCCACCATTAAGTGCAATAATTTTACCTTGAGTGATGAGGCACCTTTCGGTCACTTGACCATTGTCGAATCACTGATATTTTTCTGTTGTAGATGTTCGGTCCGTGATATTGGTATTTGTTGACGTTACACACACTTTCTCTTGATCTGTGTGTATGATGTTTTTATATAGTATGTCTTCTGTATATGTTGTTTGTAGATTCATTAAATTGTTGTGTATGTTTTTATAAATGTGGTATTTTTCTAGTGAGTTTAGTTCTATTGGGTTATTATTTATTTCAAGTATGGTTAGGTTATTTTCGTAATTTGTTATTTCATGTTTATGTGATATTAGGTGTGCTGCAACATTTGATACTTTTGAATTTTTGTTTTTGAATGCTCTATAATGTTCTTCAAATCTTACTTTAAATGTTCTGGTTGTTTTTCCTATGTAAAAAGCGTTACAGTTGTTGCATGTAATTTTGTAAATTCCTGATAGGTTATGTTTTTCTGAATTTTATTTGTGGTTTGTGTTATTAAGATATTTTATTATTTTGTTGTTTGGTTTGTATGTTGGAGTGTAGTATTCTTTGTTGTATATTTTTGTTATTTTTTCTATTTTGTTATTGGTGTATTTATATTTTAGGTAGATTTTTTTATTTTCATTATTTTTGTGTTCCGGTTGTAGTGTTGTGTTGAGGTTAGGTTTTTTTGTGAATTTATTGTATATATTTTTTATAATGGATAACGTTATATATTTATATATATATATATATATATATATATATATATATATATATATATATATATATTTATAGGTTAGTTCTAGTAGAGCTTAAAGCTTATTTAGGAATTTTTGGACTTGATAGGAGACTGACAGACTTACCTAAAGGCAATAGTCCAAAACTGCAATCTCTTTGGAAATAAGCACATATAAAACACATCTTCAATCTTTTGTTTTTCTCTTTCTTGACTGAAGAAGATCATGTTGATCGAAATATTTCAAATAAAAGTGAATTAAGTGTTTTATATGTGCTTATTTCCAAAGAGATTGCAGTTTTGGACTATTGCCTTTAGGTAAGTCTGTCAGTCTCCTATCAAGTCCAAAAATTCCTATATATATATATATATATATATATATATAGATTTTTTGGACTAGGAGACTGACAGACTTACCTTGGTAAGAGTCCACACTGTAGTCTTGAAATAGAAACACATAAAAGCACTTAAACAATGATATATTTCAACCACACAGTGGTCTTTATCAATCGAAGAGAAAACACAAAAAAAAAAAAAAAAAAAAAAAAAAAAAAAAAAAAAAAAAAGCTTTTTTTTTTTTTTTTTTTTTTTTTTTTTGTGTTTTCTCTTCGATTGATAAAGACCACTGTGTGGTTGAAATATATCATTGTTTAAGTGCTTTTATGTGTTTCTATTTCAAGACTACAGTGTGGACTCTTACCAAGGTAAGTCTGTCAGTCTCCTAGTCCAAAAAATCTAAATAATCTTTACCAACCAAAACTAACCTAAAAAATATATATATATATATATATATATATGAAGTTGATAAATTACTATTGAAAATACTTTTATCCACCACTAAGTGCAATAATTTTACCTTGTTGTGATGAGGCACCTTTCGGTCACTTGACCATTGTCGAATCACTCTAGATTCGCACTTCACAATGGTCAAGTGACCGAAAGGTGCCTCATCACATAGGTAAAATTAATGCACTTAGTGTTGGAAAAAATTATTTACAAGTAATAATAATAACTTCATATATATATATATATATATATATATATATATATATATATATATATATTGGAAATAATAATTCATGCATGTAAAAACACAAATACCATTAGAAGGCTATTAACAAACACCCTACCAACTCCTCTTGGCTAGTCATGCTAAATATATTGCTTATATGGGCTAGATAATGTATCGAAAATATACGGACAACATAAATATAATTGTATCAGAGACAAAATATGTTTATATTGAAGTTCCATACACAGTAAAGCATATTTACAAATGCACCCATCACTTGTGTCACGTTTACATCTTTTGTGATAAATGTCATTTAGAGAAAAACCTAGTAAAATGTGGACTTTTAAAACAATAACTGCCACAGTGACTCAAAAGCATAAACAAGGTTGTCACTGCTATATAGACCAATACGAATATATCAAGCCATTAAAATAAAACACTAATTTGTCAGAGGAATAAAAGTAACACGCAAGCAGTCTCCCAAATATGAGCCGTCAGTTCATTTAAACTACCGTTGGTCCAGAAACAAAGACCTAACAGCACATATGCGAGTCAGCTGGTGTACTCAAATAGTTCTTTTGTTAACATTGTGGTAGCGAATGTGTTAACTCTTAATAAGTATATCTTAAATAGTTAACAATACTGCTGCTACAGGGGTTAGGCGTAACTTGAGAGGCCTATTTAATCTTTAGTTACTCTATATTACATTAGTTAGCAAGAGCTCTCAACAATTAGATATTACTAAACATTAGAAGATAAATTCGACTTAATCAAGCTCTGAGCTGAGTCAGACACAAGGTCCAAACACCTTATTTGAAAAATGATTGTACTATCTGACACTTTTTTTTTTTTTTTGAAAGAGTATATTTTATTATTTTTTGTGATTCAGTCATAGATGACATAGGTCCAGTTACCAACAAACTTTTTATTGTTATAGGTTGTAAAAAAACAAAAGGCAGTGTGGATATGATAGGTAGGCGAGTTCAACTTCAAGAAAATCGAGAATATAACCCCTTTACTAGATTTGTTCAAGTGCTTGAAATAGGATTAATTCTTTCAGAATGTACACTACCAACAAGCCAAGTACAAAAGAAAACATGTTTAAAGGACAGGAAAATTTAATGGGACTAACAAAACTTGAATGCAACAAAATTTATACAAACACAAATTGCTGGTGTCTATTAAAAGACTTGTCCATTTTCCTGTCAAGCAATAGAACCCTGTTGAGTGTTCTAGAAATTAAAAAAATGTTATAAAAGTGGTACAAAAAAATGTAACTTGGAGTTCTTGTTCAATAAATTTATGCAAAAATCCCAGCTGACAAAATGTTTATTATATGTAACTTGTGTGATAAAGGGAGCAACAGTAAGGTAAACTAATATAGTGAAATCCTTATCATGGTGTTTTATGATGATTTTTTTAATATATAAGGTAAATATAAGGTGCTGCACACATACAACAAAACAATATTTTAAACATTTTTTAAAGTTTTATTATTACAAATGGTTCAAAATATGTTTTTTTTTAAACGTAATAATTTCCTATAATTTCAAAAACAAGACAACATAGAAATAAGTATAAACATGGTTACTTTTGAGATACTCAATTTGCTTGAAATATAGTTCAAACGCCAACTTGTGCTTCTAAATGTTACTTAATTTCGTATGCTTGGATAATGATTAAAACTCAATGGAAACTGAATCTCACAGACTTTTGGAAATCAACAATATTTTGAATAAATAAGAAAACCTTTAAAGATAAAGTTAACACAAATATATGTAATTATTCTGTTAAATTGATATGTAAAAGTTTTATAAAACCAGTCAAATGATTTTTATTGTCCCTAATAAAGTTACATTTCAAAAAATCAATCATTTAGAGTATCTCAGTTATATAATGTTCTTTAAAAAAACCTTTCTTTAGCAAGAGAACAGTTTACCTTGAAAAAAATGTTACAGGAATTTATGATAGCAACAAAATTTACAAACATGTCATATAGATTTATTTCAAGCTGAAGAATTTTGCTGATTAACAGTATCACTTAAGCTTAAAATTAATTAAGCATGTTCAAAAACTTTTAAAAATGAATATAATAGAAAATTTATAAATATATAAAAATAAAAATATACTAATTCAGCAGCAGGTACAGGTAAAATCGAAACATTATACTATTTTTACCATCTTAAAAATAAAAGATTAAAATGGATAAAGATCATAAATGTTAATTTAATCAGACAGACAAAATAACCATAACAAATTTTTTAAACTGAGTACAATTAATTATATGAACAGTCCAGATGTAGTTGAAGAGCTACACGGTACTAAATAAGTTTTGAAAACGCTGATACTGTTAATCGGCAAAAAGTTTCAGCTTGAAATAAAAGTATAAAGTCACATAAAATACAGTATTCTAGTGGAGAAATGCAATATTTAAAGAAAGTTAATGTTTAATGTTTATTGAAATTTGTTTATTTGATATTTCTCAAAAAGAAATTCCTAAAATCATTTTAATAATGCTGCCTTAATGCTGTTGATTTTAAATGATGTTCCAGCAATGTCTGAGTTTTGAACACGTAACTCAGAGCAATGAACAATGCACTGATCTGGTGCGAAATATGTCTGGTGAAAAACATCAGTAAAGTGTTTTGTTTGCCACGAGACATCAAAAAAAAAAAAAATGTTTAAAAAAGCCTCAAGAAGTACAACACAAAAACTGCAAAAATATATTCATTGAATAATAGCTGGTCAATGTCATTACTGAAAATTTACCAACCAACTTCTCTTTGCAATACAAGACAAAATAAGTACTGTTGACTATTATAGAATAGTAGGCTGCCTGAGTGTAAACATGGGTAAAAGGTAATCAGTAAATTATACTATCCAAGATTACTGAATTACTCCTTCAATGTAATGGGCTTTATGGGTTTATTTCACTTGGAGAATATATACAACCAAGAAAGGGAAGTAAAGGGAAACCATAAATAGAAGATTACTTTTTGTAAAGTAGCAAAGTGCAAATATTGAAAACCGATTTCTCAGGGTTGTATTTGAATAAATTTAGAAAATGAATTTTCAACTTACCAGACACATTTTCTGAAATGATGTCAACTCTTTAATAAGTGTGTCAACTCTATCGACAGTTTCTCCAACCTCTGTCATTTCTGATATAGTCTTTAAGTGTTTGTCCAGGTTACTCTGCATTTACAAGAAATGAAATATTATAAACATGATAAAATTAAGAAACTAATTTAATATTGACATATTTTTTTTTATTTTGAGACAATTTTATACTTAAGAAAGTCCTTTTCTACGGAATCGTATTATTATCATTAAACAACAATAACCCTTGCTACAAATATTTAAACAACCATAATGTACAGTTTCCTAACATAGTTAGCATCATCAGAAGGTTACAAACATACCTAGTAACATACTCATTACAATTAAGCTACTGTGCTCTATATAGAGTTTTAAAGTGTACAGTAGAGTCTTGAAAATCTGAGTCCCGATATTTCGAGCTTCCGTATTATTCCAGTCTATTTTATCTATTTGAAAGGAAATGAGTCAGGCTTCCAAGAAATGTTTATTTCAATACGGTATTTTTCTTCATCCCTGTTCTGTTGTTGTTGTTGTGCTGTCGCTCATGCTCACTGTTATGTTGTGTTTGAATGTCTGTATCAGATATGTTTAGATGAGAGAAGGTCAATGGGCCATAAATATCTTCCTTTATTTACACTGTAAGTTTTGACAGACAACAAATATCCCTGCACAAATGTCTAGTCTTGTGCGTGACATATCAGAAAATAAATTCTCTTGAAGGAAACAAATCAATCAAACAATGACGACACTCATGAATACCAAGACGGGTCTTCATTCCCGGTATTAATAAATCTGGTTCGGGCCATTGCCACATTGGATCTGGATATGGAGGGCTTTACTGTCATTAGAAGTCCTATTTTATCTAATGCTCAGGAACTTTTTCCATGTAATCCGAGTTTTCAGTAATCCGAGGGTGTCTCGGTCTCATTCATTTCGAATTATTGAGTCCCTACTGTATTATTGTTGTTATTCCCTATTATTTGATTATATTTTCACATAAATATAAAAACTAACATTACTAAGTTTATTAAAAAATTAATTTTAATTATTATATAATGTATTATATAAACAGTTATTAGACTACTAATCTAAAGCCCATAGCTTCAATGGCCAGTAGCGCCAAATGTTAAATAGGTATTTTTAGACTCTAGGTTAACTCAGGCTTCGATAGTGAGTAGTTAGATTCTAAAATAATAGGCAGTTAAAGATAGTGCAGGATATGCCATATTTATTAATATCGTACGGCTCAAGTGAGCAGATCAACACTATTTATCTCCTAAACACAGGGAAACAAAAGGACTCGTTATTATTATATACCATCAAGTACTATTACTAAATATTTTAACTTTTTCTAACACTGGTTTATAAACAGGATTATATCATGATGAAATAATTTATTTATTTGTCGTTCGATAATGCTACTGAAGTTTTAGCAGTTTACTGCTAAAAATTTGAATTTAAAGTTACATAAATCACTAAAACATTTCCATCATTAAAAACTTACAAAATGATCCTTTTATCCATCAAACTGCTCTTAAAATTAACAAAAAGTGGAATTTCTAGTTATGTAATGACTTCACAACTGGTACTCCAATCTGTGTGGTCAACTGTTTGCACCCGACCAATACATTACTAGTAACTTGTCCTAATTTCCCATTTTATGTTGAATGAAACTAAACTAATATTTTACATTATGAAATAATATTTTAAAAATATTAAAAATTTATATGATTTTGTCAGTTTTGTTTATACTTTTTTGAGCGAAAAAATTCAAAACATTTTTCAGGATAAAGTCCTGGTTTGTCTGGACAGACATTACACACATTAACAGTTTGTTTCTTCTTGTTAATAACAAAGCCATCTCGGCTCAGAATCACCTGAAAATGGGAAGGTTGAAAATCGATTGGTTTTCCAATAATCATCCGCCACGTTGACTATCTGGTTGCCATCTTCACTTTCTGAACTCTCATCTAATGTTCACTACTTCTTGAATATTCAGATTCAGATAAATTAGGACAAGTATTTCTTATAGAAGCTATTTTTACAAAACTACACTATTTACAAAAATTATATTCAGTTTACTACAACATTAAGCACATACATAAACACTAAACACAATGTACCCTTCTAAGACCACAAGAATTGAGCAGGCAGAAAACTAGTCTCCGAATTCAAACCGATACAATCTTCTGATAACAGAACTACTTCACTTGCAAACACTAGTCTCACACTGAACAAATGAATAGCTGGACGCACCCCTATTTGGAAATGAGTAGTTTGTGCCGCAACAGCAGCAGCTGGTACTCGGATACAAATAGCTAGCAGTCAATGTGTTGTCTGTATTTAAGTCATATTTGGAATCAAATAAAAAATAATCAAAATACGAAATACTTTTTTTTTAATTAGATGCATTTGTATAAGTAGTGTAAAAAATTATTACAGACAGGGCTTCATTTATTTTCTTTTTTAAAAAAGAAGCAGTAACAGAAAATAAATTTTATAAACCTACCTGTATAATTTTAAAATCCCTTTCAAAAGTCTTTAAATCTAAATATTGGTGAAGCCTTGCGGAATGTTGTTGCCAGAAGTCATCAAATGTTCTTTCTGTTTCTTCTAATTGCACTAGCAACCTGCGAAATTTGGATTTCATTTTAAATGTATTTACATTTTTTCACTGTAACTTTGCAATTTTAATTAAATTAAAAATAATTTACAGTATCAGGTATAGTACACTAATCTCAAAACTAATTCAACTATTCTGTTCTAAGAATGATTAAATCTATAAATTACTAAATCTACCAGAAATGATGTTCTATATGTAAATGTTCAGTACAATAATTTTCTGTATTTCATAGCGATGTCATATTCTCTGTAGTTCCCATGTTATATGTGTTTTCAATTTATCCAGAGAGGACATTCAAAAAAAGATTACCGAGATCCAAGGTCAACTGCAGAGAAAATGACACTGCTAGGTAAGGCAGAAAATTACTGTACTTACTAAATTGAATTATAAATAATTGTTGACTCTAAACAAATTAGAGAAGAAAAAGCAAAGATGATGGTTGTTTATTTGGGGACCTGTAGACAAATGAACTGAGTAGTATTAGACATTTGTAATAACAATTACTTAGAAACAATTCAAATTTTATCTTCAATGAACTTTTATTTTTATAACCATGTGTTACTGAAATTTTAATAAATCCGCCATGTAATGGTTGTTTATTAAAACTATTTATCCATTTAATACACAATTTTGTGATGTTCATTATACATTAATTTTCAGTCAATTATCTGTCAAATTAGTAAGCTTTAGCTAAACACGTGATATTTATAAACTTGCCTATAGTTGCACTAACTTATATTTGTTGAGGACGGGAGTTTCGGGAGATGTGTCCAACTGCCAACTCATACCGTAACTGATCTTAAAGTTTACGTAGGTTAGGGTGGGGGTGGGATATTATGGTGGTGTGGGTGTATTTTGTGAGTTTTAGGAGTTATGATGTCAAAACGTGTGTGTGAGTTGTAAGGTAATTGTGTATTGAGTATGTGTGTAGGGTGTAGTTTGAAGTGTCAGTATATTTCGTAATGTTCGGTTGTGGTACATTGGTTATTTCTGTGTTGTTTATGAAGAATTTGTAGGTTAAATGTTATGTCTGTGTAGTCACGTTTTGTGGAGTTGAGATGATCAGCGAAGTTTGATTGGTAGTTATTGTTTGTTAGTACTTTAATGAAAACTAGTAGCTCACGTGAAGATGGAATTAACAAATATAAGCTTTAGCGTTATAATAAAAGTATAATACTTTTTACAATTATGTGCAAAAATGTCTTACATAACTGCTAGAAAATTTTTGTCAAGATCAGAGGTGAAAAACAATGCCTTAGTTCAAAGACAAATAAGTGTAAGTAAATAAGATGTAATTGTAGGCTATATGCACCTAGATTAAATTACCGGTTGCTACCAGTAGCTTCAGTCTGTGTTTATGAGTTCTATCTCTACTAGTCTTAAAACATTATATCATGGTATGTAAATTTATTATAAAAATTAGTTGCTAAGATAAGGCTAGCTTATGTAGGGATAGAAACCGGTTGAATATACCTCTCAACAGCTGTAATGTTAGCAAGTGAAGATGGCTCGTGAGAAGTACTCTTTAACCTTTGCTTGATATCGCCCAAGAGGTTCTCCCCTCTCTTTGCAGCTTGAAGGATAGCTTCTTTAAGCTTAGCATACTCATCTCCTTGTTCCTCCAACATTCCTTGAGCTCCATGTACTCCTACCGAGAGATCTTGTGTGCTTTCTCGTAGCCTTTTGGTAAAATCATCCAATGAAGCAGAAACTGCTTTTGTTTGACTAGAAAATTGCTCCAGAGCCTGTAGAAAATAACAACATAAAAACTTTCAGGTTTTTTGTAACTGTTATTAATTTTTTTGAAATATGTTTCAAGGGTTTTTTATGTATATTTTTCTAAACATAACGACTATATTTAAACCAACAATTTCATTTTAACTTATAAAACTAACCCCTAAATACTGAATAACAAGTGAACTGAAACAACATGGAATGATAAAACATTTAGTAAGACAAAACCAGTCAAAACAGAAAAACATCGTTTCAAAGCTGCTTTTTAATATGCTTGAATTGAAATGATTTCCATAATTCTAAAATTTATTTTGCTAACCATAAACAAATTAGACTATCCTATGAAAACATGCAAAAACTGACACTACCAAATCTAACAATTAAATACTTTTACAATCATTTAGGACATAGAAACGTTTTTAGTCTATACTAACCATACGTTGCTGTATCCAGTGTTGGTGACAGTAAGGCATATTACCTTCTAAATCTGTTGTAAGTTCTTTTCTGTCCACATATTGATGAAGTTCTTCTATGCAGCTACATACTATTACCTGAAAATAATTCTAATTAAGTTTAAGATTGTAATTTAGAATTTAAACTTCTCTTAAATAACTTCACTTAAACTTATGTCTATGATTAATTTAAAGGTTAAATATTACAATTAGTTTGCATATACTAGATAAATAAATCTTTATCACAGCTCACAATCCAATCTTGTCTCATGTTACTAATAAATATGTTATGAAATATCAACTAATTTAAAGAATATCAGAATCTAGATTAATTTCACAATTAACCATAATGCAGACAAAAATCTATACATATATAAATATATATATATATATATTTTTTTTTTTTTTTTTTTTTTTTTTAGGTTAGTTTTGGTTGGTAAAGATTATTTAGATTTTTTGGACTAGGAGACTGACAGACTTACCTTGGTAAGAGTCCACCAATACCTTTATATATATATATATATATAAAAATACCAATGGGTATGTGATGGAAGGTTCTTTACTAAGGTTCTTTACCCAGGACACCAATCATTTCATAGATCGACTCTCACAAATATCTGTACCTCTACCCCCGGTAACTATTTTGGTCACCATAGATGTCACCTCTCTCTATACCAACATCCCTCATGCACACGGCCTATCTGCAATAGAGAATTTTCTAAACAAACGCCCAGGCAAGCCTTCTCCCACTACACCTTTTCTTGTGAACCTGACCAGGTTCATCCTCGAGAAGAACAAATTTCAGTTTGAGGGAAGGAACTACCTTCAAATAAAGGGAACAGCAATGGGCACCAGAATGGCACCATCGTACGCAAATCTGTACATGGGATTGTTGGAAGAAAGTTTTCTAAAGACACAAACACACCAGCCATTATGTTAGTATAGATATATAGATGACATCTTCCTAATTTGGACACAGGGTGCTTCAACATTTGAGGCATTTTTAGACAGCCTGACACAATTCTCCACACTTCAATTTACCTGGGAGAAATCTACATCAGCCATCACCTTTTTGGATGTAGAGGTAACACTCCAGATTGGAAATATCAACACAGGAATTCACATCAAACCGACAAACCACCTACAATATCTCCATTTCGACAGCAACCACCCAATAAACATAAAACAATCCATTCCATACAGTCAAGCAATCAGGGGTAAGAGAATCTGTTCGAATGATAGGGAATTGGAAGATTTTAATAGAAAGATATCAACAGCCTTCCAGAGAAGAGGATACGCAAAAAAACTCATTGAAAACCAAATTCATTCAGCACAATCCTCGGTTCACCATAAACCACAAACAGAACAAAATAAACTGTCTTTAATAACAGACTACCATCCTGGTCTACATAAACTCAACAAGATATTGAGAGATGGCTTCAAAATTCTTCAAGCTTCCGTCCACACCAGAAATCTTTTCACCGATCCCCCGCAAATTTGGTACAAGCAACCTCCCAACTTGAAAAACATCCTAGTACATCCTAAACTACCAGACCCTGATGCAGAGAAACCACACAAACTTCCACATGGCTCCTTCCCATGCAATAGACCTAGATGCAAGACGTGTCCAATACACCCCTCAGCAAATAGTTTCAACAGCCAAACAACAAAAATGGTCTTCAAAATACAGGGTCATCATAATTGTACATCGAAAAATTTCATATACCAGCTACAATGTAAACTTTGCTCAGCACAGTACATAGGCCTGACCACGGATGGTCTGAATATCAGAATGAATGGCCACAGTCATGTCAACATGATGTTAAAATTATGAATATGGATAGACCAACAGCTCAACATGCTGCGAGTCACAACATCACAACTTTTGATGACTGCTATACCACAAAAATAATTAAATCACTCCCCCCCCTGATTGCAATCTCTCAGAACTGAGAAGGTGGGAACTATCATACCAGTGGTATACCAAGTCCAGAGAATCCCCTAACCTCAACATCAGATAAATCCATTCATTTTTTTTCCAAATAGCCTTATCTCTTTTCCCCTGACAGACTTATATAAACTATAATCACTCATATGCTCATGGAAACAATATATATATCTTTAATCTGTGCATCTGTGACATCTGATTTCTACTCTACACAATCTGTGATTACAATTATTTTATTTCATTCTCTCATATTTCTTTTTGTGTTTTCTCTTCGATTGACAAAGACCACTGTGTGGTTGAAATATATCATTGTTTAAGTGCTTTTATGTGTTTCTATTTCAAGACTACAGAGTGGACTCTTACCAAGGTAAGTCTGTCAGTCTCCTAGTCCAAAAAATCTAAATAATCTTTACCAACCAAAACTAACCTATAAATATATATATATATATATATATATATATATATATATATATATATATATATATATATATTTTCTTGATATTTTACGTTATCCATTGTTTTTCCGTTGCACTGACTTTATGAAGTTAATATATTACTATTGTAAGTAATTTTATCCACCATTAAGTGGTCCATAGTGAAATATTGTGTGTGTTTAGTATAGGTTTAATTATTATTTGTTCAAAGTGTTGTAAATATATTTCTGACATATAGAACATATAGATAACAAAATAGAAAAAATAACAAATATATACAACAAAGAATACTACACTCCAACATACAAACCAAACAACAAAATAATAAAATATCTTAATAACACAAACCACAAAACAAATTCAGTAAAACATAACCTATCAGGAATTTACAAAATTACATGCAACAACTGTAACGCATTTTACATAGGAAAAACAACCAGATCATTTAAAATAAGATTTGAAGAACATTATAGAGCATTCAAAAACAAAAATTCAAAAGTATCAAATGTTGCAGCACACCTAATATCACATAAACACGAAATAACAAATTACGAAAATAACCTAACCATACTTGAAATAAATAATAACCCAATAGAACTAAACTCACTAAAAAAATACCACATTTATAAAAAACATACACAACAATTTAATGAATCTACAAACAACATATACAGAAGACAGACTATATATAAACATCATACACGCAGATCAAGAGAAAATACGTGTAAAGTCAACAAATACCAATATCACGGACCGAACATCTACACCAGAAAAATATCAGTGATTCAACAATGGTCAAGTGACCGAAAGGTGCCTCATAACTCAAGGTAAAATTATTGCACTTAATGGTGGATAAAATTACTTACAATAGTAATATATTAACTTCATATATATATATATATATTGTAATAATGGTAATTTTGTTTTTTATACAAGTCTTAATAAAATTTATAATTTAAAAGAAATAACAATTCAATGCTGCTTTTTGTTACAATAAACTTTTAATATTTTAAAATGACATTCCTTGTTATCTTTTACAAAGTCACTTACTAATTAAAAATTCTTATTTCCTCTACAAAGAATTACAAAAATTAAGCTTTATTAGCCTAAGTCTTAAATTTGTTATGGCAGCAAGAAGTTTAGTTATAAAATTTAATATGAATTGAAATTGATTTAATTATTTCAATTTGAGCTTGAGCTCTCTTTATCTCGGGTTAAATAGGTGGGTTTTCTAAATTTTGACTAATAAATTTTGAGTTGGCACTTTCAAAAAAATATCTAAATTACAATTCTTACAAGTTAAAATTTTTACAAGTTATTTAGTTTCTAATTAATATATTTTCCTGAATAATGTCTTCTTAATTGATCAGTTCAATGGTTTGGCTTATTGTTACTCTGTAATTATGATTTAAACACGATACTGCACTTTCCGCACTAGTTAAAAAAATAAAATTTCGACAGCCAATTCTGAATACGTCTTCCTCGTTCCAATGCTTTGTTCCAACTGCGTCCTGACGCTACCTTTGTAAAAAAAAAATGGCCAAGTCGTGAATTTCCGCTATTTTTTCGTTTATTCCGTGTAAGTACAGCTTTACGGATGTCATGTTCTTCTTCTTTACGGATACACTTCTTCTTCTTAACAACTGCACTTAAATTTCTTTGCATTTAAATCCAAAACTGTTTTATATTATATATACACGAGAAATATTTAAAACGAATATCTTTTGCCGGTCAATGCGCACGCAACTCCACAAATCCGTTACATCGTGTTTTTACTACAGCACATTCCACTAGCTTGCCGTGTGAAAGTTTTAAGTGTATTTTTACATAGTTCTATTTAAATTGTTACCTATCAATTATTTCTAATACATATTCTTATAAATAGTGATTTGTGTGTTTTTTTCTTTTATATAAAATTTTGTGATTAGATCTAAAATGTGGCCGTGTGCATTTTCTACACAAGTGAAATTAGGTTATGTTTACAATTCGTTCCTGTTATATTTTAGTAATTTTTACATACTGAATTTATTTATATATATTTATCTTATTTTGGTATGTGCCTTTTATATGTATACTACTTCAAAATGTTACATAGTCCCCAAATTTAGATAAAAAAAAATTTTGATTCCGAAATTCCTTTTTTTTATCTCAATTTTCACATTTTGGGAGTAAACTCTTACTCTATCCTTCTTGCTTGTCTGCTGCCCTCTAATTACATATGATATACTTAACTACTAACAATACAATAAATTAACAATTAACATTTAATCAACAATACTCTTACTCTTAACATTTCGTACATTAATCATTTTCTGATTCTTAGAATCTATTTTATAAACTTTTTCTTTTTCTTTCTTTATTTTAAATTTAATAGAATGGAATCTTTCCAATCATAAGTCTTTTTATTTATCTATATAATCTATCTTCTGACACAGTGTTCTTTTTTTTTAAATTTTAGCCTAACCGAGTCATAGCATGTCTAGGTTGTTTGTAGGTTAGGTCCTTGTTCTTATTCATTCATCCCTTCCTATTTTATTTTTATTTACATATTTTTTATTTCTTTATATTTTTTTTTCAAGTGTTTGTTTAATTATTAAGTCATTTCTGGTCTATTGTCATTTCCGGTTTATTTGTTATCTATCCCTCCTACATTCGCTTCCTTCTCCTAATACTTTTATATCCTGAGTCATTCCTGTTGTTACCATCTTATTATCCCTTGTTATTTTCCTTTCTCTCGACTTCTCCCTTTATTTATTTAATTTGTTCTACCTGAAATTTATCTGATTCTCCCTGGTGTGCCTCCCTTGGTTCATAAAATTTCTTTAACAAGCTAATATGGAAAATTCCTCTAATTTTATTGCTTCTAGCATCTTTGATTTCATAAGTCGCTTTGCCATATTTCTTGGTGATCACATAAGGTCCATCATATACATAAAATAATTTTGCCATCTCACCTCTTATACCCTGTGGTTGCCAATTTTCTTTTACTAATACCTTGTCCCCAACATTTAATTCTTCTATTTTATGAGTTTTATTAAATTTCTCTGCTCTCTTATGAGCCTTCTTCTTAATTCTACTCCTAGCAATTTCTAAATGTCTTTCTAAATTTATTAATTTTGAACTCCAGCCAAAATTTTTTATTTCCTTTTGCCAAAACCTTTCATCCTGAATTCCTAGTTGTAGCTGGTTAGGTGTGTATCCTGTAGTCTCATGAGGAATTTCATTAATTGCCTGGTTAATAACCTCTACATATTTTCCCCATTCTCTATGGTTATGATGACAATATGTTCTCAAACATCTAATGATCTCCTTATTCACCCTCTCGACGATATTGCTTTGTGGCCTCCTTATTGGAGAAAATATTGGTTTCATTTCTCTATTTTTTATATACTCCAGCCATTTCTTATTATTAAACTGGGTTCCATGATCAGTCTGTATTCTTTCTACTCTCCCGAAATTTTCTATATAATTTTCTAAACATTTAATTGCCTCCCCTGTGGTTGCCTTTTTCAATTTATAGATTTGAACGAATTTTGTAAATACATCTAACATTACTAATAAATACTTATAGCCTCCTACAGTTCTTTGAAATGGTCCTATAAAATCAATTGACAATTGCTCCTTTGGTTTTTCCACTTGGATCCCTTTCATCTCTCCAAAATTACCTTGGGTTACATTTTTAGCTCTTTGACAAATATTACATGTTTTAATAATTCCCCTAATGCTTTTTCCCATCTTCTTCCAAGTGAAGCTCTCTGATAATATGGTATGACATTTCTTAGCTCCTGCATGCAGGTAATATTCATGACAAGTACCCACTATTTCTTTAATCATTCCCTTTGGTACGACTATTTTCCAACTTTCCCTATTTCTTTTGTATACTAAGTCATTAATAATTTTATAATTTTGAAGATAATTTTGAATGTTTTCTTTTATTTCTCTAACTTCCAAATCTTCTACTTGTAATTTACTAAATTCTTTAAATTTTGTACACATTTCCATATCCATAACTCTTTCTATATAATTTATTTGTAATTCTGAATTTTGGTCTCTTCTTTCAAACTTATTTTTGTCACAAGGGTTCCTGCTCAATAGGTCTGCAACTACATTTTCTTTTCCTTTACAGTGTTCAATAGTATAATCATATTCTTGCATTAGTAATATCCATCTATGCAATCTTGAATTTAAAATTTTACAAGTCTTAATAAAAGTTAAGGCCTGATGGTCAGTCTGGATCACAATTTTTCTTCCTAGGATGATCTGTCTTGCTTTCTGCAGACAAAACAATATAGCAAGTAATTCCTTCTCAGTGGTATAATATTTAACTTCACTTCCTTTTAATGTGCGGCTCATAAACATTACTGCCTTTTTCTCCCCCTTTTCATCAATCTGATAGATGTGTCCTCCTATGGCATATTCACTGGCATCTGTTTGTAGGTAAAATGTTTTCTGGTAATCTGGGTGAGTAAGTACATTTGTTTCCAGAAATTTTTTCTTTAATTTAATAAAATTTCGCTCCTCCTCTTCTGTCCAAATAAATTTGTTTCTATTAGATAATAATTTTAATAATGGTTGTACAAATTCTGAATATTTTTCTATAAATTTATTATAATAATTAGCCATTCCAATAAAACCTTTTAACTGTCGAGGATTTTTAGGTGAGGGAAATTCTAATATAGCTCTAACCTTCTCTTCATCCATTTTTACTCCATTTGTAGTCAATCTATATCCTAAGAATGAAATATCTTTTCTACAGAACTCTGATTTATCAAATTTAATGGTCATGTTGTTTTTTAAAAAAATTTGGAAGATCCTTTCTAGGTGTTTTTTATGCTCCTCAAATGTCTCAGACATACAGACTATATCATCTACATATATTAAGGTGAAATCTTCTAATTCCTCCCTCATAATACTGTCCATAGCTCTTGCCAATGCTGCTAGAGATGTTTTCAATCCATAGGGTGTAACAACAAACTGGTATGTTTTCCCTCTATGTTGGAATGCAGTATATTTTCTTGACTCCTCTTCCAATTCAACCTGCCAGAAACTGTTAGTGAGGTCCATGGTACTCAACCAATTAACTCTCTTTGCTCTGTGTAGAATCTCATTTATTCCTCTATAGCAATCATAATCCGGAATTATAATTTCATTTAGTTTTCTTGCATCTAAACATAATCTAACTTTCCCATTGGTTTTGATGACTGGGACTATTGGATTAATATATGGACTAGTACTTCTTTCAATTATACCTAACCTCAACATTTTCTCTATCTCTTCTTGTACCTGATCTTGGTACTTTGTAGGAATTGGGTAATTTCTTTGGTAAAATGGTACATCTTCCCTAACTTTAATCTTATGTTTATATGCAGTGCATAAACCGGGCTGGTCTGAAAATACTTCTTTATACTTTTCTATTAAATCACTCATCTCCTGTCTTTGTTCCTCAGTTACCTATTCATTCCCTATTCTTTCAAAAATATCCTCTTTTTTTATCTCTCCCTCCTCTTGTACAATTTTAATATAATTTTTACTCTGGTTTCCAAAAGTTTCAAATTCTTCCCAATTTTCCATATCATTCATTCCTTCCTGTTCATCACAACTCAATTCCTCCTCCATCTCATTTTCAAAATTATTCATCTCCCCTTTAAATTTTGTCTGCCCATCTACACTCATTTTTGATTTATATGATTTGTTTTCATATTTAAACTCCATCTCCCATTTTCCAAAATCAAGTTGTGCCTCCACATCCATCAACATATCCGTACCTATAATAAATTTTCTCAATAAGCCTGGCACCACTAGGCATTGAAACGGATATTTTACCCCTCCTATTTCTCCTATTACCATGATCATTTTGTTTATCTTTTTAGTTTTCTTATTTGTTGCAGTCCGAATGGTTAAATTTTTTATTGGTAAGATTTCTATTTTTCCTATTTTATTTTTATTCTCTAACATCCATTTCTCCTGGATACATGTTACGTTACTGCCTGTGTCTATTAATGCTAGTAAACTTGTATCTTCCATCTTAATCTCTATCTCTGGGTTTATTATTTTTTTTTCAATTCCTAAATTATAATTTCTCTCCACATCTTCTTGTTCTAAAAATTTTCTACTGATTAATACATTATTTATAGTTAACTTAATTTTATCGTAGGAGCTTTTATCAAATTTTATCACTGGCAACCTCATTTGTTCTGTTTGATGCTCCTTTTCCTGATCCAAGGCGACGATACCAGTGTTCTCTAGTTTTCCGTTTGACTATGTGCACCATCCTCCTTCCTTGTCCCCACGCCTGTCCTTGCCTCTATCTGATTTATTTCCTTCTGGCTCCTGTCATTTGTTCTGTAATTCCTGTCTCCTCTATTTTCCCGATTATTTTCCTGCCCTGGTCTTGGTTCAATATTCCACCTCATATGATTATCTATTCTTCTGTTAAAAAACTGGACATATGGCCGTCCTTCACTTCTATATTCATTCCTTCTATACAATTCTCCTGGTCCTGGAAATCTTCTATTTCCCTGCTGTCTCATCCCTTCCTCACCCCTTCTGGGTGGAAATCTATTTCCATTCTGTTCCTCTCTAGGGGTAGGCCTATTCCATGATCCCCTGTTTCTCTGTCTTATTTCCTTATTTCTCTCCTCTATATCCTCCTCATTTAGCATCCTTTCCATCTCTCGGATCGTTTTTATATTTTGTACTCTTCTTGACAACTGTATCCTTTCATTAAAATGCCGGCTTAATCTCCGGACTATCTCTTCCTCATTTTGCGGTGGTGTCATGTTCTTTAAAACTATGACTCTTTCTATGAAATAATCTGCTCTGGCTCTTCCATTTCCCTCTATATACCTTTCATTTTCTATTCTCTCTTTGATGCCTTCCTGTATTTCTTTGGCCCAGTATCTTTCTATAAACCTATCTTGTAAATCCGCGAAATTTTCCACCTCCTCTCTGATTGATTCCCACCATCTTGCCGCTCCTACTTCCAAGGCTCTATCTATGATTCCTCTCCATTCATTTTCAAATCCTTCCCCTGTCCTACATCCAAATTTTCTCTCCACATACCTATCCAGTCTTTTTAGGAACTCCATAGGGTTCCCATTCCTACCATTAAATTTTGGCATCTCCTCCTGATTCCCGCATGACACCTGTATTATCCTTAGGCCTTCTCCTCCTTTATTTTCTTCCACCTTCTTTTCTACCTTTTCCATTCTCTGGGTCAATTCCCCTTGTTTCTCATTATTCCTCCTTCCTTCTGTTTCCAATCGGTCAATTCTATCATTATTATTGTTTTTCTCAATCGCTATCTCCCTATTTAAAACTCTTAACTCTTCCCTGTTCTGTATTGTCATTCTTTCTACCTTCTCTATCTCTTTCTTATTAATTTCTGTCACATCAGCTATTATTTCTTTTGTTTCCTCTAAATTCTCCTTAATCTTCTCCTCTAAGTCTCTTCTCATAACTCCTATTTCAGCATTATTCTCTGTTCTCAACTGTTCCCTCATATCCTCTATCATTCTCCTATTTTCTTCCTTTAGGCTTTCGAATTTCTTATCCATTTCCAACCTACTTGAGGCAAATCCTCTGTTCATCTCTTCTTTCATCTCCTTATTTTCCTCCTTTATATTCTCATTTAATTCTTTTCTTATTTCGTCCATCTTATCTAATTGTCTATTCATATTCTCACTCATTTCTTTCATCTCCTCTTTTCCTTCCTTTATATTCTCTTTTAATTCCTTTTTTAATTCTCTCATATCCTCCTTCATTTCCTCTCTCCCTTTTAGACTCATTTCCATGAGAGATCTCATCATTTCCCTCAATTCTTCATTCTCATTATTTCCCTTTTTCTGTTGGGTTTGCATCAGTGGTAATCCCCTAGCCTCATCTACTTGGGTTTCCACCTCACTCTCTTCTATAGGCATATCTGTGCCTTCCATTTCTGTCTCTTGTATTTCTAGGCTTGTCCCTTCTTCCAATTCTATTAGGCCTATTGTAGCTTCTTCCTCTTTTTCATCTATTTTTTCTTTTAATGTCACATATTTTCCTTTTGCAGCTTCCTCAATTGCTGTACCCTTCCTAGACCTACTATGTTTGTTATATTCCTCTAATTTTTTTGTTTTTTTCGCTTTCTCCCTCCTTAAATTATATGTACCTGTTTCAGATTCCATTTTTTTTTAAATTTCTTTATCTAAAATTTCAAAATTCCCCTTTATTCTATTTAAATTTTGAAAATAAAAAAATTATTGACTTATGGTTGCAAAGTCCTGAAAAGTAAACAATATTAATACAAATATTTAATTAATAATCTTATCTAAAGTGCCTTGAGGTTAATTCTTAAATTTTTTTATAATCGAGCCCCACGTTTGTGTGCCAAATGTAATAATGGTAATTTTGTTTTTTATACAAGTCTTAATAAAATTTATAATTTAAAAGAAATAACAATTCAATGCTGCTTTTTGTTACAATAAACTTTTAATATTTTAAAATGACATTCCTTGTTATCTTTTACAAAGTCACTTACTAATTAAAAATTCTTATTTCCTCTACAAAGAATTACAAAAATTAAGCTTTATTAGCCTAAGTCTTAAATTTGTTATGGCAGCAAGAAGTTTAGTTATAAAATTTAATATGAATTGAAATTGATTTAATTATTTCAATTTGAGCTTGAGCTCTCTTTATCTCGGGTTAAATAGGTGGGTTTTCTAAATTTTGACTAATAAATTTTGAGTTGGCACTTTCAAAAAAATATCTAAATTACAATTCTTACAAGTTAAAATTTTTACAAGTTATTTAGTTTCTAATTAATATATTTTCCTGAATAATGTCTTCTTAATTGATCAGTTCAATGGTTTGGCTTATTGTTACTCTGTAATTATGATTTAAACACGATACTGCACTTTCCGCACTAGTTAAAAAAATAAAATTTCGACAGCCAATTCTGAATACGTCTTCCTCGTTCCAATGCTTTGTTCCAACTGCGTCCTGACGCTACCTTTGTAAAAAAAAAATGGCCAAGTCGTGAATTTCCGCTATTTTTTCGTTTATTCCGTGTAAGTACAGCTTTACGGATGTCATGTTCTTCTTCTTTACGGATACACTTCTTCTTCTTAACAACTGCACTTAAATTTCTTTGCATTTAAATCCAAAACTGTTTTATATTATATATACACGAGAAATATTTAAAACGAATATCTTTTGCCGGTCAATGCGCACGCAACTCCACAAATCCGTTACATCGTGTTTTTACTACAGCACATTCCACTAGCTTGCCGTGTGAAAGTTTTAAGTGTATTTTTACATAGTTCTATTTAAATTGTTACCTATCAATTATTTCTAATACATATTCTTATAAATAGTGATTTGTGTGTTTTTTTCTTTTATATAAAATTTTGTGATTAGATCTAAAATGTGGCCGTGTGCATTTTCTACACAAGTGAAATTAGGTTATGTTTACAATTCGTTCCTGTTATATTTTAGTAATTTTTACATACTGAATTTATTTATATATATTTATCTTATTTTGGTATGTGCCTTTTATATGTATACTACTTCAAAATGTTACAATATATATATATATATATACAGTGAAACCTGTTTAAGCCGGAATCCATTGGGACCGGCATTGTTTTCCGTCTAAGACAGGTTTCCGGCTTATACAGTAGTAGTGTACTGTATGATGGTAATACCATCACGAAACGTTTGCCGAGTCTATTTTTAGCATTGGGGTGAAGGTAGGCCGTGGGGATTCTTAGCTATAAGACTATTATTTCTACTGATCAGCTGTATGGGCTGTACCAACACCACATAGATAACGGACAATTAATTGTCATCGTGTCTACATTTGTTCTAATACAGTATTTAATTTAATTATTTATTTCCGATTAAGTACTGACTGTTAATTTCCTACAGAGATAACACTTCAACATATAAAGCAAGTGTATTTAAATCACAAGAAATCACATTTTAACGTCTAAATAAACCTCATTCAACAGTAATATCAGTTCTCTTGATTGCCTAATAATAGCCCGTAGCCTGTGTCCTGTGACGTCACAACTTGCAAACCTTGTTTTCTAGGTGGTGTTGGCTATACACACTACAGAAAATATTAAAACCTACATTACATAATAAAAATCTTACCTTTTAATGCAGCATCCTTTTATCCTTCTCCACAAAACATTTTTAATAGAAAACTATAAAACTAAAACACTTATACACTTGTCAACAAAATTTATGAATTAATGATGCAATTTATTAAATACTATATTTTTCCTCTTACTCTATTTAGGTTAAATACTGTACATAGTAGGTAAAAATAAAAGAAAATCCATTAGGCTTGAAAAAATCTAGCATTGACTTTTGTTTTAAAAGGTTAGTTTTACTGGCTTGTGTTACAGTTATTGTTTTTAGTTGTAACAAATGGTGACGCATTTCCGGGCTGTTAATACGTACCGCGATATCTTCTAACTCACAAATTTTCATTAAAGCCTCGCCAAATATTTTTATTTTGTTTTCTACGACTGATCCGTCTTGAATTTCTTTTTTTTCTTCTATTTGCGCATGTTTTTTGGCTTTTAGAATGAAGCGGTCTCTCGCCTTTCAATATGTCAATCAATATGTCTGGCCGTGGATGTTTGTAAACCATTCATTGCGTTATCTTGAAGGAAACGAGTGCTGACACATAGCCTATCATAAATTATGGATGTTTGTGTACCATTGCGTTATCTTGTGCATATCAGCAATCCTTAACATAGTTACAGAGTTCTCAGAAATAAATACGATCCGTTACAATTAAGCAGACCTGATAGACGGGATTCCGCCTAACACAGGGTCCGTCTAAGACAGGTTTCACTGTATATATATATATATATATATATATATATATATATATATATATATATATATATATATTCTTGATATTTTACGTTGTCCATTATTTTTCTGTTGCACTGACTTAATGAAGTTAATATATTACTATTGTAAATACTTTTTTCCACCACTAAGTGCAATAATTTTACCTTGTGTGATGAGGCACCTTTTGGTCATTTGACCATTGTCTAATCACTGATGAATTTTTCTCTATTTTTCTGGTGTGGATGTACGGTCCGTGATGTTGGTATTTGTTGACGTTACACACATTTTCTCTTGAGTTGCGTGTATAATGTTTTGGAATAGAATGTCTTCTGTATATTTTGTCTGTAGGTTCATTAAATTTAAGGTAGTGACAGTTAAAGTTCTAAATCTATAAACTACTTATTTTTATAGTGAAACACAACTCAATTGACGTGAGAAATTAATTTATGTGTGCTAGATCATTTGGATCACGAACAATCTAATCCGCAACGGGTTGACCATGCTCCCTTTTTATCTATGCAATGTCTCTATTTCTACTACGCCAGATAATCAAGTGTTATAATCAAAAATATATACTTACCCTAAATTTAAATTCATCCTTAAACAGTTTATTGCTAACTTCTGAAATTGCCTTCTGAAAAAATCCAGAAGGTCGAACAACATAAGCCATATGTAACAATCCTGGGAAATATCCCTGAAAAACAAATATATATTAATATATATAAAAAAATAGTAATAAAGTATATAAAAAAGACATATAAAAAGGCATAGTCCAAAACTATATATAATATTATACATGTAATACAAAATTATTTATTTTATTAGATTTTTAAAAAATTTATTTATTAATGTGGAAAGGACGGTCAAGAATACTTTTCTTTCTTCCACTTTGGTGAAAGAATACAACCGAAGAGTACACGAGTTTTAGTAGCCTTTCTGCAGAGCATTTAACCCCATCTGTGATAAAGAATTATTAGGCCCATTCAATACAAATTCATGCAATTAAAAAAATAAATTTTTTAATAAAATTCAGACCAAAAATAACAAGCTATGTAAACATTTTGAAGATTTCAATTCATTAATTCATAATATAAAAACCATGACAGAGCTGAGGCTATGAAAATGAGCCTAAAAGAAGTTCAATTAATACAATTTAGAAAATACAACCATATACCAGTAGATCAATAAGTACATGACTTTACCTTATTCAAAAAATCTCATGGTTCAATTTTCCTTAGATATTTCATGTATATTCATTCTAACGCCCTGTAGCCTACCTTTTTTTATTATAGCAACAAATACACTTTTATACACGTTTAATATAAAAGTGTATATAAATACTTTTAAAGTAAATAAATACTTTTACATAAAAAGTATTTTTCTGTCTAAAAATTATTGTAGAATTAAAATCACAGAAGATTCTTTAAAGGCTTACATTTTATTTCCAACAGTAGTCTATATAAGAAGTGATAACAATTACTGCTAATTATTTGGCCATTTTATGAATGCCATCTTATGATAAATATACTGTTTCTGTTTGCTGATTTTTTTAAATACATATTTTCAAAATAACAAAAATTACTTAAACAGTAATTTTTTTTGAAAAATATATATAATTTACTTACACCAATATTCAACCAATAAACATAGCTTTAATGCAAATTGGATAATGTTACACAAAAGTTACATAGAAACAGTCGAGTCTACCAAACACTTAAAAGAATAAGAAATGTGAACAAAATTTAAAACAAGGTTTTTTAGAAGGTTATGAGGTTTTACTTCAAATTTAAATAAAATATAATTTATTAAATAACTAAACGATATTGTGATTAAATATGTTTATTTCTGAATTCCTTATTTCAGAAAAAAATTGTAAACCTTATAATGATTATACTGTTCTTAGTTCTTACCTATATTACTATTACATTTCCCTTGAATATGTACAACCACAACAGATTTTTCTAGGAGTTACATTCAATAGTCTAACCTTCATAAAATGAAACCATTAAGCAATGAATCTTTGTTTTTGTATCAAAAAGAATTTACTTTTAATGGAGCATTCATAAAAACACAGTGTAAAAGTTGTAACTAAATATAAAGTTTTTAATTAACACCTTCAAAAGAAAACCCTGTAACTACTATCATAATTACTTACACAATAAAGAGAATGAGGTCAATTTGAACATACATATAGCCTACAAAGTTTGAAGTTGATTGTAAAGATACCTGTAGTTATGCTGCTAGACATATTTATTTAACTTTTACTAAATGAAGTGCATTATAATTTAACACAGTTTTATATTTTATAATAGTATGGTAATAATTGTGGAATATCACTTACTGATATTTTGAGGAGAGTGCTTTTCACTGAGCTCCACTTATCATTTCGTCTGTCTATCACAAGCACAAACCCCATATCTGCTTCCTGCATCCTGTAAGGGAGTTGTTAAATAATTAATCATACATAGTAAAACATCAAAATGTTTCACAAAATAGATATTTGTAGCTTAAGACTAATTTAAAATACAATATATCTAGTTTTAAAAATATCAGGTTTATTCATTACTCTTTCTCCTGAAAAAAATTTACAAAATAAATTATTCTTTCTTTCAGCCTAATTATCTAAAAAAACATTTGTGTAGTTTAGAAATTTGGTTATGTTTACAGTGTTCATTTATTATGTGGTGGAGAAAAATATATAATTTAAATTTTAATAATTATTATGTCAATGAAAAATTAAAATTATTTACTTGACCACTAAACTACACATACAAACAACCTGTTATGTAATCAAAGAAAAGTATTCATTATTTATTTGTATATATATTTATCTAATGGTAGAGGATTAGTGTATTTAGTAGCTAAGCATCCGCCTCCCTATTGACTATGTAAGGTTTAAAGTATTCTTCAGATCCGAGCTGGAAGTTGCCACATATAGATTCATGTTGAACGTTGCTGTGCATTGTCTCTCATAATTAACTCTCTAGGTACAGAGTTGTGTTGTAAGTTCTTGTTAACTAATGCTTCTCTCTGTATGAGTGTATATCCTGTACTCTATTGTGTTATTTCTCTTACTATAAGCTCTTCACTATCATGTGAAGTGCTAAGCGTTAGTCTTTATTTCTTTCACATTGAAAGAGTGCCCTCTCTACACCCTGCTTCCCCATCACATCACATCATGCCAAACACAAGTAAAGATATGTTTAACCAGCTCTCCTTGGTTTCAGATAAGTGTATAACTCATTAGATAAAATTTTTCTGGTTATTTAGATAAACTGGTGGCTCTGCAGATACCAAGCTTATCATGGGATGTATCTTGTATTATTTTTTTCTAATATAATTAGCATCAAACATTGTATCTCTTAAACTAAACACTGCCCTACCAGGGTCTGATCTGTAATATTATTTTTCCACATCACAAAAATAACTTTTTTTTCTTTAACAAATCATTTTAAAGCATATTTGGGTTATGCACCCCCTTTATTAATTATCAAGCTTCAGATATTCTCAGAAAAATCATATTTGTAACAGTCATAACTTTACAAAATAATTTCCAGTTTGATTTTTTAAGAAAACTTTTGTTATTGTGATATAATTTTTAAATAAATAAAACCCGCTCAACATGTATGCCAAAAGTATTCACTCTGTTAGGCAATAATTACTTGTAATTTAATTTATCGATTTAGAATTTTGGTTGGCCAGTAGAGTTCAGTTCAATGCCTCCAGAAGCAAAGAATAATGAACTGGTTATGATTAAAAGCTGGCTCGATTGGGTCAGACAGGCTAATACATATTCTACTATGATCTGATCTTTTCATCATTGCAGTTAAGTGTTAAATGTAGGACGTAGGTTAGGTCATACACAATGATATAATTGCAAATATTATCATGATCTCGATGGTTATAGTTAGAGGCTGTTATTATAATAAAAGCTACTATAAATCACTAAATATAGATGTAAGGATAATATATAACAGATCTAGACAAAATAGGTTTTTCAGATTTGAACTGGATTAAGTTTACATAGGAGGTAAGTATATACGTAGAAGGGCTTATTACATCTGTACTGAATATATTTTAGGTTACATAAACTGTGAAAATTAGTTTGTGTGTGTGTTCAAAGTTTGAAACCTTTTATTTATTTATTGACAAAGAAATGCAAGTTATTTTACCTCCCAAAGCACTTTCAAAAGCATGTGCAAGAGTGCAGATGATAAATAAACCTAATTTTATTACTATATACCTAATTAGGCTATCAATAATTAACAAACATTGAATGAAAACTATAACAAAACATAACTAAAACACAATAAGCCTAAACCATAAACATAACTAGCTAACAATAAACTAATTCCCCTAAGAATAAACTTTATCCAACACCAAAATCATGGATTTGGAAAGTATATTCATCCATTATTTTTTTATAATCTTGAAAGAACAGAATATAATTTTAAACTAATTCAACTAAAGCTAAATTTCAGTAACATGGAACACTTCAGTAATTCACCATGCATTTGTTCAAAATTATTTTTTATAAACTTTCAATTTAATATATTAAAAATGTATTAAATAGTTTTGACAGCCTAACTGATTTTAAAAAATGGAATTTCTATTAAATCCTATTACTAGACCTTGTGGTTCAATTATAATGCTTAAATTTAAATTGATCAATTGATTTTCAGATGTACATAAGTACGGCATAGCCATAAAGCAGAGAATGTTTTAATAGCTCCCAAGAAATATATACCTAATTCTATCATTACATTCAGCGATGTAATCGTAGATTGTCCAGTGTGGAAATGGTCATCATCTTCTTTTGAGAATTGACTAACATAGCGCGATCGAGAAATCTATAAAGCACATCTATACCCTTAGTACATTCTTCTTTACATAAAAAACATACAATGGTAGGATTCACAGGAAAAACAAAGGAAAGATCTATGTCTTGTTTGCAAGAAAGAATAGGAATAGGCCAGCACTGTCTTCCATATTTGGTTTTTCTTCGAAGTCTACCTAAGTGTCTTATAAACCAAAACTGACTAAAGTTGTCATGCTGTTTTCAAAACAGCATGATGATGACATAATTTAATGCAGTGTTGTAAAGAAACTTGAGATTATTACATTCTTTAATAATACTACAATATGAGTGGATACTGACAAAGCATTTTTAAAAAATATTATTTCAAGGATTATAAGAAGATGGCCACTTGTGAAACGTTGAATGTGGGTAGCATAAACTCATTTATTATTTTGAACACAAAACACTAGAGAAATTTTGAAAAGAAAGGACTACGTGTTCTTACTAGACAAATCATTAGTTCATGGCCACTGTAAACACCACGTTTTATCTCAAACATTTCTACCAATATAAAGTTGAGATTTTCTAAAATATTTTCACTGCCAACAAAAAGGAATCAAATGACCCTCCAGAATAACAACAAAAAAAAATGTAACAGCTAACAAAATTTCATCTGCCATGAGCATGTCTAAACGATTTGTACAAATATTTGAGGCCACATCACTTACATATTGAAACCACAGACTTCTAAAATAAGCCGGTACTATACCTTCTGACTTGAACGACATTTAAAAAAATTATAACTGAGTAAATACTTTTGAACTTACTTTCTGACAAGTTTCGAAACAACTATTTCATTGACTAAGCAGACCCGCCAACTTCCTGCAGCCGCTCAAGGTTGCTGGAAGTACGATTTATGAAGGGGAGAGGGATTTTGGGTTAAGCGGGTTGTTTACTATATAATGGAATAAGGTGTTAGATTCGAAGAGTCTGTGGTTGCTTAAGAAATGTTGTTTTTGTGTTATAGGATAATGTTTTTGTGTATATATTAATTTGTATAACAGATAAATTTCTTTTATATAAAGCTTTTTGATCTTTCTCCAACAATATAAATGTTTCATGCAACAGAAAACAGACAATGTGAAAAACAATTATTAAAAAAACATTCACAAAGTTTTTACCAAAAGAATTATAAAATTTCATTGTAATTTTAATTCCTAAACTGTAAAAAAAACAATTTATTCAATTTCATAGCTTAAACGTCCACAGATATGTACAAAAAAAAACATATGCAGTACCATGAAGACAGTATTATAATTGCTACTTAATTATTTACGAAAAAAAACAATTAATAATTTCTCAGTAAAATTTGTATTGAGCAACAAATTATTTTGGTTAACTGATCAGAAAGTGGAAAAATAAATTTTAAAGAGTTAATTTCATAAGAAGTCTGGTTGCTACATGAGTAACTTAACTGACTGTAATCAAGATGGTATTTACAAACACATTGAATAACCTGCAATCAGCAATGATAGCATGAGTCATTTCCTATTTTAAGGAAGGTAGCTTTATGTTCACACAGATGGATGGACAAGATTTTGTAAAATTAAATAATAAAAATGCTTAAGACATACAATTTTTAGGCAACACATACTTGGGACATTTTTAGAATATACATATATTATTCTAAAATATATAGATTTATATAGATTATATTAAATTTTTAAAGTCTAAACAATTCTTGTAACCTAAACCATTTAAGGTCTATATACACACACACACACCACAATTAAATGTAAGTATATCTCTTCTTTCTTTCTGACTGACAAAGGATGTGGTGCATCAGATGTACGACAAATGCTTTCAAGGTTTTCAAAAATTTGGCCAATCATAAGCCAGCTTATGTTTTTACTGTAATTAAACACTATGAACCATAACTCATAACATGTGTTGTATTTATATCTGGGTAGGAACTCTCTTTAAAAAAATAAATCTATTTAAAACTTTTTAGTGACATCTCTTTTATTCTACGTCTATAAAATTACAAATATCATCATTCTAGACCACGTATGTTTTAGTTTTTTCTACTATAAATAGAAAAGAGTTTATGAATGATTAGTAGCATTACTTATTAAATAGTTTATATTGAAAAAAATAGCAAAAGAAACAAAGAATTCAGTTATGTTGTTTCTTTGTGTGATTAACTGCTAATCAACCAAATATTCTACAACTGTCAAATGCAAATATTTAATTAATGTTTTGATCAAAGAAATACAGAATATGTAACTACGGGTATTATTAGTCCAAGACAATAACATTGATAGTGACATTCTATTCTTTAATAAAAATATAATTAAACTCCGTAAAGAGTATGTCCATTTTAAATTAAACATTAAAAAATTAATTGCTTGGTTTTGATAATCAAATGATTTTTTTATTCCTAGATATCAAAATAACTACAGAGTAAAAAATAATAATTTTAATTGTTCAATTTGATTGACATGGAATGAATTTTATGTTAATGCCATGACATTAAATAATTCCTTCATATTTCATATGAGTAAATGTAATCTCTTTTAAATACTGTTAAAACATTCAAATATTTCTAATGTTGTTAATATATGATTAGAGTGAGACTACTGAAGACTTGCTTTGGCTAACTCTTGTTTCTTATACCTCTTACATCATCTCACGCATTTTTACCATGACATAATACAAAAAAGCCATTTAGCTCCCATATGAATATCTATTTTATAGTATATTATTGAAATTTAATCTTCGGATAATTTTCTTTGATAGTGTACTAGATACTGTACTTAATAGACTATACTTGAATTATGTTTTAAAGTATAATAATGACACCAAAATATTGGGTGTTAATAATTTTTTTCAAAAAGTATATGGACAAATGAACAGTGTCTTATCTTACATACATTAAATGTATAATTAAAATTACAATTTTAGAAAAATCACCCAAACGCCTTCAGTTTTTGAAGGTAGGAAATTGATTTCTTTTTCGGTTGTATTCTGTTTTTTTCCATCTAGACATATGGTTTAAATCTGTGACACAAAGAGATTTTAATTTTTTTTTTTTTATTGAATCAACTTCTTGGCTAGCATATCAAAAAACCCATCTTTAATTTAGCAACTTCTATTGTTAACTTTATATACTGGTAGTATAGACATACACATATAGAATACATTTTATCCAATTGTTGAAACAATTTACATCTAATAAACACTCTCTTTCTTATTTGAAGCCTCAGGGATTGGTAAAATAACCACTAAAGATCATGAATAAAGACATATAAAGTAACTATAACTGAAATTATTGCAGACAAATTACTGTTCTGGCATATACTAAAAATGTGTTTTTCTATGATTATTAGGGATCAGCAGCCAGACTTATACAGAAATCATAAATATTATATTTAAACAGCAGTATATTGCTTAACTGTAGGTTGCCATGTAAAAATTTCATTTTTGTAAACTTTGTTCCAACAAAGATACAAGGGATCAAAGCTTAAATTTTTTGTTTATTTTCTATTTTTTTAAAAACGTTAGGTAGTTAAACACTCACAAAAGTTTCAGCCTGAAATTAGGTTTCTTCTCATGTTAAAATACAAAAATATTCGTAATGAATAAAACAAAAATTGTTACCATCACCATTGCAAAAATTAAAAAACTTAAATTATTAGTTTTGGACTCTGTAATCATGCAGGAATCTAAAAACAAAAAAAATTAATTATATAATTTTTAAGTATTATTAATGAATTACATAAAATGAACAGTACCTCAAACAAAAATTGCAGTCTACTTAATTTTAAAAATTAGGGTAAGAGTGTATTGTACTTTAGATATTGGATCTTCTAAAGCAAATTATATGTTCGAGAAAGTAAGTAGCTATAAACTGCTCCAAAATTTTCTTTTGATTGGCTTTTATTTCAATTTATTTATTTAATTTAAAAAAATAATAAACACCATAACATTCATTATCTGTTTAACCCAGTAACATTAAATCAGTTTTCTAACTGTAATGATACATAACATATTGATTTTTTTCTTACGAGGGGACTGATGTAAGGTAAAGAACTAGTTTCTGATAGTCTTCATCACTAAGGCTGCTGAAGTTTCCAAGGTCTGGTAATGTGATCATTGGAAAACCTTCCTGAGATTTACCACCTGCAATTGTGCATTATTCAAATTATAATCTATTTCCTTATAACAAATATAGCTAAGAAATATAAATTTAGAGTACAGTGGAGTGTAAACAATTTATTTTAACATTTTTGTGATTCCAAAATAAGGTGCCTGTGATTCCACTTTGATTCTAAAATCAATGGATAAAACTATTTTTGCTACATTACGTACGACTGTGTTTTAAAGCCTACAATTGAGGCATTAATTTTATCCACCAGGTGGATAAAATTACTTACAATAGTAATATATTAACTTCATAAAGTCAGTGCAACGGAAAAATGGATAATGTAATATATATATATATATATATATATATATATATACATATATATGACTAAATCTTGACACAAGTTAAAGATTCAGTCATTTCCCTTTGTTACAACATTGTCCTATACTTTAACTGTCTGAAACTCGAAGAATACAAAATCGTCACTTGTATCCCTTAGCTTATCTGCATCTCAATTAAGATCTTAGTGTAAGGTTATTTTAAATAAAACATTCAAGATATAAGACTAAATACAAAATTCCTCTACACTAAAGACAGCTCTCTTGTTCAAATTTTAGTAATATTTATTTAAAATTTTGTTCTTACTATATTCGTTTAGCATCTGTTAAAATAGGAAATGCAACTTAATACAAAAAACTGATTATAAAATTAAATATAATATTGCTAATTGATATTTTCTTAAACCAGTTCTGGAACTTATCTTCGTAACTTACTATTTGTGTAAAAACAGTTCAGGACAAACTGAAAATTTACATAAAAACCTGCATCTTAAATGTGATATCACTAGAACATTTAACTTTTTTTTTTAATGATCAACACTACTTCATAGAATTTAATTTCATCCAATTATTCTTACTCGAATAATCATCTCAATAATATCTTTCAGTAACATAAAAGATTTTTCCTTAGTTGGAAAGGTCCCGATGCCTGTAGAGATATGACACTAAGATGGTTGTGAAGATACAACACAAGATCCATATTGGGTGTAACAAAAGATGTATTTTATATTTGTACTACAAGGTTGCACTATAGCAAAATAGGATGGAGTTTTTTAATACAGATTTAATATTTAGTAATCAACTTAACTGTTTACGAGTATAGTACTTTAACAGTGCCCAAAAATGGGTTACATTTTTTTATTGTTCTATATTTTATATCTTCTTCTATATTCTATTAGGAGTCATATGCTGTCAGTTTTTTTATGAAAATAATTTCTTTCAGTTAAAATTTAGAAAGAATAAAATCAAACACTTTAAAAAGTAACAAAATTTTGTATCAGAAATAAATAATATTAAAAACTACCTTTACTAAAGTTTAAATACATTATAGATATAAGAAATAACCATTTTGTGATAGTTTTTAGTATCTATTTTAATATTTATTCAACAATGCCAAAAAAGAAAGACAGTCAATATGAATGATATTTTTCAACATTATAATGGTTGACAAGTTGATGCCCAAAATATAAGCCAGGACCAGACTATAATTTTTGTTGTTAGTAAAAAATATCTTTAACTCTTATTTAAAAAAAAAAACTAAAATCATTGTTAGAATGAATAGAAAAAACAGTTGACTATTTTGTGTTTAAAATTTTATTTTAGAATGTTTTTTTCAATACTTTATATTCATTTATATACAATATTTTTTAATGAATTCTTATAGAGCTCTGTGCAATGTTGAATATTGTTATCAATTTGCAAATACATGTTGATTAACATGAATGTTAATATCATTACACATGGCCATTAGCAGATAAAGAAAATATGTGTGATGCAGCAATATTTAACTGTAGGGCAACAAAAACCTGAATTTTTAAAAGAAATTTCACCAAAAGATAGGCCTTGGTTATTCCCTTAACAAGAAATTTAGAACATTTAGTAAATTGTTTCCTTTTGTGATATTTTTTAGATATCCTTATTACTATAAAACTAATGAAATCAGTTAAAAAACTATTAGAAACTAAAGAAAGCATTTTATTTAGTAGAAAGGAGTTAAACTATCTTAGTTAAAATACACTCCACTTTCTGTAAATTAGGTTACACATATATATTAATATATATTGGCCAGGAGACTCTCAACAATTTTACAATCCAACCAACTTTAGATCCCCCTTTCAAACTTTGGAACCAGCAATGTTATATATTCATACAAAAAAAGAATTTCTATTTGCCTTAAAATAGAAGATATTTCAAGAAATTGTAAACTTATTTGTATTAGAAATACAATATAAATTATTATATTATAATAACAAATTAATGATTGTAATACATAAAATTTTTCATTTTATATGAAGGAATAAAAAGTTTCTATTAATCAAAAATTGTTAAAAATAATTACAGTATTAAGTATAATATGTGTAAACCACTTGCATACCTTAAGTGGGCCTCCGCTACTCTTGAGCCCAAGGATGCCCTTGGTGCTGCTTAAAATATTTATAAAAACTATATTATAGTTTCCCTATTAGTTTCAATAAAAATGTATGCACCCAGCACACTTATCTTTTCATTATTTGAATTTTGAAATTACTTTATTTTGAGAAAAACTTATGATAGACTCTCTTCTAAACTAAATATGCAGCAGATAACATGTGTATGTAAAAAATTTATAAATCAAGAGTTTTTTTCATAAAATAGATTGAGTTACATTTTAAACTACTAGAAAAAAACAATAGATACTGACCAAATATAAGGAAAATCAGTTTATAATATATTCAACCTCATTTGAATAAAAATGCAACAAGAAAAAAATTAATTTTTCTTATAAGTTAATTGGAAATGTTATTCTTTCTGAAATTGTGTATAACTTTAACAATCTCTATAAACCCGATATAAAAATAAAATAAAAGCACTTTGAAGCTAAAAAAAAAAAACGAAAAAATCTTTTTAAAAAGTTTTTTTTTGATAAAAACAAGAACGAAGCATATTTAGTAATTGCAATATAAAGAAATAACAAAACAAACTTACAGACTCTATCTATATCTCTCTGTGAGAAGAACTAAAATGCATTTCAAAAAAATTTGTTTTGGACAAAATATCAGTTTGTATTAAAAATTATTTTCCCACTTTTAGATTAGGAAAAGTCTTAACTTCGTAAAAATGATGGGATAGCCAGAACGGGAATAGCCTCTAATTTGATGTATAAGAAATAAACTAACCTCTTGTTTTAAGACACACATGCATCTGACACAGATTGTGTAATAACACATAATAGTCACACATCCTACAGAACAGAGAATTTCATATGGAAGAAAGTGAAAGATATATAAACAATTTCAAATTAAAATATAAAATGAAACTAATACAGGCATGATAGAATAACAAACAAATAAAGGTTTTAAAAAACATTATAAGACAAGAAATAAATAATTTATATATACCTGTAATAACAGCAAATTGGTGATGGAGGAGATCAACAACATCATTAACTGTTATTTCAGGTTCTTCAGGACACATTTCTTCTGAAAAAATAACAAAGAGAGTTAATATCAAGAGTTAGGGCATTTTATTTTTCACCATTATTTTTTACATTCTGAATTTGTATAGCTAAAAATCATAATCAATTTTAATCATCTTGTAACGCTTGTACAATTTTTATGTTGACCTTAAAATTTTTAACAGTATTTTTCTAATTCACATCAAGTATGATTACCTTCTTCCGAAATTTTATTTGTGAAAGAACTCTATGAGTGATAAATGTTATTGTACATGTATGCTCATGAAATTTGGTATCTTAAATTATAGACGAAAACCAATAAGACTACTAGAAAAGAAGGATTAGGTTCCAAAAGTGATCAGCATACAGTACTTCTCTAACTAATCAGCTTAATGGAGTTTTCATCCCAAACTATATGTTACATCAAATCTTAAATTACGTTTAGTACCTATGATAACATTATTTTAAATCGTTTAAATTGAAAAATAAAAATACTAGCAATTAAACATTACCTAAGTAATGTATTACCTGAGTTCTTTTGTTTCTGCTGCCTTACGTAATCCAATTATAGATAATTAGTATCAGAAATTAGCACAAATAATGTGTAATTTACTAAATGATAAATTACATACCAACTAAAGATGCACTGATACACATTAATTTGATTTAATCTAATTTAAAGTGTTTGTATTTTTTATGTTAATTGGTTGTGTAAAGTCGTTTATTCTTATTTAGTTTACTTAAAACTTGTAGGTTTATTGATAAGTTTGTGTAATTATGGTTTTTATGTACAGAAAGGATTGATTTTAAAGAATATTTTAAATTAGTCTTGTTACTGTGAGCTTAGTGATCTCCCCACTGGCAATCCCTATAAAGAAAAATATTGTGCTTGTCATCCTTCATTGGAAAATGTATAGTGTACATGCACCATATATAAATTTAACTACCAAATCGCACCAATAAATAAGTACATTTATTAGTAAAAGTGTTATTAATACACTTTTTAGTTTTATTTGTGCCTAAAGCAATAGTTAACTAGCAAATTAAAATGTTAATAATATTTAAATATATCAAAAATAAAAAAAACCTTCAGGAATTCCTTTAAAAGTACACAGTTGTTGAGTTGGCAGCCCAAAGTATAAGAAAATATGCACTGAAGTAACGTGACTGATTTGTGGGGATATTACAACGGAGTTGATGCGCTTCCCCCTTAACAAAATTCTGGGTACGCCGCTGGTATGAACTACATGTTAGTTTATTATGCGAAAGTAGTTGCACATATGAATAGTAAAACCACAACAAACCACGACAACAAAAAATCCTTATGTCTATTCAAATACAATATTCTTTATTTCAAATATTTTCAATATCCTATAATTATTTTCAAATATGTTATTATCTTCTTAGAAACTTAAAGAAAAACATATTTAAATTTCAACCCCTGATAATATTATGACATTCTACACACAATTGTAGCGCAGTGAAAACTGGTAAACACTTTTTTTCAAGAGGTCTGAAACAAAATGGTGTCTTATGTGAGAGAGTGGCTTAGTCAAGAACCGCCTCCCTGGGTTATGAAATTGGTAAAAGTAAATATGGATGTTTTATATAAAATAAACAAGGTTTTACTGAGTAAATACAACAAATAAACTATAAACAGTAGTTAAAATGTAAGGCCCTTACAGCTCATCAATTACTGTTAACTTGATTGTGATCAGTTATACAAATTGAAGTGGAATGTTTAAAATCAATATTACTAACACCATGCACAACATCTGTAACCATCTAAATGCCATTAACATGAATATCTATTTCTTAAATATTATAATATAAGTAATTCAACTAAATTTATTAAAAATTATATCTAGTCCCCAACTTTTAAATAATGGTTTTGTTTTTTATGATTAATACTTAGAAAAAAAATCTTGATTTCTATAACTCAGATTCAAAAAGCAATTCTTATACTACACACAATTAATAAAAACCAAATAACTTCATTAAAATTAATTTATTCCTGTAAGTCAAAATTTATTTTTATGTGCATTTTGGTTACAAGGTACACTGAAGATAGGTATGGTCCCCAAAATATAGTTTTAAAATAATTTTGATTTATAGTGAATAAATTAATTTTGTTGTTATAAGGTTTTTAATTTTTGTGTTTAGTTTTTTAATAATCTATAGTTGCTCATGAGAACAATTAAGCAATCTTTTGAAAAAATAATTTTCAAAATCTGTAACTTAGTAGTTCATCCTGATATTGATACTGTTTGTCACTAATTATAAATGCAAACTTCAAGTTCCTCTTTACATCAACATGATATTTTGATAAACGTTTGTGAACGAAAACCAAATAATTAAGCACTAGAAATATAGTCAGCACTTTATAGAATGCTGGTAAATCCATAAAGGAATAAACTATGAATGAACACTTGCCTATTGTAGCACTTACTTTAAATAATACTGCCATTTCAGAAGATGTGACCATTTCATGAGTTGAGACTGTCAATGAAATACATCTCGCAAAAAAACTAACGTCATTAAACAAAGAACGTAAGTGCTGCTACAGACAAATGTTATATGTTAATAAAAACCCTAGTGTTCAAGTGTAAAGAAGTACCCCAAGTTTAAGATGAAGTCATATAATATTACAATGAATTGACTAATAAACTTATATTTGTTACGTAGATACCCAAAATTAAAACTATTTAAAATATTTTTTTGTGTACTTAAAATAGTTTGTGTAATTTCAAAACTGTGTATTTTCAAAATTGTATTAAGGAATGTAATGAATATGTTAGTTGTCAATTACCTCAATTTATTGCAATATGAAAAAATTCATTCTCTCTTGGTTTCAAATACAGAAGAAATATGTTAAAAACTAAAATAAGTTATTATTTTTTTAAAATAAATGTGAAAAGTTATTATTCTTTCTTAATAAACGTTTCTGTAAGGATTTTATTAAACACAACAAATTAGATTAGGCCTAAAAACTATTCTAGCTACACTCTTCTTTTCTCACTTCTTTTTTTTATCAAAATCCTATGGCCAAAATTTTAATTTATCCTATATTATTACTATTATATTATTAAACTAAATTATTTATTAAATTATTCAAGCCTTAAATATTAAATTACAGGTAAAGGTTTGGTTTAGAAGAGTTGTTTTTGAAAACAAATATCTATTTCAAATTTCAACTAACTTCACTGAGAATTGAAAACAATTTTAAAGTAAACAATATAAAAAAACAATAAGATATAAAATAGCTTTATATAATTAAAATTTAGTTGGTTAGTAATAAAATTGATATTGGCAAATTACCCCTACGTAAAAGATAAATAAATTCCGTAATGCCAGCCTAAGAAACACAAGTTCACTAATTAAAAACTACTAGTTAAATTTCAGGTTAACTGGAAGTTTACATGTTGTAGCACTGCCAGAACAGGTGAGCATTTCCTACAACGCCCCCTTTTTAACAGCTGACTGAAAAGCGCCAAATATGAAAATATATTTCGCTTCCTCCATAATACAGCCAATATTTATAAATTTAATAAAGAAAGATTTTTCTACTATTATGGAAACTAACCTTTATATAAATATATTGTTGTAGCTAAGTTTTTAATTTCTCTCAGTAAGCATTATAAAAGAATTTAACTGATATTATCTTGCTTCTTATTTAACAGACTAGTTACAAAAAAAAAAAATAATCACTACATTCTTATTCATAACTCTTCAATTCTTATTGCACATAGTAACGATGTATTTGATTCTCTGGTTTAACATTCTTAAAACCAATAAACAAACGAGTTTTTATTTATAAATGTTTAATATTACAAATATTTTGAAAATATTTTTTTAAACCAAATACAGTACCTACTTAAACTTACTTTTACATGTTTTAAAACTTTTCTGTTCTGTAATATTTACAGATCAGATTTACCATTTCAACAAAGAATTTGCACCACTTTAAATGAAAATTTTCATAGATGGGCTAGTTAGTAATATGAAATAATATGTATAACAGGAGTATGTATATCTTTTGACATCCTTCTTAATTTGGTCAAAACGATATGGGTCTATACCTAAAATTTAATTCCAAGGCGTAAGAAATAAAAAAAGGTTTTTATTCATAAAATAATTATTAATGGTG
This sequence comes from Prosapia bicincta, assembly GCA_036971475.1. NCBI lineage: Eukaryota > Metazoa > Arthropoda > Insecta > Hemiptera > Cercopidae > Prosapia > Prosapia bicincta. The sequence goes on along the minus strand of JBAIZL010000001.1, from coordinate 113,552,336 downwards.
AAAATAATTGCAATTTCATCCATGATAAACGATTTTGGGAGCTGAAATCCTTATAACATGAATAGTTAGGAAGTGAAACAAAATATTATGAAAAGGTATACCTTTAAATAGTGAACACATTATTTATTACTGAAATTGACAATAAACAACTATTGGCATCACATTTAGAAAAAAATGAACAGGAAAAATGTAAGTTTCTTTAAGCAAAAAATTGCTGACAGTAGAATTACAAACACTGAGTGGTGGGTCGGCTTCATCAATGCAATGATTGTTTCGAAACGAGTCAGCAAGTAAGGTCAAAAGTTTTCACTCAGTTAGACAATAATTACTTATAATTTAATCAGTGAATTTCAAGATGATTACAACAAGCAACATTAATTGAAACTATTAACTTAGTATGCTAATGCTTTTCAAAACCATCTTTTCACTAGCCTAACCTGCTACTTAACCAACTTTAAACATAGATAGTAGGATAAACAGCTGATAGTTGGATATCAAAGTAAACATAGATATTAATAGCATGAGAAACAATTTTCTAGTTCAAACTGCCTTATAATTTAAAACAAAAGGTATAATGTGATATTATTACTGGTTTTGGTCACCTTTTTTAAAGAATATCTTGCAGAATCCATTAAAACTTCTGTGTATGGATTAATTTTTAAAAGGTTAAATATTGTACTTGTATACATGGACATGAATTATATGGACAAATATTTACATATAATTTGTTTAGTAATTTAGTTTGTTACTTAGTTAAAATTTAAAAATACAATTTTCAAAACTTTTAAAACCAGTAAACATTTTTATTTTTAATGTTTACATTAAACAAATTAATTCTTCCCAAAGTTACAAGTTAGCATGAGCATGTATATATATATATATATATATATATATATATATATATATATATTTCACGTTGTCCATTATTTTTCCGTCAAAAATGATTCGACAATGGTCAAGTGACCGAAAAGTGCCTCATCAAATAAGGTAAAATTATTGCATTTAGTGGTGGAAAAAATTGTTTACAATAAATATTAATAACTTTATATATATATATATAAGGCGCGTATCTCAAGAACTTTGGGTTAAAAATCGACAATATATTATTAAATTAGGACTTTCTATTAAATTAGACTTTTACTTAAGTTAATTCGTCTTTTATTGTAAATAAAAAATAAAATTTTAATTTTTAATTTGAAAATGTAACACGTTCCCTCGGTATACCCTCGTAAACGTCTAAACGTTTGAACAACAGATAGCGCTAGTGAAGCTGTCTCCAACATATGATTTTCAATACGTAATTTTGCAAGCATAATATTCGCAGTTGACTCCGGAATTGTTCGTGTTGGAAGAATAACTACTTATATTAATTGATAAACCATTTTTATAATAATAGCTTATTATGAAATTAATAATATTCTCTAGCCATAAGTGTTATCGAAACTGGAATAATTATTTATTAAAAAGTCTAATTTGCTACCAATCTTTATCACGTTACCGATTTCTAACGCAAGCGTAGAAAGAACTTTTTCTGTTCTATGTTTTTACATACACGCACGCGCACGCGCGCACACACACACACACACACATATATTATATATATATATATATATATATATATATATATAATGCATCGATCGCCCCCTCCCCCCAAATCAAGTCGCTGGATACGCGCCTGTATATATATATATATATATATATATATATATATATATATATATATATATATATATATATATATATATATATATATATATATATATATATATATATATATATATATATATATATAACTGATGCAAAACACTTTTGATCACATTAAACGATTTTTGTCAGTGTCTTAAGTTAGAGTAGCTAAGTGATAAAATTTTTAAAGGCAGGCTTTCTATAGTGAGTTTGAAAAGTGTATGTAATTCCATATTCTGTTAGATTATTTAACATGTTCTTGATTTGTGTTTTGGCATATATGTAAATTTCATATTGTTCTGAAGTGTGTTTTTAATGTGAGTAAGTTCTACCTATTACTTATGTATGTGTAAGTGTAATATGTTTTTTTTTTAAAGTGGTGTTAGTACATATTGAATAGAGCACTGGTTCCCAACCTTTTTCCACCCATCCCCTTTGTGAATTTTCAACCAAAATTGTACCTCCTTAAATATAACCACTACTATTACTGGAAAACTTATGTTACACATATATTTTCTGTTTAAATTTCTTGTTCCATTGTAAAACACACACACACACAGTAATACCACTTACAGTTCATATTGCTAAAATTGGGTTTAAATACTATATACAACTACTTCCACCTAGTACCAGTCTTATTAAATCTGTCTTTGTACTCACTATGTTTTCTGTGATTTCATTTTGCAACTACTTATATTATTTAGTATGTGTTGCATCGCAAGTGACATTGCTATTCGATTTTATTTCATCCAATGAAATGAGTCCTCACTTTCTTTCTGTTAGTTTTCCACAATGTCCACCATTACCAATTATTTTCGGCATACCTCTAATTGGTTTGTTGTGTATAGTGTGTGTACTTTAAGTCTATGTTGAATGCTGGGATTTGTTTGTCCAATGTAGAACTATTTGAATGAAAGTTACTGATCATTATCAATTTTTGAATCCAAAATAGTAAAAAATTTAAACCTTATGACAAATTCTTTAAATTTGATTTACATACTTTAAATTAAGAAAATTAAACTAAAATTTAAATGAATTAAGCTAAATTTTGTAAATTATTGTGTATAAATTTTTATTATTAAAATCAAATAAACTAAAATTTTCATAAAATGCTCCTATTTATTATGATATCTGAATTTAATCTCTTTGTAGATCGCCCCAGAACAAAACCAATCGTGAGAATTTTAAAAAAGGCCTCTACATACCCTGATTATTTACCAATTATTCCACATAAGACAATTCTACTATTGTATATAATGTTCCTATAAATATAAATTTTATGTTAATTACAAAGAAATTGAAAGTTTTTTGTGGATAATTTGCTACTTTGTAGCATGAATATTAGCTACTCCTTCCAGATAAGTCAGTCAGTAGCTTATTCCTTGTGTTAATAGATCAAAGTAATATGTTATCAAGGTAAGATTATTATATTTTTCACTGTATGATCTTCCATATTCATAATACCTCGTTTCAGTGTTTTTCTTTAATTTCTAAAACAATTTTTTTATGACCATCAAATGGGCTAGTCATATTATATCTGAATTGTTATTTATAACTGGGGCCCAAGAGATGAATGGTACTATTTATCTAGGAATAATTAACTATACAGGGGCAATCATTGAAAGGTAATAGGCAGTCATTATATAAGGTAAATCGTCACAAGTAGGGTAGGTGCATTGTTTTCATTTCAAGAAAAGAAAATACTATATCTTTCAAATGCTAAGTAATTTAATTTAAACCAGTTAAACTATTTCCAGTGATGCTGATGGAAGTAAAATTGAATATTTAAAGTGGTTGGTGTTTCAACTAAATTTGTATTTTTTGCTTAAACCTGTAAAAAATTATGATGACAACTTTCTTTCAAGAACATTTGTATTTTTTGCTTTGACCTGAAAAAAAATTATGATGAAAGCTCTCTTTCATGACTTGGAATACGAACTCCCATCTGCCAAAGAAGGAAAACTTGTCAAGCTGTCTTGTGATTCAATGTTGAAAATATTTCTAGAGTTCTGTTACTTCAATTTTGGTTCTAATAAAAGACAGTTCGTCCTGATTTCTATAAGGGATATCTGTTGCCATTTGTTACTATCTATGTGTGTGAAACATTTTTTCATTTTATTTACACAATAAAGAAGTACAAAAACATGCAAGATAGAAGTACTAAATGTGAGTTAAAATTAGTTATACTTAGAATGTTGTAAACTGCAATATATAAACCATTAGAAAATTTGTTACGTTTTACATATATGTCAGATTTTACATAAAGCTTTAAAAACAGGAAACTTTTTATATGTATACTAATTGCATGCTAGAAGTAAATACCTTATTTTTGTAAATAACACTGAAAGGGGTAAAAAATATGTGTAGTTAGTTTTTAAACATAGAAAAAAGATTTGTAATTAAATAAAATCAAATGCTTTAACAACTGTATAAGAAAAAATATCTTTATTTTCATTTAAAACAATATAATGTATACTATAATAAACTTAAATAAGTATGCATATATATAAACTCACCCACACCTCCCACACATACACAATCACACACACTCATTTTATTTATAACAAAATTTCTTAGAAACAACAGACTAGTATAACGTTTTTCACTTTGACAAATATTTACAATTTACTCTATACAGAACTATATTTGTTCATTCAAGATTTGATCATTCTAATTCTAATACAAAACTAATGTATAATTTTCATTTAATTATACTACAGGATGACTTATATACAAGATTGGATAAAAACATGTGAACTAAAAATAATTGTTGATACAAATACGAAATTTTTATAATTTTATCTTGACAATTATTAAAAACTTTGCATATACTTATATATATATATGAAGTTATTATTACTTGTAAATAATCTTTTCTACCACTAAGTGCAATAATTTTACTTTATGTGATAAAGTACTTTTTGGTGACTTGACCATTGTGGAAGGTACCTCATCACATAAGGTAAAATTATTGCACTTAGTAGTGGACAAAATTATTAACAAATAATAATAATAACTTTATAAAGTCAGTGCAACGGAAAAATAATGGACAACGTGAAATATCGCGATATATATATATATATATATATCTGTGTTTTCTCTTTGATTGACAAAGACCACTGTGTGGTTGAAATATATCATTGTTTAAGTGCTTTTATGTGTTTCTATTTCAAGACTACAGAGTGGACTCTTACCAAGGTAAGTCTGTCAGTCTCCTAGTCCAAAAAATCAAATAATCTTTAACAACCAAAACTAACCTATAAATATATATATATATATATATATATATATATATATGGTGAAATAATATAATTTTCATAAACAAGAATATACAAGTATTACTTCATTTTATTGTTGATTGAAGCTTTTTGCTAATTTACATTATTAGCATTTTCAAAATTTATAAATCACTGTCCAGTTATGTGACTAGAGTAAGAATAGTCTTACTCTAGTCACATAACTGGACAGTGATTTATAAATTTTGAAAATGCTAATAATGTAAATTAGCGAAAAGCTTCAATCAACAATAAAATGAAGTAATACTCATATATTCTTGTTTATGAAAATTATTTTATTTCACCATACATATTCAACAAGAAAAAATAATTCATCTAAATTTTACAATATATATATATATATATATATATATATATATATATATTACGTTATCCATTGTTTTTCATTGTTTTTCCGTTGCACTGACTTTATGAAGTTAATATATTACTATTGTAAGTAATTTTATCCACCATTAAGTGCAATGATTTTACCTTGAGTGATGAGGCGCCTTTCGGTCACTTGACCATTGTCGAATCACTCATTTCAGAGTGATTCAACAATGGTCAAGTGACCGAAAGGGGCCTCATCACTGAAGGTAAAATCATTGCACTTAATGGTGGATAAAATTACTTACAATAGTAATATATTAACTTCATATATATATATATATATATAATTGGCACAATTAAGTATAGTGACTTTATTTATGTAAAAATATAAAATAATAATTTAGCATAAACTATGTTATGTAAAGAAAAAGTAAATAAAATTAATCAGCTTCTCAATGAAAACTGTTAATTTTTTTTAAAAAATGTATATTTTCTTTAACAGTAGTTTTTCTAATTCAAGCAATGAATAATTCTATATTTTTGCCAATTCCTCAATAATACTTGTTATACATTGTTTTGTGAACTTTTTAAAAATATTTCTTTTATTAAAAAATATTTGATCAATTACAATTTAAAAATTAATATAAACTTAAATATGCAAAATCTAAATTTTAGAACAAAACATTATTTTATCAAGTTCATTTGGCTATAAATTATTTCAAAGCTAAGAATAACATTTTTTTAGTTAATGATTTAGGTGTTTTTATTACGTGCAAAGCGGTTTAATAAGTTCAGGACAAGAACATGATATAAAATTGATCACAAAAAGAGTCAAGGTTTTCAAATGTAAGAGAAAATTATTAGAACTTATTTTAAAAAAAAAGAGATAACATTTAAGAAGTGACAGTAGTGGGATAGCTTCATCAATGAAACAACTGTTTCAAAACACGTCAGCAAGTAAGTTAATAGTTTTCCCTGTTACTCAAATAATTTTTTATGATTTAATCAATGAGTTCAAGATAAGTACAACAAGCAACTGTAATTTAAGCATTTCTAGTATATAATGAAATATTAATTCTGTCTGTTTACCTCCTTCATTGAACCAAAGAAAGTTTTAAACACCAGATCCCAAGAAGAATGCCAGAAAAATAATCAAGTTGAAGGAAATCATTGAAAAATTGAGAGCATAATTAAGATTTCTGAAATTGGCTTATTGGTAAGTTACCACAATAGGTTCCATTTTATAAAAGATGTAACCAATTAAAGAGGCTCATATCGCAGATGGTTATAAAAGTGCTAATGAAAAAATATTGGATTAATATAAAGATGTCAAACAGTTATTATTAATTTGAATCATTCAAAAAAAATTAGTAATATACAGTAAATTCCCGATTATCCGTGGAATAAGGTGGCCCGGCAACGCCGGATAACCGAATTCCCTGGATAATCCGCTATGAACAAAGAATACATAAAAAGATCGATTATTATACCATAAGTTACACAAATAATGACCCCGGTTAATGTAATTCACAAATAATCTTCAGAGGACAAAATAAATATAGAAAATAATTTAAAATGTCGATGTATTTGACGGATTATAACATGTACATTTATATGTCTAACTATTTACAATACGTACATAAGTATATGTCAAAAGTAAGTATGTATGTACATATGTAACTTCCTTTACACATAATGCTTTCACTTTTTAACAAAAAAAATCTGTCACTTTCATCTGTTTTTTTTTTTTTTGTGAACATTGATTTAGCTTTAATGTGCGAAGTTTCTTGAGAACCATTTTGTCCCACAGTGTCTACTTGTGTCACAAAGCCATAAAGATCGATAATGTATATGACAGACATGGATAATGCATATGTCACGTCCTAGAATATTTATAGCCGAGATTAGCTGACATTTGTTTACAATCTTATGATACACATTAGGTTTCCAGGCGTCCAAGCATTTTGTCATTGTCTCTTATGTACAGTAGTCTGCTCGCCCCTTTAATTTCGCTGGCCTGCGTCGGGATGCTTCGCTTTCAATGTAAAAATTAGTACGTACATATTTACTTATCTATTCCCTTCATCTTAACTTCTATTAAGCCTTATATGTATTTACGTCGTAATGCACCGTTTGGAAATTTAAACACATGAATCTGATTGGAATACAAATTGGATATTTGTTAAACAATGGCAGACCCCGGATAATCCGCCCACGGATAATCGGGAGTTTACTGTACTACCCAACCAAGTAAACACTCCAGCCGAAGAGGATACCGCTAGGAGCACAGTAGCAGTAATGCAAATATCTCCTACACAAAGTGTTTACTCAGTCTAGTAATATTAATTCTTTACAAAAAGTATTTTGAAATGCTTAGAATAAATGAATTGAATTTCCTTTGATTCATTTGGGAAAAAATTGGTTTTCATTGTGTTCTGATTTCACTGATTGTTTTTGAACGGATTAACGATGAAAACCAAAGTATCATTCCTTCAACTATGAATTCAAATCAATCATAGTGTTTAATTTTATTTACAAAAATTATGAATACAAATTGTTTAATTAAAGATATTATATTACAATGAAGTATTATAGCTTTATTTAAAATATAGGTCAACTTTTATAAAATTCAACATATCTCTATTGTTGTAATTGGTTAAAAAACCCAATATTTAATTTAAAATGAATTCATAAATATAATCTCTAATGATCTGAGTCTATGTCAATCTAAATATTTAAAATTGTTGAGCAATTGAAAATTACTTCATTGTTGTATATTATGAGTGTTATCTTTCTTTCCAAAAAACTGTTTATAGATTATTCACATTAATTATATAAGAATGTGTATAAAATCTGTATTATGTTATATTGTTAACATTTCAAAAAGTATAGTACTAGCTCAAATTGAAGATAGACAAAACAATGCGTATTATAAGGATTTGGAGATTAGGAGAAATATTTGAAAACACAAGACATAGACTTTATATAAACACTAAATTTTCTTTAATTTCATGCATGGAAAATTATGTTTTTGAAAAATATTAATATTTATTTTTTTAGTAAAGTTCTAAGTTAGAGTTATCAAAAGGATTGTATATTGCAACTGTAAACTATTTTCTATTTTGAAATACTTTGATATTTTCTTTAGTAATTCAACCTGATCTATTTATTTTGTGCTTTAAGAATTGGCACTTAAATCTTTTGATTCAGAGTTTCTATCTTATAAATCCAAATTGTTTTTTATGAACTCATAAAGTAGTAAAAGCATATGCAGTGTTTGTTATAGGTGTCACTGTAATAGTATGTGCAGTCTGATAAGGTGTTTGCACTAACTGAGATACTGGAGTTACAATATATGCTGTCTGTGGCTGGTTTAGTTCAGGTTTGTTTGGTTCAGAAAGAAGCACTGGAATTGTTGTCATCTGACCTGGAGATATAATTGTCTGCAAAGGACTCTGTTGTCGACATGTTTCAACAGAGGGCTGTATTAACATTCCAGAATGTTGTCGAGTTTGGAGCATTATTGCTGACTTTTCTTCAGGTTGACTAGTTTGTATTGATTGATTTGTTTGTTGTGATTGTTGTTTACAAGAAGATGAGACCGATGAATTGTTTGAAGAATTTGTTGGACCTGTAAACATTCAATTATAAATATAAAATAAAAATATTTAAAATTAATTTTTGTCATGAAAAAAATCTAAATATAGCTTGGGTTTAAAAATATTAGTTACTAAGATGAGATTTACTTAAGAAATGAAGTATATATCATACATACAGATTTTTATAATAACATATTTCAATTAGATAATATGAAACAATTTTTTTAAAAATTGTTCAAGAGTAAAAAGTAAAGTATTTTTAAAGTTAGTAAATATTATTTGTAAAAAATAAACAAATTATAACAACTGAAACTTTACCGAGATCTGTTTTGCAGAATCGCAGATGAGGGAACTGTTCTTTCATAAAATGCCTAAATGTTGAATATCCCATTATCTTTCCTTCTGGAGGTCTGTTGTCTTTAAGAAATTCTATATAAGCATTGTGAATAGTCTTGCGACTCACTTCAGGTGGGAATAGAACAGTATTTTTGCAGTTGCTGTTAACAAAATTGTATTGTATAAGTTAGATAACAGGAGTTTATAAGATTATTATTATTTTTTTTAAAGTGTTTGTATAACAATGTTTATAATGAAAGCTTTTACAAAAAGATTCATATTTTAAAATCCTATTGATTCAAAGTTGATAAATATCTATGTTCTAATTCATTTAACAAAAAAAATATGTTCTTACTTGTTCAAAAAATGTTAGTATTATTGGCAAATGAAAACTTCAATGAGCACATGAGTAATACTGCAATACACTGTAAAGTAAAACTTTGGCTAATAACATCCAAAATAATAATAAAAAGAAATAAAACCAAATAATAACTAAATACCAGCAAGCTGTATCTAATTATAGGCCTGCCTTTGGCAATCCATATGGATTATCATTATAACGGTCTAATTAGGGCTGAGGGTTTTCAGTTTTAATAAAGTCTATTATAAAACAAAAAGCAACTAAAATGCAAATATAACAAAGAAATAATTGTAAAAGGTTATTACAGAGAAATAAACTGATTATGAGCATATAAATTTTTTAAAGCAATTAGAAATTATGTAACACATCATTGAATGTGACATAAAATTCTATGATAGTGAATTTTTTTTTTTTTTTGCTTCTGGTTAAGAATTTTTTATATTGATATTAAAAGTATTTTGAGATTGTTTTAAGGTACCATTTTCGTTAGGGCAGTATTTTTGTGGATGTTTTATTTACAAAACATTTTTCAACACTTGATAAGTCAATATTATAAATATTACTGACAAGTCTATTTATATTTGTTACACTTCTTTTGTATCATTTGTAGCAACTTGTCAAAAAGAAAATGTTTCAACGTATAGGAAATCTTTACACAGCTGGTGGATAATATGTTCTATCTTCTAAAACAGTCTGTTATAAGCGATGTCCGAAATATATAAATAGGGCCTACTGCATACATGAGTAGCATAAAAAAGCTAAAATAACTTTACTAAATTGAGCACAAATTTTTAAATGATTTGATATGTTCCTCTTGTTTAAATTTACAGTGAACCATCATTAATGAAATTATTTTGAAAACAAAGTTCTAATAAAATCATTTCATCTTTTAATGTGTTTAGAACATTATATATTTGGAAACAAATTTTTTTTTCTGTATCTGAGGAGAAATTTAGTTTCTCATGTTTGTTTCAAACAAAGCATTAGAGTGTTGTTTCAATACATACTGTATGTTCTGTACTGTGATATCAGTTTTTAAAATGCCAAAGCATAAACACTTTCAGTTTTTGAAAAAGTTCAAGTGATTCACGAATTACAAAATGGATTCCAATTTCTCTATAATTTATAAAAATCATGTATAATAACATATATAATTTGGTAAAATCAGGATACTATACTATTAGCATTCAAAAATTATCAGACAAATTGTAAAAAAATTTAAATAAAACTAAAAGTTATAATTACACAGCTCTTATTTCCTACTTTAATATACAATCATTTTGTGGGATAATAATTAGTGGAAAAGAATGAAAGGTTCAGACTAAACACATTTAGGGTACAAGATCTTTGTGTCCAACAATAAATGGCTGGTTTGCTTTTTAAAAAAAAAGAAAAAATATTGAGTACAAAAAAATAAGTCATGAAGCGACTGTAGTCGATGATCACAGGTCAACCACTGTTTAGTCAGATATACGGCGGGATTTTATAGTGATGGTAACATTTATAATGTGAATAACATATCTTTTTAACATAAGACATTATATACACACACACATATATATGGGTGTGTGTGTGTATATATATATATATATATATATATATATATATATATATATATATATATATATATATATATGTGTGTGTGTGTGTGTGTGTGTGTGTGTGTGTGTGTGTGTGTGTGTGTGTGTGTGTATATATATATATATATAGATAGATAGATAGATTTTTTGGACTAGGAGACTGACAGACTTACCTTGGTAAGAGTCCACTCTGTAGTCTTGAAATAGAAACACATAAAAGCAATGAAATATATCATTGTTTAAGTGCTTTTATGTGTTTCTATTTCAAGACTACAGAGTGGACTCTTACCAAGGTAAGTCTGTCAGTCTCCTAGTCCAAAAAATCTAAATAATCTTTACCAACCAAAACTAACCTAAAAATATATATATATATATATATATATATATATATTACATATAAACAACTATGATATAAACAACGAAAAGGCGGACATATTGTCGAAATGGGGAACCCGCGAAGAGCAACCTTTTACCCTTACATCTCTTGCCACGGCAAATAGCATAATAGAGGCTAAGGTTAGAGCTCTAGTGAAGGGTTGCCATGAAAATGATTTTAAAGGGACATGACTATCTCCAGGCTCACCTGCATCACAAAGTACTGGCAGGTGTCGGTACACCTGTGCACTTTGACACGATGGTCAGATGGATAGAGACTACCTGCATTTCTGTCAAGTTTTGCATGCAGATTGACTATGTCTAGCCAGTACTGGGAGGCTCATCACCAAATGGCTTTATTGCCAAGGCCAGGCATTGGCTAAATCAAATCAATCACTTTAATAAAGACCGGTTTGTTTGATGAAAAGTCAATTTAAGTAATATGACTGATACTAAGAAGAGAAAACTCTTGATAATAAATAACAAAATCCTAAAACCCCAAATGTTTTAAATATGTGGAGTGCTTCTTCTTGTGAATTACATGACTTATAGAAACAAACACATATATATAAAATTTATCATATTTATAAAAAAAACTTACGCTGGAGCAGTGTTATGTTGTTGAATGTAACTTTTCAGAAACTCCGTAGCTCTGCGATAGGTATCTAATGAGAACACATTGTGGGGTTTTTTCCCATGATTCCCATGGACTCTAGGGGTTACTCCATGAGTAGTTACATGTTTACGAATACGTTTCAGTTGATATAATGTGCAATTTTCCAAGTATAAAAATGCAGACAAACATACTCGTCTTCCTTGATATACATATTGTGCTCGTAATCTTCTCCTCTCCCGCTGTTTTGCAGTTATCCCAGGATCAGACATACAGGCCATAGTTACTCCCATTAAATACATGTCATGTTCCTCCTTAGTTAATTCAGCAATGTTTAATCTATGTCTAAAAGTATACATTTTGTTAACTAATTTAAATAGAAAACTAATATCTTAATGAAATAATTTTACAATTCTTAAAATTTTGTTTCAGTTTTAGAAAATGTTTTATTATAATTAAACACTTGATTAAATGATGTTTTAAAGACACATGCAGATATTCAACAGTTTTCCAAATGATTATATAAAATATTAAGTAAAAAATTACTTTAAGTCTTAAATAGATGTGCTGAGGTGGAATCCAACCCAGCAAGTTTTTTTTGTTCATGTTGGTGGAAATTTGGTACCATTCCACAATTTTTTACTTTATTTACCAATGACAACCACCCTGAATCTAAGTGCCATTTAATGCATTTCATAAAGGTAGGGGTGAGGTGTTTTAAAACTAACAAATATGTTAGTGTTGCAAGTTTTTAATAACTGCTTTTTAAGATTTGTTCATTATTCAAGTTTATTACTGTTTAGAATTCATTATTGTTGTATATAATTATTTTCCTTAAAATTGTTAAATGTGGACTGCTTTGGACTGGAACAACAGAATATTTTGTCCATGGTCGATGGGTATGGTAGTAATAAAGAATAAACTTGAAGTGTAACTTTTGGTGTGGAACAAGACAAGTTAGAAGACTGTAAACATGTTACATACACTGAAGAAGAATGTGACAATGATGAAAGAGAAGAGCGTAGTACTGACAGTGAACTATCATTGGCTCAAAACTGAACAATTATATCGGAAAAGATGGAAATGAATGGTAAAAAAAACAACCCAATGTACCAAAAAAAACAAGGGCTAAAGGTTCAAATATTTTCAAGTATTGGATATGGAAACTCACCTTGATTTACTTACAATAAGCTCAAGTAGGAGCACTCATTCACCTACTTGTAATGTCGCCAGCTCAATTTAATAATATACTCACAAAAAATACTTTGTCAGTAGCTAAATAACAAGTACAGTAAACTCCCGAATATCCGTGGAATAGGGTGGCCCGGCAATGCCGGATAACCGAATTCTCCGGATAATCCGCTATGAACAAAGAATACACAAAATGATCGATAATCGATTATTATACCATAAGTTACACAAATAATAACCCCGGTTAAAGCAATTCACAAATAATCTTCAGAGGACGAAATAAATACAGAAAATAATTTAAAATGTCGATGTATTTGACGGATTATAACATGTACATTTATATGTCTAACTATTTACAATACATACATAAGTATATGTCAAAAGTAAGTATGTATGTACATTTGTAATTTCCTTTACACATAATACTTTCACCTTTTAACGAAACAATCTGTCACTTTTGCCTGTTTTTTTGTGAGCATTGATTTAGCTTTAATGTGCGATCTAAGTTCCTTGAGAACCATTTTGTCGCACATTGAAGAGTCGTCTTGCACTAATTATTGTGTCCGTTGTTTTCATCTCAAAAATTTTATTTCTACTATATACAGGTTTATTTGGGACATTAAAACAGTGTATTAGACATTAAAATGTTGTCTTATTTATTGGTTTACAATAAAAAAAAGGAAATTTACATAAAATATCAACTAATACAAATGATAAAATACTGCATGACAAAAAATAAAATTCAATAAAAAAGACAGAGAAATAAAAATAACGCATAAGAATTCAAACTACCTACTATTAAAATAACCACTCAACGATCAACTCCGAATGTTTGTTTCTACTTGTGACACAAACCCATAAAGGTCGATAATGTATATGACAGACATGGATAATGCATAGGTCATGTTCTAAACTATTTATAGCCGAGATTAGCTGACATTTGTTTACAATCTTATGATAGACATTAGGTTTTCGGACGTCCAAGGATTTTGTCATTGTCTCTTAACAGTAGTCTGTTCCCACCTCAAGTTGGTTCATTCACTCTAACAGGACAGTTATCGTTTATCCTTGCGTTATATGAGAAAGCTTAGTTTATTTTTATGATCGTTGTTTTTACCATATATTGTGCCGCATTGAGTGGTTAAAAAAAAAACAATAATGAATCTGATTGGAATAAAAATTGGATATTTGTAAAGCAATGGCAGACTCCGGATCTGCTAGGAATCTGCCAGAATCTGCCCACGGTTAATCGGGAGTTTACTGTAGTTATTACGATAATAAAATTTTCATCCATTTACAACTGAGGTAGTATTACATTGTCTAAAATATATGAACAATTTTTTAAAAACATTGTACAAATTTGTTATGCCTCATACAAATTATGAGAAATAGTTGCCTTATAGTGGTAGTTATTTACAATAAATTTTTCTAATAAACATATACCTAAAATCATTTAGACTGTGTCATTACCATGTCTCATAACCAAATTCAAGATGAAAGTTTATATTTTTTACAACAAACTCATGTTAACCTATTACAAAACAAACCAATTTTTGACAAGATTTAGAAAATATATTAATGCAAAAAATCGTGGTATATTCATGTTACAAATATTGATGCACGTGCACAAGAGTTACAAATATTTTGAACAGCCACAACTTTCAAAAATAGGTAGCTAGTTTTTAAACCTTTAACTAACAATATAAGAAAATTCAAACTTTAACAAAAAATCTGCAACTTTAGGAAATGTTTCTATTGTTTAAAAAATACTTTATATTAAACAAATCCTAGTACCAGACGTTTTTAATCCTTAATATGCATATTACTGAATATATATTGAAGTCAGATTTTCAGCAAATATAAAGAGCTCTTTATTATGATAGACATAAAAAAATTGCCTTCGCATAATTTAATGGGCATTTCCAATAGCTTGCTAAAAACTTTAAGTAAAATAAATGTCATTAATGCAACATTTCAAAAGTTACCTTCTTAACAACTTACTTATAAACATTTTCTGGATTAAGACCTCTGAAGCAACTATCATCCTGACACTCGCACCCTAATTGGAATCTTGCCCGAACATCATGTGTGTCATCACCAGTGTTATCATCGTCATGTTTACTCTCATCTTGAGCGGAAATTGGTTTTATTGTTTTCTTATACCTTTTACGCACTGATTTCCTGCTTACTTTTGATTGTTTTTCATTTTGTTTCTTATTTAAAGATGGCGAACTAACTTCTATTCTTTCATAATTATCATTTTGATTTTCATTTCCTAATATCTAGAACGAGAAAATTTTAACGTTAAGTAATTAGATATTGTGAAGAAATAATAACAAGGAAATTGGTATTAATTATCTACAAAACTAACATTTTTATATTTAAACATAATATTTATTTATTCATTTTTTAGTAATATTTATTTCATGTAATGGATTTTTTATATAATGGAAATTTATTTTAAAGCCGTATGGGATATGTTGAAATATAGGTCTGCTTTAAATCGGGTTAGCAATAATAAATACAATTTATCAAATAATTATATATTTTAAAATTAACGTTTCCTAAAGCTGGATTTCACTCTGTAATACTTTGGTGGTTGCAATATTTATAAAATAATACATAATAAATACATTTTTGACAATATTTATTCATATAATAAGCTGTTATGATCACACTGGTAGTGTTTTAAAATGAATTTTCTTGAACCATTTTAACTCTAGTAACAGTTAATGTTATAACCCAAGAGTACCTTATTCTTTTAAATCTGTAGTTCAATATATCTGACATTTTGTCTCAATATGTCAAGTAAAAGCGATGAATTATGAGAATATAATTTTAAGCACAGAGGTATCTATTCAGTTTTTATTTCGGAAACAAAAACACTCCCAAAATGGAGAAGAATTAACTCTCAATAAATTAATAGAATAGTTTCAGTTTTGTATGTTTTATTTTTTATTTATGTAACCCAAATAAATATTTTATGAATGAAAAATTTCTAATTTTTATTTATTTTCATTTTTAAAAGTATTTTATTAAAAAGTTATTTTACAAGAACATACCACATTAACTTACCACAGTTTGCTCCTGATTAATATGATTATTATCTTCAACAGCAAGTGTGCCTTCCCATACCACAGTATTATTCTGAGGAAGGAAGCCGTCATTGTGATCCAAAGAGAAAAGTCGCTGATGAATACGGCTGTGCCACTGCATATCACTTTCTTCTTCATTAACATTATGTGAAGTTTCAGCACAATTTAGTACCACTACCTAAAGTTTTAAATTCATAAAGCTACAGATTTTATTGTTTAGGCAAAAATCAGTCTAATTAATTTGAAACATTCATTTATATATTAGAGTATATTTCAATTACATGCACGCATGCACACTCACACACACACACACACACACACACACATATATATATATATATATATATATATATATATATATATATATATATATATTTATACAGACTGTTTCATTACAAAATCTCTCGAGCTTCTGAACAGATTGACATAAAGTTTTGTATCCAGGTTTGTTTTTACCCCTTAGGTCCCACCTAAGAAACAGTTTTGCAAAATTTTGATTTTAATAATTTGCAAAATTTAAACTGCAAAATACATCTACCTCAATAAATGCAGAGTGTACGACATATATCATAATCACAGGTTATGCATTAATCTGAAAAATACTTTCAATGAAAAAATAATGATATGGCAAATTAATAACAAATTAACAGATAGTTGCAATTTCAAAATTGCAAGGTAATAATACGATCCCCTGATTGACTCAACGACTGAGTGTTTAACACACAGCAGACACTAAGAATCATAAATATAAACTACATATTTTGATGATTCATCAGTTTTTTAACAAAAAGGCAAACTAGGATAGAACTGAGCAAAATTTCAATTTTAATAGGTAATAAAACAAAAATGAAATAAAGGAACACTTGGAACAATTTTTCAAAAATACCTATACAAATAATTAATTTTTTAGGCTACCATACAAGAAGAACAAGGAGACCTATAATGACATAATAGCAGCCTGCTCTCATAGTGAAACATTATTAAGTTACAGGAGCATAAAACAGACTGGTATTTTAATATCTTGATGAATGAAACCTGCCAATCCATATACAGATCAATTTAATGCACAGCCACTGAAATATCTGATTGTAGGAGAACAGTTTCTCCAAAGAGATAACATTTATGATATAAAATTGTAGCACTAAACTGAAACACTCAAATCAACTTCATCATGACAAAACATATGAAAGGGCATAATAACTTTTGACCCGCTTAAGTGATTTATACAAACATATGAACCACAGATATTAAACTATGTACTTAAAGTTCAATGGGTAAAACCTTAAATGTTATAAATTAATTAGCATAATCC
This sequence comes from Prosapia bicincta, assembly GCA_036971475.1. Lineage (NCBI taxonomy): Eukaryota > Metazoa > Arthropoda > Insecta > Hemiptera > Cercopidae > Prosapia > Prosapia bicincta. Next base: position 113,534,583 of record JBAIZL010000001.1, on the reverse strand, counting down.
ACAGGTACGATTTTTGGAAGAAGTGAAAGAATTTATAGGCTTACATTTATATCAATTAAAAAAAATGTCATCCTACACATACCAATATGAAAAAACTTAACTTTAATATCATGAAAATATTTAAATCAGTGATTCAAGGAGTATACCCACATATGTCAAACTTTATTTTCTGCTTAATATATAAGCGAACAAACAAACACACACATTGGAACTTCATAGCCTAAAAACTCTCACTGTTGTTGTCTTAGCTGTTGACTGTTTGCTACTGAATATATCAAGATTTTACGTTGGTGAAAAGCCTTGAACTTATGGTTTTGTAAATATTCTTGTTAATCTGATTACATGTTTGTATATTAATACACACACACACCAATTGTATTTAAATTGGTAAATTTTTCTTTGCCCCAATTCTTGAATATTCTTATAATACATTAAAGAATCATTATCTCAACATAAATTATTCGAAAGGTCAACTGAACATAAATCTAATTTTCCTTTTTTTTTAATCATACTCTTACTTATTACATATATCTGTAAAACTATACCAATTCTCGAATCTTAAAAAAGCACATAGGTACATTCTGTATTAAAGATACCTCTAACAAAAATATCTAAGTGGAATCTCTCTTAAATTACATTGTTATCTTTTGATTAAATGAATTTATATACTTATAACTCTTTAAAATATCTATATTTGTTGGTTCTATCTTCACATGAGCTACTAGTTTTCATTAAACACTTGTAAATATTTACAAACTTGCCTTATAGAAGCACTTACTTATATTTGTTGAGGATGGTCGTTTTGGGAGATGTTACGGTCTGAGTTGACATTTGGACATATCTCCCGAAACGGCCATCCTCAACAAATATAAGTAAGTGCTACTATAGGCAAGTTTGTAAATATTTACAAGTCTTTAGTAAAATATCTACTTAGAAGCTTAGTTGAACTGGTGTAAGTAGACTTACCTGTTGCAATTGATGTTGATCATGATCATGGTGTTTTTCAATTCTTTCAACTGAAAGTAAGGAATGCAACACCTCACTTGCTGTTTTTTCTGCTGCATCTACAGACTCCAATCTTGTAAACTACAATTAATTTTTATAATGTATTTACAAATGCATATAATAGATTTAAAAGATATATTATGTTGGAGGTTTATACAATTTTGTAAGTTAGATTTTTGAAATATATAAATTTAACATTTTTTGGCTAAGAAAATTTTAAAACTGCTGTAAAAACTCTGCATCTTATCTTTTAAAATTATGTATAGTGTATCAATAACATCCTAAACTACTTGGAAATATTTTTAATGTATATTAATCACAAACATTTAAAGTTTAATGTAAAAAATAAAACACTTGAAAATATTTTCTTTTGATTTCAAATTCATATTACAAAAGGAAATAATGAATTAAAAATATAAAAAGAAATTCAATAAAGATCTCAGAAACTGTTGACATTGTTTAAATCAGTTTTTGTTATTTATTGTTTTATAAGCAACATTAATTTTTAGTTAACTGTTGAAGGTCATCGACCCTTAAAACTACTTCACCTATAATAACTATTATTATGCAACTAAGTGTTTGAAAAGAAACTTTTATTAGATAAATAATAAATTTTGATATTTTTAAGTAAATTTTAAGAATAACACAAAACGTTTCTCAAGTTACTTTGTTAAAAAAGTGAGATTTTATCATATTCATTATATTTGAAAAACAAAGCTATACTGTAATTTACTTTAATGTAAAAAGACCATAGACATCGTAAGAAAATTATGTAGAATATTAGCGGCCTGTTGCCTATATAAAAAAAATATTAAATACGTGTTTACCTAAACTCTACCAATGGACTAAGAAAGTTAAGCAATATTGAGCCTTAATGAAGAGTTACAAGGCTCACAACTGCTTGCCCTGTAAGTGAGAAACTGCAAATTTCAACTCTATGAACTAGTCAATTCAAGCTTACCTTCTTGAAGAAATCCAATTTATCTTCACTTTCCTCTGCCATTTTAGTAGGTCAGGCTTATTTGAAGCACTAAAATATCATTTTCTATTGAGTTTTAAGAAACTATTGGTCATATTTAATCACAAAATCTTCAACTTGCAGCATTATAAACAGGCTCCCAATATGGCGCAACAAAATATAAATCGACTGCGCACTACTCATCGCGTCGATTGGCCGGTATTCGATCGGTTAGCGGGTAGGCGCGGGATATATGAACTGTTTTAAAACAATTATATCACTCTAGTTCATAATTGCAAGTTTGAAACGTGCCTTACGAAGCTGTATTTCACGTACTTTTTTGTAATATGTGATGTAACCATAAAATTTTAATAACTAAAACAAGAGTTGTTAAGCTTGACGTAAAATTATGCCAATTACTTGTTTATTATTAAAATTATTTACTTTACAAAAATTCCTGCAGACTTTATGAAATTCGAAACAAAATATTTCCAACAACTCACTAAAATATCCTTTTAAATTAAAATAATAATAATAATACATTTCATATTATAGTGTTTAAAACCGCATGTTTACACACTAAAATGAAGATTGAAAGACCACTAAATTTTTAAAGAAGTGTTAGAGATTTATAAATTTTCTGTAAACTCTCAAATAAATATAAGGCGTAAATTCCTACTAAGTAACACATAATTTGTATTGTTTTAAAATGTTTAAAATTATTTGAAATTAGGAATTATTTGGAACCCTGTAGGAACCAAGTTGTATAACACAAATACCAACATACAGACCTTAATAAAATAAAATAACAATTATTTATATAAAAGCAGAGGGTACAAAATATAAGTTAATACTTTACAAATTTTTCAAACCTCCTATTACTCCCTAAATAGGCCCATTATCACCGGTATTTATTTTGACAAATATATTTATATAACAAGTACAATATATAAAAGTAGGCCTATCTACAAGTAGGCTATAACTATGGTAATAACGCAATTTATCATAAGACATAAAACATACATTAAGCAGGGATAAAACGAAGTGTCCGATAATAACGATGAGTTGAAAAACCTAGGTTATTAGGTTTGCAAACCAATATTAAAAGTTTTCTAATAGTAATTCTATTATGTTCAGTTTAAGGGTAGTGGGCATGCCTGCGGCATAAATTTTTTCAGGTGAGAGAACCTATCCACACAAGCCATGATTGTCCCTCATCCCAGTAACAGGGAAAATTTATGTTTTATACCTTACCCGCCCCTAGGCAACAGACGAATTCCAACGACAGGGAATATTATTTAAATCTAACAAAAAAGACAACATACAACACAACACATACAATAATATTTACACTTCAAACAGCAGTTATATACAAACTAAACTGTAAAATATTCAACAAAACTCTATTTTCGTGAAACAGGTCGCGTGAGGTCAACAAAGATTTGGAACACATATAGGCCTACTCTTTAAATATGCAACTGACTCCTCTTTTGCTGTCTACATAACAGAAACAGGCCTCACACAAACAGACGTCAACAGTAACCTAGACATTTTCACAGTAAAAAAACTAATAAAATTTGTTTGCATAAAACACAAAATAAAAGCACTTTATATGAACAAATTCAATAAAAACCATTAAAAAAACCATTAAATTAAAAAAAAACAGTGTTTAAAACTGTGGTATTCCATAAATTCCTACGATTTATTTGGACTGAAATATCTATAGGGTCAATATAGACTGAATTGAATATAATTCAATTTTATGGGTTATAGAAACGTGAAGGGGCATCCAATTTCGCTATTTGCTTTAGACAATCGAAAGGTCGCCTTTTGTACTCTTATATTGTTCCTACATAACTTTTCTATTCATAAATATATTAAGAAATCTCAATCTTGATAGCTCTTTTATTATTTAAGAACATTTTCAAAAAAAAAAAAACTTCGTACTCAGGACATTTTTTGTTTTACCTCGGACTTGAAGGCATTTCTACTTTATAATGCAGGTTATGAGAGATGAAATTATTATTTTTTAGCCTACTTTTGAACGATATTTCAGGGTGAAAGAAATTGTTATACTTTGTACAAAATTTGTTACAAATCCTTCTAAAAACAGAATCTATTCTTTAGCAGTTTACATATTTACAGGAAAATGTAATAGGCCTAATTATAAATATATATTGAAATATTTTAAATATTGTTATTATTAAAATTATATTTTTTAACTTTATTGTAAATATTGCTTTATACTTAGGCCTACTGTAGTATGCAAATATGTATACTTATTCTAGTAGATATAATTGTACCTACATTTTTAAAATTTTACTTATGTACATGTAAAATATTTTACAAATTTGAATTTTAAGTTTAAATTTAAGCAACAGTAGACAAGGCCTTCTAAATCTGCTTTTGATAATATGAGGAAGATAGTATAATATTTAATCGCTATTTTTCCATATTATGTAAAGCTGCTAGAGTATATATCGTACTTTCAGAAGCAGTTGTAACGAAATAACAAAAATATTTTTTACATTGTTATATCATTCAAAAGTGCGCTAAAAATTAATAATTTCGTCGCTCATCGCCAGTACTATTCAGTAAAAAGGATTCAAGTCCGGCATAAAATAAAAACGTCCGGACAATTGTTTCAAAATGTCCTTTAAACCATGTAAAAGGTTGAGATTTCATAATATATTCATGAATAGAAAAATTATGTAAAACAATAAAAGGAAACAACAGGCGACATTTCAACAATCTGAAGCAGGTAGTCGAGTAGAATGGTTCCCCTCACGTTTCCATAGCCCAATTTTAATTTTAAAATTCAATTAGAACTGTATTTTTCATTCTATGCTGAATTCAGACAGTATTTAATCGTTACTTAAGGGATACACGTGGCAAGTATTACCAAAGTTAGTGTTCTTGAAAGTAATTAATCAAAACAATCAAGCAGTAATAGGTTAGGGCATTATACTGGAAATTCATAATGCAATTTATTGTTACTATACGGTTTTGTTCGTCATTTAATTAGGTAAAAAGGAAACCTGATAAAACGTAATTTCATTTCTCGTTTTCAGAGCATTACTATTTTTAATAATTGTATAAGATAATTAATTTCTTTATTACTTCGGAGAAACTTTTATTTTACCCCAGACAATTAGTTTCAATTAAAAACATTATTATTGAGTACTGATTTCAGTCAAACATTATAGACCTATTTATAGCTAATAAAAATAAATACTAAATCGTTTGTTTTTATGATTATAAAAAAATTGCCCTTTTTCAAATGTTTTTGTTACAAAACTACTACTCAGACGTTAGGTCTGGTTAGTGGATAGGCCTACAGAAATTTTTTTCTGGTTAATTTGAAGTTATTTTTCGCGGCAAACCTTACCGAACCTAACAAAAATTACTTTTGGGTTAATATTAGCCTACCTGCTATCGACAATTTAATTTTTTTTCTTTTTGAAATTTAAAAAATATTGGTTTTTGTGTGTAGAACACGAATATCTACTTCATTTTCCGTGAAAATAGGAAAAGTTAATTTTATATTTCACATTTTAGTTGGGACTACATTTTTGAGCAATGGGTAATGCTCCACGTATACAGACGTCTAATTAGTTATCAATTGTAAATATTCACCTTTCATTAAGTAGGCCTACATAGTAAAATAACTAAATCTAACCCAACCTAACTCTAGCTTGTTTTTCATGGAAACACCTTAAAGTTAGGTTAGGCTGTCAACTATTTTTCGCGGAAACCGCATAAAGTTAGGTTCGGTTAGATTATAAAATTTATTTTCCGCAGCCGTAATTAAAATATACATATAAAGTATCCAGTTGTGAAGTCGCCTTGCAAAAGGTATTACTCCACGGAAGCACAAGTTTAATTAATTTCCAAAAGTAAATATTTACCTTTTCATTAAGTAGTACAAAAACTAAAAACAACATTACCTAATTTTAGCTTGTTTTTTGGTGGAAACACGCTAAAGTTAGGTTAGGTTAGATTATCAATCTACTTTCCAAGGAAGTAGTTCCAACTAAAATGTGACAAAAAAAATTAACTTTCCGTATTTTCTGTGGAAAATAAAGTAGATAGCCTATTCGTGTTCCACACACAAAAACGAGAAGGTTTAAAATAATAATAACAAAACTTATTGTTACTAGCACGCAATATTACCCTGAAGTAAATTTTTGTGCTTCGGTAAGGTTTGCCGCGATAAATAACTTCAGATTCGTATTGAGCAAGGTCAAATTGACCAGGAAAAAATTTCTCCGATCAGAGCGGTAGTCGCTGATCTTAATATTTACCAACTCTTTTCTATCCTTCCTTAAAGATAAAAGTCAAAATGACTGTTAAGCATAAACCCCTTAAAACCTAAACTGCCAAAAGAAACGCCTAAACACATGGACACTAAACTACATAAGATGATGAACAATAGTTAACCTAAAATACACCAACTTACTATTATTAGTCTATTAACTCAAGCGACGTTTCAATGACAATATCATTGACAGCATTACCTATTATCTGCACTTCACGAGTTAAGCTCAGATAATCGTTATGATTAACAATTTTTAGATAAAATAAAACTGTAGATATCTGAAAGTTTATTAAACATAATGTTAATTTTTAACGGTTCCAAATATTATTGTAACAACTACTTGATCAAAGCCCTACAAATATCTATAAACTCAGTTTTAAATCTTTCAATGTTGTAAACATTAAGGTTAAGTTTAAAACCTACCAATGAAAACATCGTTGTAGCCTACGTTATCAGATTGTTAAAATTCACACAAAACAGCTGACAAAGTTGAAAATAGTACCAAAGTAAAGGCTAGTATGTAGTAAATTAATGTCTATATTAGAAACAAAAACAACTAGGCTTACAATTTTTAAGAACAAAATTAAATTAATTAATTTTAGGTTTCTTTGTAATGAGCTATTTGACAACCAATTTTGATATTTTTTATTATAAATAAATAAAACCTTTTAAGCCACCCAAACTATATATATATTCTGATGTATATTTCGATTGCAAAGCAATCATTTTCAGAGGAAATTACTACAGAACTAACTCCTGTATGACTATAAGATTTAGTATTTTACTTAATTTTCTCTGAAGATGATTGATTTTCAATGGAAATGTACATCAGGATATATTTACAAGTGTTTGGGGCTTAAGAGGTTTTATTTATTTATAATAAAGTTACACCACAGTTGCTTAGAGTTATTTATTCGATAATTTTGTTTTTACATATGTTACTCAAGATATATTCCTGAAAATTAATTTTTTTTTATTTTTCTTGAAGCAAAATGGTTATAGTTTGAAAAAAAACCATCCGCAGTGCACTAACACTGGTAAAACTGTATAAAAAGGAGCGTTTCTTTATAAAATAGAACATTATTTTCCTAAGTACATTAAATTATTGTATAGGCTATCTATTCTACAATCCAGCAACAAAATATCCGCTTAGGATAGGGTTGGTTATTAACAGAATAAGGTTCTTAATTATAAACCATAATTAAGCAGCAACTAGTTAGCTTACGTTTCGACAATTATTACGTTTTTGTTTATAAGTAAATCTAACCTAACCTTGAACTTTCTTGCAATTTGAAATATATATATATTACAGGCCTATATATCAATATAATAATAAAACGCTCAAGATGCAAAAAGTTAACTTCCCATAATTTATTCCTTTGCAAGTTCCCACGCAAGACCAGAGGCAGGACACAATTACTTCATTTCAGTAATCGTTTAGTTGACGTTAGTAAACTCAATTAATTATTTTTATAACGAAACCTGTCCTAACCTGATACTTTGTAAATATATTTGAATACACTTGTATAAGAAATTATTGTAAAATCGTGCGGTAAAATTACCGAAGAATTACGCCTACTTAACAAGTGGGGCTTTCTAAAATTTTGTTATATTTTGTGGTAATAATTAAATGTACATTTCAAACACAATTTTTAGGTAAAAACGCTTTCTCCTTGCTTAGAATGTATTTTTGGAAAGCCTATGTAAAAAAGAAAAAAACGAATTGGTCATATTTGTCAACTATTACATTTTTCGAACGGATAAATTTCAACCTTATGGCGGAACTTTTCTTTTCAGCGTATTTAAGATTTTTAGTGTTAAAATTAGTTTTGGTATAAGTTTAAATTAATTTTATAGTGTTAGATTAAAAACACTAATAGTCCGTAGATTAAAACATTTTGCAAATTCAATTTGGGTACACAATCTAATTATGTATAAATTGTATAAGTTTTTTTTATAAACAGTTACAAAACTGCTGCCGTTTACCTGTTTAGGTTCATTATATTGTTATCTATTTCTCTTCTATGTAAACATACGAATTCAGATTTAAAGGTAATCATATAATACAGAAATATTTTGCCTGAGTTTTATTTACATTTTCGAAGTTTCCACCTACAGAGTTCCGAATCCAAAACATTATAGGTTTTTCAGCGTAGCTCTATAACTGAATTAATAACCTTACATTAGTTTTATGACAATCTGAACTTTAATTTGATGAAAATTTGTAAAAACGTACTGAGACAGAACGTTTTTAATCGCTCCGTGGCGATCTTCATCAGTGTCTAAACGGATCGCCACGGAGCGATTGAAAACGATCTGACTTGATAAGTTTTTACAAATTTACAAAAAAATTAAAGTTCGGGTAGTTTTAAAATAACGTAGAGTTATTAATTAAGTTTCACCGAACATAATGGACTACAAATATTAACTGAGTTATTAACTCAGTCTATAACTGAGTTAACCTTGCTACACATAATTATTTTATGAACTATAATCAATTGCCTTAAAAGCTTTCCTAGACTTGTTAGGTATAATTTAATTAATCAAGAATTGGTCGAAGGCTGTCACAGCTTCTCCAAGCAAGCACTCCACCGCTGATCGCTTGATAACTTACTAGAACGTTTATTGATAAATCTTTCAACCTAAACGGCACAATTTAACAACTCATTGCAGGCTTTACACCAGCCGCTTTTTCCTTACGCGAGCATGTGTTTTAACTCACAGAGCAACAAAATAAGGCATTTATCGTCTAAGATGAATATGAAAAACTGTAATTCATAGGAACAAATATCTAGTTTAAATCTTCAAACTTAATTTCTTGAAGACCCTCCTACCTGTTTTCTTCTTTCCTCCTCCCGTTTTCGTCTTCCGTTACCCACATATCTGCCCTACTCTTCTCTTCTACTGCCTTCGTTATCCTCCTACTCACTTATCTATCCTCCTCCTCTCTTCTTGTCTTATCCTTCTGGTTTCAACTTAAAAGTTCTCTTCCTCCCTCCTCCCGTTTTCGTCTTCCTGCTATCCACCTATCAGTTCCTTTTCCTCTTCTCCCTTTCTCATCTACCTGCTACCCACATATCTACCCTACTCTTCTCTTCTGCTACTCTCTTCATTATCCTCCTACTCACTTAATTATCCTTTTCCTCTCTTCTCATCTTCGTCTTTCAGTTACCAACTTAAATGTTCATTTCTTCCCTCGTCCCGTTTTCGTTTTCCTGCTATCCACATATCTGTTCATTTTCTCTCTTCTCCTCTTTTCATCTTCCTGCTACCCACATATCTACTCTACTCTTCTCTTCTACTGTCTTCATTATACTCGTTCTCACTTATCTATCCTCCTCCTCTCTTTTAATCTTAGTCCTTCTGGTACCAGCTTAAATGTGCCCTTTATCTCTCTTCCCAACTTCGTTTTCCTGATACCCATATATCTATTCTCGTATTCTATTATCCTGTCTTCATCCTTCTCCTAATTTTCTCCTCTCTCCCCTCCCGTCTTGTAGTCCTGCTGTTCAGCTCTTTTCCTCATCTCTCTCTTCTGATATTTACGCCTTCCGCCCGCCTACATATCTATTATCTATCTCTTTATGCCCCCTTTTCTTCCATCTACTTAACTGTTCTATTTCTATTTTCATTTACTTGTTGTTTACTTGACTGTTCATCCTCTATCTTGTCTTCCGGCTGCCTATGAGCTATTTCTCTGCTACGTCCTTTTCCTGCCAATTTGACTGGTTTTCTCTTCTATCCTCCCGTTTTGTTCTTCTGCTTCCCAACTAACGCACCCCTCTTCTCTCCTCCCGACTTCGACTTCCTGCTCTACACATTTCACCAAAGAATTTTAAAATTACCATTTTGTTTCTATTTTGACTATTTTAATCTGATCTTCTCAATCTTTAAGATTTTTAAACAGGAAAATATTAGAGAAGTAAGGAGATAAATATGTGGAAGTCACACTGGCAAAATCCATGTTTCTCCTTTAAATTAAATGACCATATTTCACATCAAGTTTTTGTTTTGTTTCAGCCCATTATTGATGGCTAAACTGCAAAATATTAATTTTAGTACAATAGGTTTGCTTCTTATTTCATCTAAAGAAGTTTGGATTTTGGAAAAGAAGGCTTGACTATCCACGCTCTCCCTGACTGGTTCCTTACATAACCGCAACTTCAAAATACGCAAAACATTTCAAGAGGGAACCTTTAAATGCATTTATACCCTAACAGACCTGCATCTAATTTCAAAACACCTTTGACCTTGAGAAAAGCTTAGATGAGTTCTTCGTTACCTAGTATTTAATTGAATCAGTTATAATTTTACCCGAATCACTCGTTCTCCACTATTAGAAAATTCGATTACTATGAATATAATTTCATCTATCAAACAATTAGTTTTTTGTCTTAAAATAATTTAAAAAAAATTAAACTCGGTTATAAAAATTCTACTTGGCAATACATAAACATTTGTCAAATCAAAAATAAAAAATGTAGGCCTACCTGTAATTGTATTCATGATAGTTTCAAAAATTTTTTGTCTTAAAATACTTTTTTAAGTCAAGGTTGAATGTAAATGTTTTATACATACATAAGTTTACTCTCATGTTCAAATTTGAACATCAGTTTCAAACTGTGTTATGATAACAGTTAAATATTTAGTAATTCCCGAATTTACCAGTATCTAGAAAAGTCATGTACGTACTTGTAGGCCTTAATACAAGATATGTTATTGAAATCGCATGATTATTAAAAGTGCAGGCGCGTATCCAGCGACTTGCTTTAAGGGGGGGGCGATCGATGCACTATATATATATATATATATATATATATATATATATATATATATATATATATATATATATATATATATATATATAATTAATAAATTAAAAATATTTCAAAAACAAGAATACTTTTAATGAATATGTTTATTCAAAGCTTTTCGCCGATAAAATAGTACCAGCATCTTCAGGAAAATAATTATCTAATAAAATATTTTTACAAAACTCTAATTTAAATATTATATATATATATATATATATATATATATATATATATATATATATATATGTATATATATATATATATATATATATATATATATATATATATTTAATATATATATTAAATTTAATATATATATAATATGTGTGTGTATGTGCGAGCGCGTGCGTGCATGTAAATACATGTAACAAAAATGCTTAAAATTTGAAAATATTTAATGATTTCAATTTTTATAAGTATTATTTATTTAACAATAGAATCAAATATCAAATAAAAACGTGATTAAGATTCGAAGTAAAATATGAATAATAGGATAGACTTTTTGATCACATTTTATTATTAAATCCTAATTTAATAATATATTGTCGATTTAACCCAAGTTCTTGAAAGTTGGGGGGGGGGCGATCGCACCCCCTTGGATATGTACTCAGATATTTTAACGGTTAAGTAAGAATCTGTTTGTAGCTCTAAATCATAAAACTTTATTGATTTTTAAAATTTTAAGAAATTTCAGTTAATTTTGGAGTTTGTAGTCTTTTAGGCCTACCTTTTATTTGTCATTGTTCTTTCTTACGAAATATATAATAAAAGAGTAGTCACTTAAAAATATTATGTAATATTTTTTAGAAATTATACTTTTAATCCAAACAAAATTAATTTGAAGCATTAAACTTCAAAACAGTTTACTTCAAAAATCATATTTTTGTTAGAAGTCAACCAGGAGAATAAGATTTAGGTTATCTGAAAAAAAATTATTGTTCATTTGAAATTATTGTCAACGATTTCATTTTTAATACTTTTGCAGGTAATTTTTTATTGCATCTTACTCAATTCTGAGTTAGATTAAAATGGTAATTAGGTTAATATGCCTAAATCCCATACTAAATTTTTTTAAAATAATTTTAACAGATTATTTCATTTTAACCATGCATCGAAAACATATTTAACGAAATTAAAATTTTCGATTTAAACAAAAGTGTAAAATATTTGGGGAAAGAATAGCTTTATCATTTCAGTTTATTAATTTTAAGTCATTGTGAAAAATAAACTTTTATTTTTAAAAATCTATAACTTTTTTTAAGTAGGGAATTTTTTTTAACTTAATTGTTTCATGTTGGTAACTATATAAACATTCAAGTTGTATTTTAATATACAGTTGATATAATCACTGGACAGTGTTTTATTCCAATAAAAAATAAAATTACTTTTCTAGAGAGCTGCACAAGAGGATAACGGATATTAAAATTATTGTTTACGGCGAATGTCTAATAGCAACAACGTTATATAGCCGTAACAGTTATACACAGTTAGCACCAACCTAACCTAACCTGCACTAACACCAGCTAAATTTGAAGAAATAAAGGTTCTAACGGCACCGAATATTCCACGTCTATGCGATTAGTTACGGGCACTGCTTGCTTCATTTTCTTCTTCATAGGTTACTCGAGATCAGTCTGCCTGTTTTTGCACGCTTATTCATACAATTTCATTTCTCTGCATGTTTATTCATAATAGTACTTTTAAAATGTAAATAATCCAGCGAAAGTTATGCTGCTGGTAATTACGTATTATACAGAGGCCACTATTATAGAGGTTATTTTGCAGACTTCGTAAGAACACTAAATATTTATACAGGACCCACTTTATTTGACTTAATGTGAAAATTACTTGTCATAATGACAATTGGTTCTTGTTTTCTGCCTCCCAAAAAAGCGGTGTTAGCGAGAATTGAGTTGAACGCATCGCCGCCAGTCGCGGTCACTTCCAATCAACACATATACTCCGGCGGTACCTCGATGCCTCTTGTTCCTCTATTTAGCACTTCTCCACATCCGATTCATAATGTAACAGGGGAGTAATAGTAACATATTTATAATAACCTAACCTAACCTAACCACAGTAGCGCGCGGTATAATAGAGGCCTCCGTATAATGCGTAAGTACCATTATGTTAAATTTAAATTAGGTTTACAATTTTTAATAGAAATTTAATACAATAAACCTGTTTCAAGAAAAATCTTATTTAATATTCGCCTCTAAAAACTTATAGGCCTATTCTTCATTTGTAAAACACATTCCAAATTTAAGGTAACTCCATTTCAATTGATTAATTAATCTATTACAGATTTTTAATGACTCCGTTTGGGTATTTTTATACCGTAATTTACGCTAACAAAATACAGTCTGACTTAAATAAGTCACTGAAAATTTTTATTCAATATTTTGGGGTACAATTACGATTTCTGATTTCGTAGCCACGAGTAGCCCAACACGTGGGGTACTATTACGATTTCTGATTTCGTAGCCACGAGTGGCCCAACACGTGTTGAAAATAGTGCAGATAGCTCCATAGCTGATGGTTACCTAAGTTTTAGTCCCAAAACTAAGAGACTTTCATTTAACTGTAATAAATTAAAATGTTGTAAGACATGGTTCATAATGGTAGCACCTACCATAATTTTTATTTTATAGTTTACGCCCTACTTTTATTCATATAGTTTTCAAAACTCTGATAATTTTCAGGAAGCAGACATATTTATTTTGAATCACCCAACTTTTCTAATTTTCACCTCCCTAATTAGCTTACAATTTTATTTTCAAATACGTGTTCTTTTTTGCTTTTTAAATAGAGAACTATTAATATTTTATCATTGTAAAACCAAACAAATTGTTTTAAAATTACTTTCTTATTCCTGTAAATCGTTATTCACGTGTTCTAATGTCTCTAGATCTTTAATTTCGCACTATTTATCGGACAGCTTGAAGACTGACGGATCGAATCCACAATTTAAAGATTTCCTTTCACTTTTCACTTGACTGTTTCTGGCTTTACTAGATAAGCAGGTGTATCAGAGAGCAGTGGCTCAGCCTGTTGGACTCGATGCAAAGCTATTTCTCTATTCAGGCCACGAACTACATAACCAAATCAGGACTTTTACAAAGTTAAGCAGTTTTTAAAATAGTATACGAATTACATGTTAAGACTCAGTCAATTTGGATTGTGGGCAAAGACGGAGAGTTTAAATTTTAGAATTTTCTAAAATGAAAATTTTATTTACTTCATTTTAGTGTATGGTGAGGTGTGTGTTTGTGTGTGTGTGTGTGTGTGTGTGTGTGAGAGAGAGAGAGAGAGAGAGAGTGAAAGAAAGAGAGAGAGAGACTGGGTGCGTGTGTAAATGAATAAAACGTAGCTCTCATGTTATACAACCAAAGGACTATGACATTTACTTAATTATTTCAGAGCATATTCTTATTTCTTCAGCACCATAAAAGCGTGTTCAAAGATATAAAGTATTCAGTTCCGGAATATTCGTATTCAAAATGTGATAGGGTACAGAAATCTCGACATTCCAACAAAAAGGTTCTGTCGTTATTCTGTTGAGCACTGTATTCATTTTTTGAATTATAACTGCCTATTGTTGTGCTTTTGTTTATTACAAAAGCAAGCTTACCTTATATGTTGTTGCGTGGATGTTTGTGGGTATAGGAATTTTACCTTGTTCTTCCTAACTTCATGAAAAAGATGACTAGCCAAATTCTTATCGAGGATGCATGTAACCATATCAAGTAAAAATATGTTTACAAATTTAAGTTTAAAGAATTTTAAAATAGACTGCAAAAATTATACCGAAACAAAATTTTTTACATTGTTTTATTTAGAGAAATTATAATAGAATTCGAGATTACTGCTTAGTATTCAAATACTATAATTTGTTACTATATCTACCAACAAATAGCCAATAAAAAGTTGAAGTTAGAATCTAAATTCTTTAAAAAAAATTGGTTTCCTAATTTCTGACAATTTAAAATATTTTCGGTGAACAGTTCAGATAAACAATGTAAAAATTAAGACGTAAAATCATTGAATGATCCTAAATTCTAACAACCTTAAAAACATTTTAAAATAAATTAACCTCAAAATTAAGAAACTTTAAAGGAAAATAATAAATTCCAATGTTATGAGGAAACCTAATTCCTACACTAAACGTCAAGTTCCTGACTTTTATCAGAGCCGTTAGAAATTACAAGTAGGTGTATCTTTTCTATAACCTCTCCTCAGTTTTACATATTGAACTCTTGGACGTCCGTCTTCTCCAAGGCCGTTTCACAATGGCTGCCCGAACACGACGCTAAAACAGTTCAACTAACGAAGACGCCCACTTGACCTCCACCATATTTGGCCAACCAACAACAGGTTTTCTATTTTAAAACTAAAAAATTCGAGAACGCAGTATGGGGCCAAAATGCAAATTGCTCCATAGAGAAGAGCGAGTTATGTTTCTTAGGCCGGCAATGTCTTGGAAATGTTTAGGATTAAACAAAACTGCTTGAATTATGGTTTGGTAGGTGTAACTATAACCTGAAACTTTACGTAAAATTGGCTAATATGATTGTTTAAGATGAAATTTTATTCTCAACCCTTAATTTGTAAAACGATGATGCTTTTCAAGTGTTGTTAAATTCATACTATTAGCTCAGATTCTTTTGATATAGGCCTATATTTTGAACAAATTTTCGATCGGTAATTAAATACGTTTTTATTCATCCAATCAAGTTCAAATACATTTTTTAAACCTCTATAAGAAGACAATTGATGTTGACACAGTTTTTTCAAATATTTATTCAATAATTACATTATAAAATTTGTGGGATCGAGCAGGATTCGAACTCAGAATCTTCATGTTCAAAGTTGAGCGATGCACCAACTTGGCAATGCACCAACTTTCCAATACCTAGAAATATATTTTTATAAGATGTATATGAATTTTTTCCCTCATCTGATTGTCGTCGAAACCTCCATTGTACAACCCTAAACTGTAGCCATGGTTACCACACAATATTATAGATAGTGCTCTAGGATAACTAAAATATTTTTGTTTGTTAACCTCAGTAGGAGTTTACTTATTTTTTTTTATACTACTTGTTTGTGTGGAAATACGATCGGCTAATACAAAACATATATATGTATATATATATATATATATATATATATATATATATATATATATATATATACATATTGATATTTTACGTTGTCCATTGTTTTTCCGTTGCACTGACTTTATGAAGTTAATATATAACTATTGTAGGTAATTTTATCCACCATTAAGTGCAATGATTTTACCTTGTGTGATGAGGCACCTTTCGGTCATTTGACCATTGTCGAACACTGATGACTTTTTCTCAATTTTTCTGGTGTGGATGTTCGGTCCGTGATGATGGTACTTGTTGACGTCATATACGTTTCCTCTTGAGTCTTGTGTATAATGTTTTTGAATAGTACGTCTTCTGCATATGTTGTCTGTAGGTTCATTAAATTGTTGTGTATGTTTTTCTAAATGTGGTATTTTTCTAGTGAGTTTAATTCTATTGGATTATTATTTATTTCAAGTATGGTTAGGTTATTTTCGTAATTTGTTATTTCCGTGTTTATGCGATATTAGGTGTGCTGCAACATTT